>NW_019290396.1:0-136704 GCF_000500325.1 Leptinotarsa decemlineata
CAAGTTAGTGTATCATAAGCATGTAAGATGTCATTATCTCTACTTGAACTACGACGTATTACATACAGAAAATGAAGGACAAAAATTAAACCTGCCGAAATGCCTGGAAATCAATAAACGAAAACAACCAAATTTCCTAGTCTGACTAGAACAGAAGTCAATCATTCACCCTCAATAAATTATTTTTCATGAAATCAACCGAGAATTACCAGTTATAAATTACTTGTTTTTTAAAACTTACCTACAAAAAACCGTAAATAAACTAAAACAAAAAATACAAATTATTCCTGAGGAATTCAAAAGCTGGTGCTTCAAGAATAGTCTAATTAAAAATAGTAAAATGACTGCCTGTGTAGAGTATCACAACTATAAAATATCTTCAAATACAGTTATATCGTTTGAGGGGCAATATATTAACATATCGCGTCACACAAATTTTCTGGATACAGTTCTTGATCAACATATCTCTTGGTATAAAGAAAAAAAAACAATTTTTATGTCAAATTTGATAAAATATTCCACCCAATAGGCTCTTTGAAGGATGCTCTAGATCACGATTCCCTTCTAAACTTGTATTATGCTTTTGATTATTTCGTATGGCATAGTGATATGAGGAAAAGCTCAGGATATTCAACGAATTTTCATTCTTCAAAACAGAATCATACGACGCATTTACAATCTTTTCTACCAGATCTCCTGCAGAGACAGCTTCAAAAAAATAATTTAATGACGGTTAAGTGTATATAACTAATGAAGTTATTCACATGTACTTTAACAAACAGGAAAAACTTCAACAAACATAGCGATGAGCATGATCATAACACCAGAAATAATGATAATTTATGGATAAGTAAATGTGAACATTTATTTTATAAAAAATCGCCAATTGTGCCTGGAAGCTATTTCTACAATAAATAACGCAAGCCATTGGAAGAAATAAAATCCCTGAGGATATTCAAACGGAGGCTGAGAGAGCTTCTGAAAGCAGAATGCTGAAGATGGGTCTGACTTTCGGACAGCAGGTTGATGTTCGTTTCCATTGATAGATATGAGCTCCAAAACCAAGTTGACGGCGTACCAAAAATGATTTTCCAATAAACAAGAATCATTAGAAACGGACATAGTGACACATGCACACAACAAGAAAATGGTAGAAAATGGTAGTCCGGTTGATAATCAATGGATATAGTCTATTTTTAGTCTCTATCCATGCTCCTTCAATCGAACTAGTATAATGAATTTTGACCTCTAATGTTTTTCTATCAGATCCTAGATTGTATATCATTTTGTTGTGTGATGCCGTGATGTCTTTCTGTCAGATCCGAGATTGTTTATCATTTTGCTTGTGTGGTGCTATGAAACAGCAACGACTTACGAATTTGAGTATCGTTTCTACTTAATATGAAAGGGCTCCTTATATTTCCTTTGGTAACATAATTGACAGTTTTGCAGGCAAGAAGGCTAGAAAGCTATGATTTCAATGTTTAAATAATGTTAGTGGATCCTTTGCTGGATAAATCCTCACTAGTTTGCTTTGTAGTACATGTATAAGAGGTAGCAAAAGCGTATGTGACTTTCTAGACCGTCAACTAGCGTAACCTAATATGACTGATAACCACTCCGTGCAAAGCTTATTGTTGAATCATCTGTAAATGGAACTTCTAACGGGTGATGATCAACTGTATTGCCAAATATATGCCAAACTGACTATTATAAGACAACAAGTTTAGCTGAGGCACCAGTCTATCTAATGATAACACTGATGATCTTCAAACATGACTCAACCTCTGACGGAAGCACCAAACTGCTAAGAAGGTTCGAAATAGATGAACAATCAAGCAGAACACTATTATGATCTTCATGCAGTCATTGTTCGCTGTGGTTCTGGCGTGGAATCTGGTCATTATTAGGCATTGGACAAAGACGAACCGGACTGGTTCAACTTCAACAATAGTCGTGTCACTAAGTGTTCTGGCAATGTCTTGAGTTTATTGGAGCCTCTGGAGACACCCTACATTTTATTCTATGAAAGAGAGGATATTGGCAGATCAAAATCTTCAAATGAAGTGATACTGCAGATTTATAAGGGTTTTCCTGCAGCTGAAAATGCGCACATGATATTTTAGAAATATATTGAAACATAGAATGTGAGTCTTTTCTTGGCGCCACATAAATAAATGAATAATTATTCATCTATGGTACTTTTTGAAACAATTTCTGTGATATAATTATCATTTGATCAAAGTAACACTGTAAGTTTTTTTTATTGAACTCACATAGCACTAGGCGTTTTGATAGATTGGCTCTGTTGATGGAGGGAGGCTCCAAGATGAAACCCTTTCTCGCTAATAATCCTAGATCCAGCCCTGCACATCTCTATCATTCTAGAATAATTTTTCGGATCAGCAAACTACTGAAATATCCGACGTCATATAAAGACTGAAGTGGAAACTTGAAAATAAAATGTTCTGATATTTATTGAATACTCTGAGGTTTGTTTTCCACTATAATACTTCAACAAATGAATACATTTTGAGGTAATATATTACTTCTGGTTATTTGTATGACACTAAATTTCAAACGAAGATGATCATGCACTTGGATATATTTTACCTATTCTATTGACCACTAGTTTATTATTTCACCCTGTATATTTGAACCTCAGTATTTACAAATCGAAGTTGATAGTATACGCGACATGTTTCTGATCATTAATACTGACATTTGCCCAAAACCCGATTTGTGATGCCTCACCAACTCGAATGTTAAAAAATCTGCAGTCTTTTCAAATTACAAAACCTGAAAACTATTAATCATTCCGTAGAAATCTGCCTTTTCAGTACTTTTTTAAGCCGAATGTATCGAATCGCAAAATGATACATAATCCAAATTTTTTGAATAACAAAAGCTACAAAGGAACGTCTAATGAAGCGTGAAAATTGTATAAATAGTTTCTATTGGATAAGGGTACGAACTCTAGGAGGGTTTCTCGAGGGTGGGTCAGAAATAACACAGACGCCCTAATGGATAGGTTCGGCATCTTTTTCACAAAATTCCTTATTTCCCACGAAAATGGCTGAAATTGAAAACGGTTCGAACCAGGAAAGCCACATGTTTGATAAACCATCTTGTGATCATCAATTAATCCTTGCTAAAACAAGGAAATTATTAAGAACAGTAATTTACGTAACAAGTCCAGAAAATACTGTTTTTTGGACAAGTAGACAAAATTCTAGGACCCGTAGGGAGTCCTAAAAAATTTTCGACGTGTTGCATACACTATTTTTTCGGCAACCGTGTAGAATAACAAATCATTGAGACGCATTTCTTTATTATAGTTTTTATATAAAAACATTTCCAACATATCAATTCAATCAATTTTTATTTCCATTTTTCGACATGGCTTACGTGCATTGGAATTTTCAATTGGCAGCTAAATTAGTACATTGCAATAAAATAAATATTCACATAAAAAAGAAAAATGAAAAGGTTGAAATACACCAAAACTGAAAATAACATCAGACATAGTTATTCACATATTATAAATTTTTATATAATCACATATACTATAAAAACATTTCCCCATTGAAATGTTCTTTATCTCATGTTTGAATGAAGACAATAATTTATTTATATACTTCAATTCTTCTGGGAGATTGAATATGTTGTGGCCAAAATGATCAGGAACACATGCATTTATTATTCTTGTTACTAAATTTACATGAAAATGTTGCATTTTTCTTGTTCCATAACAATGAATATCCGAATTGCGAATACATTTCTATTTGTATCAAATGATGATACTCGAACAGCAGAAAAGAGCATATGTGGCTTATGAGCAGCGTCGGAGGAAAGTGGGACGCGCATGGGGTCTTTCATCCCGTGTGGTCACCTTGATCTACACTGCAATAATAATACCTATAAGACGTACGGAGCTATTGTATGGGGACCGAAAGTTCTACAAGCAACGGTCATCCAAAATTTATATAAAATTCAGCAATTCGCTTGTTTGAACATCACAGGAACCATGAGAACAACACCAACCGCGGCAATGGAATAAATTACTGGTCTGACCCCTCTGGACATGTACGTTAAGGAGGTTGCGTTAGTGGCCATTTTACGATTGCGCACGACTGGTGTGAACCGCAAAGTAGTAATGGGCAATTGAGGCTGAGCCTATGGCGGGAAACTCTGCTGCAGGCAACCAGGGTTTCAATAGAACTGCATTGCCGACTCTTTAGCCAAAAGAGCGGCTGGACTAAGAATTTTAGGACCCAGTGGCACCTATGGCCGGATGACTTCGATAATTGCGGAACTAGCAAAATGTCACACCCATGCACAATCCCTAAAGAGAAGGTATGATATCAAAATATGCAATCTTGCCAGGATCACCCTTGATGACCCTGGAAAGCTGGCGACGAAGAAATATCTGGCGATGACCAGGAAACACTAGGATTTTTGACTGGCCACTGTCTACTAAAGAAACATTTCCACAATATGGGGCTACTGGACACACCTCTATGTAGGATGTGTGAACAGGAAGATGAAACTGTCAGGTAAGTCCAGTGCGAATGTCCGGAGTTAACGTCAATAAGAGAGTGTGTTTGCGGTGAAACTTGGCCTACACCTGGCGATATAAAGGGGATGTCTCTCAGAGACCTGTCCACCTTCCTGGTAAGGACAGGATGGGCGATGACGTAGGAGGACATCTCTTTGGGAGGATGTACAATGATGTACAGCACATGTGGCACAAGTGATGTGGGCCTACACTCATCCTCCCTACTCTCTAGATTCAGTAATTTCAAGACGAATGTGTCTAATACTTTTGAGTAGTTCAAGTAGTATTTCTCCTATCTTTCCATAAGAAGACTCTTGCATTGATGATTGCCTTTCCTTCGAACTCCTCCGTATTTTCTCATATCGAATGAAAATCTCATAAAAGATTGTTGACGAGCGAAGCAGTATGTAAATTCCTTCATTGGATTTCCTTTGCTGACGAGCTATTGATAGTTTGGTAGGGAATAAGACGGGTGAAATTGCTTACATCAGCCGCTCCCACATTTACCGACTCACTTTATGTATGGTATTGAACGGTTATTCCAGTGGAAAATATCCATTAGTATATCGCCAACGAACATTTCTGTATGGAGAATGAAAACTTATGTTATTCAAATAACTAAGTCTTCTAATTCTTCCGTAGAATTAATTGTTCAAGCGTCGAGAAGAAACATTAATGATTTGCAAGTTGATAGAATGTACGTCTGAAAACATGAGTAGCAATCAATTGTTCTCGAAGGAAAAGTGGGATAATCCCTTCTATTTTGAAACCTTATAATGGTTGAGGTGACCCTCAGGCTAACTTCAGAACATGCTCTATGAAGAGCCAACGGTTTCAAAATGGGATCTCCCTTTGACACAGGGGTCACATATTTTTTTCCTCAACGGTAGATTGGGACAGCATGACATATAAGTGAACCTACAGAAAAACCTGTTCAACTTGTGAAATCCCTCTCTTCATATTTATTTCATATTTTCTGTCACTTTATTAGTTCTGAGGATATCGTCTGTGTCCATATATTTTTTTCTTTTCAAAATAAATCTTAGGAATGTAGAGATGATTCTCTACTTCTTTTCACTCATGGTTATACTGGGTATCAAGTATTCTGGATTCAGCCTAACCCTGCCTTGCATCTTTTTTTTCAGCTGAGACAGTAAAAGAAAGTGTTTGGCAGTATGAATCTCTCTATAATATGGACTACCATTATTTTTCATAGTGTAGAATGAGACCCATGTTTACTTAATGTTAGAGTAATATGATTCGGTCCCCAGCGGGGCAGGCACAAAGTGTATGCTCTGCTGTTTTATAATTTTCCAAACAGAGGCGACACACACTGTCTTCCGACAGTCCAAGTCTCCACATATGATGATTCAAATCACAGTGACCTATTAGAAGGCCTGTTAGATATCGTAGTTCATCCCTGTTGTACTCCAACAACTGCTTGGTATCCAGCTTCGAAGGACGAATAAACGCTTCGGAGTGAGCTAATCGTGGAAGATTCTGTCAGAAGTCCATAAATATTCTTGCCATCCAGATGTTCAATGTTTGTTTGGCAAAACCTAAAGCGATACCAATGACAGGTTCTGGTCCGATGAAGCTGCTTTCAGTACCCTAGTTTGAATGGAAGTCAGCAGCCTCATTGCCTTCCCGGCTACTATGGCCAGGAATCCAGACCAGAGACAATCTGTTAAGGCTTCATATCGAGGAGAGTCGATTTGGGCAATTTGCTACCAATTTACACGTTACTCGATAGGAGTCTAGAGCTTCTAACGCCGCTTAACTGTCTCTCCGAACACAATTCAATAGCGTAAACTTCCACTTGAAATACAGTCGCATAGGTTCCTAGGCAGGTAGATATATCTGTCCTGGGTCTGCGACTAAAAACACCTGCACCAGAACCGGAAGGTGTCATTGATCCATCTGAGAACCAACACCTATCTGCTCTCAATATTTCCTTCTCTCAGAGGATCCAGTCCTCTCTACTCGGGAAGAGTACTTTATAAGGCAGTTCGTAGTTGACAGTTGGAGGCATGAAGTCAGATGTCATTTTCAGAATGCTGTGACTTCCAGTGTCAACCACCAGTCTGTTGCATTCTGCATTAAATTGATTTGTACAATAGGCAGTATGCACAAGTCTGTATGCAGTCTATCTAACCTCTCTTTCCAGAAAAATGTGGAGTGAAGGTAGATCTAGAAGAATCCCCATGACCGCTGACGGTGTGGTACTGATGGCACTAATGATGGTCAGACAAGCCTGTCTCTGTAAGCCAGTGAGCTTTGCCACCATAAGTGATAATTGGTCTGAGATCCTCTCCAGGAGATTTGAAGGGCTAAAAAGACTTCATAGTCCATTCAACTGCTGGTGCTGTGATAACCTTCTTTGCGACCTCCCAATCGTTCGTTTTTTGGCGTTTAGCGCCCTCGAAAATGGGAGGTCTGTTGTTATCAAGGACCCGTGGCTTGAAAATAATCTGATGAATACACTTTTCCCATAACAAAATCATAGCACTGTCTCTAGGCGTGTGTGTTTTGCTTACCAAGTTTTAGTCATGCCCTAATAATGCTATGACTTGAACTGATTTTAGTGATATCTTGATGATATTAAATGAGTTAGCGAAATGCTCGTCGAGAAACTGTCTCAGTTCTAGTGACTTCATTTGACTCCAACTTCTGGATCAACTTACTGGGTTATGCAGACGACTTAGTCATTCTATTCTTGTCGTGTTTGATAATTTTGAGTGAGCTGAAAACTTAGACAAATAATTACTTCAAGGTTTTAGAACCCAAGGTTTATTATCTTTTTCCACCTTTTTTAGGTGGTTGTAGTTGTTGAAAAAAATCTTTCTCCGTTTTCAAAATGAAAAAAAAATCACTTGTAGTTTTCTCCTTTGCTTCGTTTCAGAATGTGAAAGGTGAAAATCCCCAGGAAATTTGATAGAAAAATTTTGATCTCCATTACAGAAAATAACTTTTTTGCAAATTTGGAATGGAATAAACTTTTAATTGAGAGGTAAGTGGATCTATACAGTTTGCGAATTCGAAATTAACAAAGTGACGCCGAAGGAAGGTCAATTACAACACCGATCTCAACTTTTTTTAATGACTAAAAAATTAAACATCTGATTCAAACTTCAATTTGCTTCGTGACACAATAAACTACTTTTGTCAATAGCTTTGCATTCGATTCAAAGCGCCAGTCATTATCGACCCTGAATGAAAACAACAGTGAATATTTTGCTTGTCATCGTTAGTCATCAAAATTTTAATATTGTGAGCTCACGTTTATATTGAATGTTAAATATGAAGGAGACGTAAAGTAAAAATTTCAGAAACATAAAAATGAACTAGATTGCTAATCATAAGTGAGCATGTACAATATTTTCTTACCCACTCATGTACAAAAAAAACGTGTATATAGTCCAAATTTAGAGCAGCGGCTAAAATGAATTTTCAACAAGTACCTATCTAAGTTAAAATTGTGATGTCAGTGTTATAGTAATTTATATTTTATTGGGTTGCAGGAGTTTCAATTCAGGATATGAGGTGCAATGATAAGGGCGGAAAAAGAATTTATTTTTCATGATAAGTTACCTTATTTTACAAGTTAGTGTATCATAAGCATGTAAGATGTCATTATCTCTACTTGAACTACGACGTATTACATACAGAAAATGAAGGACAAAAATTAAACCTGCAAACGATTACAAATATTGGGGAGCTTCAGTTTGTTCGAAATGCTTGGTATATTTGAAAGCGAAAGCCTTATATAGGAATCACACGTTAAGAGGTAAGACCTCGTTAATCCTTAGCTCACACAAGTTTCGACTTCTGAGGGTTGTCGTTCGTAGTAGGGGTGCGACAGCTGGTTAACGGAAAAACAGATTTTTTTAAACAGAAATCAGAACAACAATGTAAAGTTTCCGTTCCACATTGATTGTTTTCATCTGATAATTTTTGAATGGTCTTGGCAATTTTGATTTTGTTCGTAAGAGAATTGTCAATATATCCTTCAGCGACATTGGTAGATTTCCAGCCACTGTGACTTTTCAAATTTGTGATATTTTCACCATTATAACCTAATAACGTTTGACGAATGCTATGGCCTATGCAATTTTCATTTGAAAATTTTGCGATTCTCAATCCCAGATTTCTAACACTGTGGATACCAACTAACAGTTTAAATTGAACATAATCAGAATGTCAACTAATTTCATGTCGAATAGTCTCGTTATTTCGCTGCTATGGTGAAAATCAACTACATTCATCAAAATCATACCTACAAAGATTGTCATATTTGCAATGACAACAACGATGTGATTCTTCTCGGCTGGAAAAATATTATTTTCTCAGAGAAAAAGTGTCCGTGAAGTGGGTTTTTCAAGGACGGTTGTCAAACATAGTTTTCATATTGAATTATTCAGTAATAGTTACTTTACTTGATATAAACTTATCATATATGTTGGATTTGGTCGATACTTGATGAAAATACATAAGTAACGTATTTACTTTATTGTGAGATTTTCACTAAACCGTTTACAGAACCACACGTTAAGAATCACACGTTAAAAGGTAAGACCTCGTTAGTTCTTAGCTCGCACAAGTTTCTCAACTTCTGAGAGTTGTCATTCGTATGGGGGCGACAGCTGATTAACGGAAAAACAGATTTTAAACAACACTTGTTTCACTCAACAATTGCTTCTTCAGTTGTGTTCATACTTCAATACGAAAGTAACACTTTATAGTGTTTTAATAAAAGAGTAATGAAGTGTCTCTAAAGTTAGTTGGTATTGTCTGAATGATATTTGGGACGATACATGAGTTTCGACTTTTTGTGGGTTTTCATCCCTTCCACCCCAAAAAAAATTATGATTTTTAAACTGCCTCAAAGCATTCATTTTAGCAACATCTTGAACATATAAAAGGCATATAACAGGACAGAGGATAGCAGAGTATATTTTGAAATCAACTGATGATCACAAAATGAGTTGTCCAGAGGTTTTGAAAGAGAAGCAGTCTGCTGTACAATATTTTAGAGTTTTGTATCGACTATCATAGGTTCATATTACGCAGTTACTTTCCAGGGTGAACTTCACACCTTCTTGTTCATTCGTAGAGTTTCTGTTGATTTATAATTGATCATTTTTCAGATTATGGTAGATTATGAACCAAAAAACGTCAAGAACATGTTCTTTTGAATGAAGTGATCGTTTTCCAAATCTAACCTGGAGAGATAATCTTCCTTTTCAATAACTTTATAACAATTACTGTTGAAAAAGCTGACATGGATGAATTCCGTTCCGCAGAAAATGAACGAGTGTTTCGTCATCCTAACCTAATTTTAATAAGAATATCAATACAATCACAATTTCGATCCTAGCAACCCGTAAGTTTCAAACGAGTTAGGGTGAAAATGATTGACACCCTCAAATGTACTCTTAATTAAAATACATTTATCTTCGGATAAATCATACGACCTTATCACAATTTCTCTTATTAAAACTTGAAAAGGGTTGGAGAAATGTTCTGAAGGAAAGTGATTGATGTTGAGTGTCAATTTGAAAAAAATACCATCGAGAGGGTGTACTTTCAAAATATTATCCTCATTTTAGGAAATTAGGAAATATAACCCAACTTGTATCAATTATAACACGAAAATCAATAAATTCTTATAGAAGACAGAAATGCCCTTAGTTTTATTGTTTCCTGGAAATTAACGGATTTTGAACTGGAAATTTCTACTTTAGTCTCGAAATTTTCACTTTTAACTGGAAATTACCGCTTTGAAGTGGAATTTTCTACATCAACCTCGGAATTACGACTCAAGATTTGGACTTTAATCTCAAAATCTTGAGTACAATTTCGAAATTACAACTTTGAGAATCGTGAAGAAAAGAGAATTGAAACTTTATATGTTTTTTACCACTTTTATTTGTAACTAACGTTACTACAGTTTCGTCCTCTATGGACATTTTCAAACTTATACATTAAAGTATAGGACGTAACTAGAAAGTTTTAATCCCTTTTCTTCATTATGATTTCCTACCACGTAGTAACGGCTACATCCATCAATTTACTTTGAGAATCATTTTATTTGGAGAAATCATAGTTTCTTTCTTCTGTAAATCAAGTAGGTACTTCTTTGTAATTCTCAAGATATGAATCTGATCTATATGAATAGAAATATTTATCATAACCTCAGTCTGAATATTTTTGTATGAATGGAAATTATAATATTCTTCAATGAATAATTGATTTTATCTTTAAAAGATATAACTTATTTATTTATTACTTATTTTAAATAGTGGATTGCGAGACAGTCACTCAAAATTTCTGTAAA
Source organism: Leptinotarsa decemlineata (assembly GCF_000500325.1). NCBI lineage: Eukaryota > Metazoa > Arthropoda > Insecta > Coleoptera > Chrysomelidae > Leptinotarsa > Leptinotarsa decemlineata. The sequence goes on from NW_019290396.1 coordinate 10,896, forward strand.
AATATCGGTGGATTAAATTTTTTTATATGACTGTCTGTTGCTGAGATACCATATGTTGACGCTTAGAAACAGTTATGGCAAAATAATATTTTTATATTCAAAACAGCAACTTACTTCACGAAGAACGCTTATGGAAAGGGTTATTTAATCTTCAAGAAAAATCCCTGGTTCAATTTTTCAATCCTTATCATGAAATACCCTGTATTGTTGATATACCAGTCATGAATGTCCACAGTCATTATCATAATACTTGTGAAGACTTACTCAATGTTCACTAGAGATCTGAAAAAGTCTTTTTTACAAACATAATACAGTTTCAGATTGTTATAACAGTAAATGATGATGAAATTATCTAAAAGAACAATTCGTTCAGGTCGGTCCCAAATTACCTACAGGTTAATGGACTGACACCGTTCAGAAAACAACTATTTCCCTGGCCAATACCACGAAGGGCGTTGGAATATATCCGACAGTGCAGGATTCTTCACTGAAATTATTCCTGCATATACTGCTGGCGATAAAACTGCCGCAATCGATTTTCAATTATTAGAACACACTTGCAGACCGGTTTCGGGCTGTTTGGTCAATCATCAGTGCAAGGTAGTGTCTATCATCAACATAAAGTCGATAAATTCCGATATTTGAAAATCGAATTCATTCGAAGTGCATAATTATCATCTAACCACTGTCTAGGTATTATGCCTGTACCAACGTTATTCATTTTTCATGTTTTGCTGGAGACCACAGAATTGCGTGTACCTTACCTAATCATTCTAATATTCATCAGTACCGTACGAGAAACGCTGAAAAGATCTATACAAATCGATATCGCCTAGCTAAATCACAAAAAAAATCTTTGGATTACAACTGTTCTTTGGACTATAACTGTTTACCAGTCAAGCTGAAAGATCTTAGTATGAATAAATTCAAACAATCCATTGAACAACTACTATTGGAGGGCTGCTTTTACTCTGTCTCTGATTACCTGGGGTATTTCAAAAATCGCTCCTAAGTCTCAACATACAAGCAACATACTCATCTGACTACCGTAAATATGCTATATCATGTTGTTCTTTCATGTTTTTAATGTTAATCTTTATGTTGCTCTACTTTTAATCTTAAATTATATTTTATACTAACGTATTCCAAAAACACTTTATTGTGAGATTTTCACTAAATTGTTTTACAAAAACACAACACGTGTTTCGCCATACAATGGCTTCATCTGGCGTGTCTTTCAACTGATGAAGCCATTTCGCCATTGTATGGCGAAACACGTGTTGCGTTTTTGTAAAACAATTCAGTGAAAATCTCACAATAAAGTGTTTTTGGAATACGTTAGTTATGGATTTTCATCAAGTATCGGCCGATTCCATCATATATATTTTATACTCATCCGATCTGAAATTACTTTTGCTGTGCGTAAGCATATGTAACAAATTTGTCATGACTTGCTACAAACATGTAAAGTGTAATGTGGTTAAATAAACTTCTACTCTAACTCTAACTGTAACTACATAATGAGGAGGTGCCCCATCCTGTTGAAAATGTAATAAATTTTCTTCAGAAGATAAATTGCCGTGTATGTCTCTCTGATTCTCTCTTCAATTCTTTTGTCGGGATCACCGCCACCAAGTTCTTAAGGGATTTACATTTATTATGGATGAAAATTATGTAACTTCAGTACTTTCCTTACAGATTCGCGGGATAATCTGGTTGCTGTAGTATGATTCATTACAAATTGTCCGAGTACTTCAATTTGCGTTGCTTCGTCCAGTATTCTTGGTTGATCCTTTTTCTATTTGTGACAGTACCAGTTTCTTGAAATTTTGCTACTATTTGGCGAATGTACATGTGACTTACACTTCTCTACGGGAGCCTCCGGTTGAATATTTTAGTTGTTCTTAAAAACCATAAATGAAAATCATTTCCACACTCTCAGCTGTGTTGTACACCATTGTTGCAAATGAAAATTATGTTTCTCGTGTACAACGTATTTAAATAAAAATCAAATATATTAATAATAAGAGTATGGTTTCCCTTTTCTCGTAAAAAATGCCATACGAAAATACCTCTCAAAAATGAATATTTCAAACACCCTTTCTTTATTACTTTTACTTATCAACCGAGTAAACTGTTTTCAGGCACAAATAAACAAAAATATTACAGGCGCCTAATATTTAAGAGTCTTAATATTAATGCTACGATGTGAATAAAAATGTTGTTGAACATTTCCTAAATGAATGATGGAAAATAAAATTTTAATTTAAATATATTGTATTTTATTTAAAAAACCAAAACTTACTAAGGTAAAGTGGGGTAATCAAATTACAGTTATTCACATATTCAACGAATTTTCATTCTTCAAAACAGAATCATACGACGCATTTACAATCTTTTCTACCAGATCTCCTGCAGAGACAGCTTCAAAAAAATANATTTTGTTGTAAGTTACATTCGTTTAATAATCACCCGTCAACTTTTTTTTCCCTAAAGCGATCTAAAAAAAATTATTGCCATTTTTAAAAATATCCCTTGACTTTTCCGATGTGTGTAGTTTGAATTCACTTTTAGACATAGAAATATTAACTTTTTTCATAAGTCTACTCAAAAATCATTAGTCTGCTATTGCCTCGTTGATATTACCACCTGGAGCTTGTGTCGACCAACGTGGCGGGAAAACTGCATATCGGTCTGCTCTTGCTCCAACCTCGTTTCTTGTTGAATTCAATTTGGTTTTACACTAACCTATTAATTTACTTGAATCACCATTGAAATTTGGCCAAGAATTTTGATAGGGACTTCATTTGGATTTTTTTTATTTATTAACTCTATTTTGATTTTTTGCAATGTATTATTGTTTTTATTCTAGGGTTGCCATGGTCCAGAATTATGTTAGGAAAACCAACAGGGGTGATCATTCGAGAGAATCGCTAGAAGAAGCTATTGGGGAGATTAAAGGTAAACGTATTAATGCTTATAAAGCTAGCAAGAAATATGGGTTACCATTAAACACAATAGTGCCAATATCCTTCGGCAGAAGCATCGCGATTCCAATTCAAGGCGAAAAACGACTTGCGAGAATCCTACCGGCTGCGCCGATTATGTATTGGAAATCGAGAACTCAGTTTTTAAAAAGAAAATCGATTTCACATAAGACTCAAAAAAGCGTTTATTCTCTTCGAGAGCAGTACAAAGAATTAATCTTTATTAAGACAATTATTACAAGATTTGAAATATAATGAGTTTGCAAAGTCTCGGGCTCCTGTAGATAAGACACGTTTCTTGATATCTGTTTCCACGTAACTTGCGTAGGTAAACTGTTGTGATTTTTTATTCTTTTATAATCCAATATAACATTCAAACAATATAGTTGCCTCAAATCCAGTATCCCGCATTCCTTATATAAAAGATCTGTAGAATATCGGTGGTCGGTGGGATTTTTCAAAAATCAACTTCAAGAATGTGGTTTGATGTGTGTACGTAGGGCTCCACCCCAACCTACTATGCTGTAACGTAAGTGACTTTCTACTAAAGCAGAGTCTAGTGTTTTCATATGCTTGAACGACATAATTTCCATGAGGTATCTGAATTTATAAAGGATGTTCTGTAGTTTATTGATGACAAACAGAATATGACTTTTCCACTTAAAATCACTCTCAAAGGTTACACCTAAGTATTTCAATTTCTTTTACAGGTAATTGAGAAACTTTGGTTTTGTGAAGTAACGGTTTCAAGATTATAAAAATGGGATATGTTTACATTATTGCAACTGATAGGTAGATAATTGGTTTTTTCCAAGTTAACCGTTAGTAATTTATGTAATTTATCTTGAACAAAATTGATCCTCCCTAAAGAAGTGAATACACCGGAATAAATGAAACTGATAACGGATCAGAACAGGCATTCAAAATAAAGAAAGTTGGAGAAGTGTCAAGCCGATGCCGAATGGCCCCCTCTCCGGCTGCAGGGCAAAACGAAATCTTGAAGGGTAGATACAGAAAGACTCTTTTCCGACGTTCGTTCTTATACACAATATTTTTTCTCTGGGAAAAGTTTGTTGTTTGAAGCTGTGCGCGGAGCGACCATTAATCATGGCCAAAGTTTCAGAGCGGGTGAGTGACGTCTGGGAACAGTCGGCAGCGGCCCCTTCCCGTCTCAAAGAACTCCGGGGAGCTTTCAGAAAATTGCAACATCTCGAGTGCGCCGATGAACTCTCGAATAAAAGGGGCTCTTCAACAGGGATGCCAATTTGCGGCAAATGCCTGATTTGGGGGTAATTATATGCTCATCACGCCAAAAAGTGAGTAATGAATTTAACTAGTTTGAATTTCCATTATCTACTATGAGTCCAATCTGGTTCGAAATCTTTGAAAGAACAAATAAAATTAAATTGATTAGCTAAAAATATCAATTATATCAAGCACTGAAAGAGTGATGATCTATTATTTCACCGTTTGAGCTCAGGAGTAGTGAACAGCAGAATTAATCGCGATAATTGGTTTCACTTTCTCAGCAGACCTAGTTGTTCGGTATTCAAGTGTGAGTGTATTGTTTGCTTTTTCATTTGATGAATGTTTTTCTCTATCGAGGTTTTTAATCACCAAATCCCCATCAGGTCGCTATTAATTTGCTCTCAATATGACATGTTGACATATTTCACGTGATTGATGGAGGTGCCGGGTATCGATCCTGGTAGCTCTTACACCTCAAGCGAGATTAGCTACACCTAACAGCCAGGAAAAGCTCTTCAGATCCTCTCGAGTGACCTGTAGCTTACCATAATGTGCAAGCGAGATCAGCTGCCCCCAACAGTCATGAGAAGCCCTTTTGATCCTCTTGAGTGACCTGTAGCTTTCCAGGCCGTAATAAGCAAGCGAGATTAGTTGCACCCAACATCCAGGAGAAGCCTTTCCGATCCTCTCGAGTGACCTGTGGCCTTCCAAGCCGCAATGTGCAAGCGAGATCAGCTGCATTCAACAGCCAGAAGAAGTCCTGAACCTGCTGAGTGACCTATAGCTTTCCAGGCTGCAATATGCAAGTTGCACCCAACAACCAGGCGAAACCATTCTGACACTTTCGAGTGACCTGTAGCCTTCCAGGTCGCAATGTGCAAGCGAGATTAGCTGCATTCAACAGCCAGAAGAAGTCCTGAACCTGCCGAGTGACCTGTAGCTTTCCAGGCTGCAATATGCAAGCTGCACCCAACAACCAGGAGAAACCATTCTGACACTTTCGAGTGACTTGTAGCTTTCCAGGCCGCAATGTGCAAGCGAAATCAACTGCAAAAACAGCCACGAGAAGCCTTTTTGATCCTCTCGAGTGACCTGTAGCTTCCCAGGCCGCAATAAGCAAGCGTGATTAGCTGCACCCAACAGCCAGCAGAAGCCCTTCTGATCCTCTCAAGTGACCTATAGCTTTGAATGCCGCAATGTGCAAGCTACACCCAACAGCAAGAAGAAGCCCTTCTGATCCTCTCGAGTGACCTGAAGCTTCCCAGGCCGCAATAAGCAAGCGAGATTAGCTACACCCAACAGCTAGGAGAAGTCCTTCTGATCCTCTCAAGTGACCTGTAGCTTCAAATGCCGCAATGTGCAAGCTACACCCGACAGCAAGAAGAAGCCCTTCTGATTCTCTCGAGTGACCTGTAGCTTCCCAGGCCGCAATAACCTAGCGAGATTAGCTGCACTCAACAGCTAGAAGAAGTCCTTCTCATCCTTTCAAGTGACCTGTAGCTTCAAATGCCGCAATGCGCAAGCTACACCCAACAGCAAGAAGCTACAGGTCGCAATGTGCAAGCAAGATTAGCTGCGCCCAACAGCCAGGAGAAGCCCTTCTGATCCTCTCGAGTGACCTGTAGCTTTTCGGGCCGCAATGTACAGCTGCCTAACATGGTCTACAACTGCCTGAAAACAGTGTTCTGGAATATAGTGTACTACAGCCATAAGGGCAGGTGATTGGTCGATATGGAGTTGTTGGATGTTCATGGTGTAAGATTTTCACTCTGGTAACTGAAGCTTCCTTTCATATAATAATAATAAATGCTTACTCAACAAGAGATACTAACCCAACCTAACAAATGGCAGAATTCAACATCTGCACATGATAAATCAAGGTTGATATTGCTTTTTCTTCCAACCAGGATATCTTTAAATTAGCTATACCTGACTATATATTAGATTCGGGACCATTTTCCTCTTGTTTCGGTGAATCATCGTTTAAGAGTGGGAGTTTGCTAACCTGCTCAGAGAAAGTTTGTTTCCTTTCCTGAGGCGGATTATGTTTCAGCTGAGGAGGCGACAAAGTTGATTCCTTGCTGCATCCATCTAGCGTCTCACATAGCCTCCTGTAACAAGGAGGGCAAAATTATTTCCAAATCTCAGCAAGTGGAAAAAAAGGACTAATTTTACGTCAAACATAATGACAATTTGTTAAGATTTGAAACCTCCGGCGAAAAATGAATCTATTGAGCATACTTTTCCGAGTCCAGAACCAAAAATACTGTGTCCCGACGCGCATTATCTGATAATGCTAATCAATTTAGTCAGTTCTGAATAGCACTAGAATTGTATTTTAGAAATTTAAAGTCATCAAAATGGAGTAGCCAATAGTACAATACTAAATGCTTTCTCTCTTGACGAATGAAACACGTTTGTTTCACGGGTAATTTCGAGTAATTTCAGTGAGACAGGTGGGTAATTTACTGAATCACATTGGCAACACTGCTCTTCGACCCGATGACGCGGCAATCCGTTTCCACAATAAGATATTTGTTTTAGCGTAATTAGATTGTTTGTCGTCGAGGCGATGGCCGCTGGAGACTATTTCTCAGATTGAAAAGTAATTGATTGTTTCGACGGAGTTTTTTCATTCGTTCGAGCTTTACTTTCGGTAGAGACACGACAGATACTTAGTTTCATTCTTTCACCCAATCTATATAAAACAAAATTCTTTTGAAGTAATTGTAGAATGTAGAAAAATTGAAACCAAAAATGAGATTGATAACAACTGTCGTGAAATATACAGTGCGAATGCAAACAGACTCTTCCCTCTCTCAACATGATATCAAAGTCGGAAAAAAAGTATATGAAAAAGAAATCACTTCTAGTACTTTTTGATTAAAAATCCAATTTCACATATAGGACAAGATGATTTCTCTCAATAAAAATTCTTTTTAGAGCTTCATTCCTGGAACTAGGCTGAAGCGACAATTTGTCATCGCCCCATCTACCTGTGAACGAGCATATCCAAAATGCCCAAATTCCTCGTCTAAGGAAAAAAAAATCATATATAGTAAGGATGCATTCTTGAAGACTGGCTGTAAATCAAATTATCTGAATGAATAATTGTACTTTTTGATTAAAAAGCCAATTTTACATATAGTAAGAGGACACGAAATTCTTTTCAGAACTTCATTCTTCGAACTAAACTGAAGTGACGACAAACAACATATTTGTCATCGCATCGTCTACCCGTGAACGAGGTAATCAACAGCATATCCAAAGGAGGCATAGTGTAGAGGCATGCTTGAATACTGGCTGTAATCTAGTTATCTGAAGGAATCATTCGTTCGAGCCAGCCTCAACTCACCTACACTGTAGATTAACGGACAGACTCCCATCAGAAAACAACTATTCCCCTGGCTAATACCACTGGATTATATCTTACAGCTGTTTGCGAAACAACTTCAGGAATCGATTTTCAATTATTGAAACCGACAGTCTTGCAGACCGGTTTCGAGCTATTTGGATCCTCGTCAGTGCAAGATAGTGTCCACCATCAACATGTAGTCGATTATTTTTCATTTCCGAGAATCGAATTCCTTTGCTATGATAGGAACCGTAACGTGAGCATCGCTCCAGAATTGGTGAATGACGTCAACGGCGATCCAGATTTGCTTAAAAGGGTCATAACTTGTCATTGCTTGTTCGTAATTTTTTGGTCATAAACAATACCGCCACCATGCTTCAGCCACCGTATTCACCAGATTTGTTTCTCTATGACTTTTTTCTGATTCCCAGATTGGAGAGACCCATGGAAGAAAAAAGGGGACAGAATAGAAATTGAGAAAAATGAAAATTCAGCTTATATTTAGCAATATTTGCCAGTAAAAGGTATTTCTGTTTTTAATTCGATTTAGATTTTTTCGATCGCTCATGTAGATATGAATCCAGGTCTTACCCTAGTAACAGGAAGTAATGTGTCAGCTTGACAGCTGTCACTAATAATAATGGGAATTTCCTTCATTTCATTTCGTTTAAACTTAGAACAATGGTTCGCTATGTGATAGAATTGGCCAATACTTGATGAAAATCCATGGCATATTTAAGTAACTTTATTGTGAGAAAGCTCAACACTTTTTGAGGTTTTGTAAACTATCCTGTGAAAATCTCACAATGAAATGATTCTGGAACGAGTGTCAAATAGTTTCAATTTCACTATTTTACATATAGAACAACGGCTGAGACAGATCCTTAGCACTGATCATCGGTCTTTTGTGAAACGGGTCTTAGTAAGAAGCTGAATTGAATTGTGAGTGAAACAGAATCAAAATTACCATCAGGCTAATATCCCTATAACAAAAATATATGTGAAGATTCGCTTTTACTTGTACTTTGAACTATTTCCCCAGACATTTCTGTTATGTTATGTTAGATTAGGTTTTCTTGAAAGTGATTGGATCTATTCGACCCTTCACCGCAACCCGCAAAGGTTTATTGTGACACACATCTATTCAAACTCGACCAAATGTGGTTCAACAGCTGTATGCTTTCAAGCTTCTAGAGGTGAATGGAATCCTGGGAGTGGGCCATTCCTGGAAGATTTTTCCGGAAGTCCACAAATTTTCTTGAATCCAAGCGATGCCAATGTCAGGTTCTGGTTCGATGAAGCTGGTTGCAGCTTCCTCCTTCGCAAGGAGTCAGCAGCTCCATTGTCTTCCAGGCCAGTATGGCTGAGAATCCAGACCGTCGTTTTTTACAATTTTGTACCAATTGACACGTTGCTCGCTAGAAGCAAGAAGCTTCCAACGCCACTTCACTGTACAAGAATATATTTATTGACTTCTTTAGGAGATTAGATGCTACCAATCTCTCCGCACACAATTCAATAGCATAGATTGAAATACAGTTGCATAGGTTCCTAGGCAGGTTGACCAGGATGACAAGGTCATCTGCATAAGCTTGCAGATCAACTTTTATTCTGTCGAGGGCATCAAGCAGACTATCCACCAGGAGCTACCACAGAAGGGTAGATAGTACCACACCTTGAAGGCAGCCCCTGGTGACCCTGAACCTGATAGCCTCGCCTTATAGAGTCGTTGTTACAGTTCTATTTACTAGCATAGATCCAGCATAGATTCAGCCAGTTATGGTCGATTCTATACCCTTTCTAGCAGAGGCAATCCTATAAATTTAGGTAGTGCATCGTCAAATGCTCCTTCAATGTCAAGAAATACAGCCACCGCTGTATTTATGATATTGTGTGTATATAGCTATCTGTGATACTAATCACAGATAGCCAGACAAACCTGTCTCTGTAAGCCAGAGAACTTCGTCTGAGCTATTTTCTGTAAAGCCTCCGACCACCAGGCAATTGATCCATAGGTGATCATTAGTCTGACAATCATAGCTCGAATTCAATGGATTTGTTCGGGACCTAAACCTCAATTTTTATCAAAATTCTTCGAAAAGTCCATAGGGACAGTTCGGCTTTGTGTAAAACTTTTTCCCAGTAAACTTTGCAGGTGAGTTTTTTATCAAGGACGATGCCAAGATATTCCACCATTGTTTCAAACCTCACCATTAAGGAAAAGTGGCGTTAATTCGTCCAATTTTTTTCTTCTGATGAAGGAGCTCATTACAGTTTTGTCGTGGTTTACAGACATGTGCTCCATCTGGAACCAACTGTGAACAATGTTTACCATACTTCAGAGGATACCACAAACTATCCTTCTCTTGCCAAGATGACTAGGTCATCTGCATAAGCTTGCTGATATACTTCTCTTATGTTGAGGGCATCAGGAGCGACCACAAAAGGGGAGATAGTACCCCACTTCGACGACAGTCCCTGATGACTCAGAACATAATGACCTCGGCTCGAAGGGTCGTAGTTGTAATTCTGTTTACCAGCATGGCATAGGTCCAACCAGTTATGGTCGATTTTATTCCTTTTCCAGCCTGGGATGATCCTATTGATTTAGGTACTGCATTGTCAATAGCTCCTTCAATATCAAGAAATACAGCAACCGCAGTCTCCTTTTTGTCAAGAGATTGGGAAATTCCCTCTACAAGGTTGTTCAATGCTGAATCTATCGATTTGTCTTTTTGTTAAGGAAGGAGTCTAAATTCGCCTTCTTTCTCCAAATCAATAAATTTTTATTGTATTCTTCCAGTAACTTTAATGCTTTCGAGTTCAGACAAAGGATATCGCCTTGCATTGAACGAATAACTCGATACAAAATAAATTTTTATGATGGTATTAACGTAAGTCGTTGATTTCAACTAATTGGTCGAGATCACTACTAATTAATAGGATATCGAAATCGCCGTCACACCTCCCCATATTTTCTCGCTTCAAAAAGCAATTAAGGTAATACCAATGTTTCCTGCAAAACAGAAACCCGCACCACTGCAACAATAATTGTGTCATAGTCGCCGCAGGAGCACCAGCAGAAAGAATACTGAAATTAACTCGAAACGACTGGTGATTAATGATGGCGAAGTTATTAATACCACAAATTACATATGTATGTTATCGTATCGTATATCTGGTTTCATTTTTATAAAAAAGGCTACACACTCGATGATAGAGTGGGTAATAAATTAATGTTAATTTTTCGCCTGATTTCACAAGTTTTCGGTCATACAATTTGAATATAGATTGGTTTCTTTTATATCTCCATGACAATAAGGATAGGGCTACTGAAGTGGGGAATTGTGGATAGTATGCAAATAGTTTTCGCTTTTTCATACTAACGATAATAGCAGTTCGGCAGTCACAAAGTTCCAAAATAAATACTGCTCCTTCACACCAAACTGCAACACCCTTTACGATGCGTATTTTACCAACAATTCAAGAAATTCCATTGATATTTTACAGATATCTGGTTCAAATATGTCCTTAATTATGTGTATTTGTTACTAACGAATGATATTTTGGAAGAATCTAAATAAATATTTGAAAAACTGTTATGGATTTCTACATTTCCATCTTTATAAACAAAAATACAAACTGAATAAAGAAACGTGTTTTTTGTATAACTCAGTGTTCATATAAAAGTATTTGTTCCGAAATTATTATATTTACAAAAGGCTTTTTTTAACACGCTTTTATTAGCTTCACCTGTATGTATGTATGTATGTTTGTTTGTAACTCTCAAGCTCGGCATCTGTATTTGACAGAATTATCGACAGTATTGCTAGATCTATTCGCGGGCAGAGGGCGCTGTAACCTCCTTGATATAATTTGAACTCACTTTACATGTATTTATTCATTTGGAAAAAAAAATTATTAACACGCGCGCCTGCTGCCTTATTTGTAACCCTCTTTTGCGTGCCTGCTGCCTTCCTTGGACTTGGTAGCTGATTTTCAGGCTCCCTCTCCGGAATCGGAAAATATCAATGGTCATTTTTCTAAAAAATATACAACTGATTGATCCCAAAGTTTGAATAAAATAAATATAGTTCAAAAAAGACTAAAAAACACGATTTCATAGCATGCGAAACTGAAAAATAAATACAGGGTGTAACTAAATAAGTGTAAAACATTCAAGGACGTGATTCCTCATCGAAAAAGAGATAGGATCTTCCATATAATGAAATTGCATTGGAGCATCCCTTGTTAAGATACAGCCCCTTAAAGAGGGTACATAAAATTTGTATAACAATTTTTTTCACAAGCACTAAAAAAGTTACAATTTCGAAATTGACCTGAAGTTTTGTGCTACCAAAAAGATACTTAGCCAGAAATTTATTTGGTTTACCCCATGGTTGTAAGGGATGAAAAACGCAACCCGTAAAATTTATTTCCAATGTAAGTTTTTGTCTTATCATTTGTTTACCATTTAAAAATTTATTTCTGATAGCCTGTTTCATTCTTGACAAAAAATATCTCTTGGATTTTTTGCCCAAAATAAACCAGTTCGCGGCAAAAATTATTTTAGGAACAACTACAGAGATACATCGTCATAAATGCGAAAATACGAAACTAATCTATCTAGTAGGTCGCTATTAGCGATAGTTACAATTAAATTGGTATGACACTGTCAGTTTGTGAATTTTCGAAATTGTATGTTGTATGTTGTTGTTCTGTTCTTAATTTGTTACTTTAATAATTCACTTGTTATCAAAATGGCATACACAAATGAGGAAATGGCTGATATGCATTACGTTTACGGTCTGTCACAGGGGAATGAGTTAGAAGCTTCTAGAAGATATGCTGAAATGTATCCTCAATGGCAGCATCCTTCACATATAATATTTGCTCGACTTCATCAACGATTACGAGAATATGGTTCATAGTTTTTCTCGGGACAAGATTATTAATTTCCATAATTACCACCAATGGGCTGATGAAAACCATCACGCTATTGTCGAAACTAACCATCAAGCACAGTTTCTCTTAACGTGTGGCTCGGAGTTATTGGGGATGATATAATTGGGCCTCATTTTCTACCTCCTCGATTGAATGGTGAGGCATACGCTCAATTTTCAAGAGAAGTGCATCCAGTACTGCTGGAGAAAGTTCCTTTGGGCGTCAGAAGGGATATGATTTTCATGCATGATGGGGCTCCCGCCCATTTTAGTCAAATAGCACGTCAGCATTTTATTGAAACATATACAAATCAGTAAATAGGTCGAGGAGGACCACACAACTGGCCCGCTCGATCCCCGGATCTCAATCCTCTCGATTTCTCTATTTAAAAACATTTACAGCATTTGGTTTATCGTACTCCTGTTCGCGATGTAGAGGACTTAAGAAACCGCATCATCGATGCGTGCAGGGTAATCAGAGAGACTCCAGGAATATTTGAGCGAATACATGGCTCAATGCGCCGATGTCTAGAAGCATGCGTAATGTCTGAAGGTAGACATATTGAACATTTACTATGATTTCTACATGTTGTGTGTTTTCTTATTTATACATTAGTTTTGTTTATTACCCTTTAATCGTTTGATGCAGGTACTAACTACAAAATAACAATAAGTCCAGTTCGCATTTATGACGATGTATCTCTGTAGTTGTTCGTAAAATAATTGAACTGATTTATTTTGGGCAAAAAACCCAAGAGACATTTTTTGTTTAGAATGAAACAGGCTATCGGAAATAAGTTCTTAAATGGTAAACATACATTGGAAATAAATTTTAGGGGTTGCGTTTTCCACCCCGTACAACCATGAGGTAAACCAAATAAATTACTGGCTAAGTGTTTTTTGGTAGTACAAAACGTCAGGTTAATTTCAATATTGTAACTTTTTCAGTGCTTGTGAAAAAAATTGTCATGCAAATTTTATGCACCCCCTTTAAGGGGATGTATCTTAACAAGGGATGATCCAATAAAATTTCTTTATATGAAAGATCCTATCTTTTTTTCGATGAGGAATCACCTCCTTAAATGTTTTACACTTATTCAGTTACACCCTGTATAGTTTGAAAAACAAAAACACGCTTTCAAAGAACATCGAACATCGAACATCGAGTTGATTTTTTCAGTTTGTAAGTAAAATTTATGAATTCGACAAGTTAGTGACTTATTGGACTCTTCAGTGGTTTATATTACGCTGTAACTTTTCGGGATAAACTTTTCACTTTGCCATTTATTACACTTCAGCAGATTCTCTACTGATTTAGCTTCAATTTTTCAGATTGTGAGGTGTTATATACCTGAAAAACAATAGAAATTACTGAGTCCTTCACAAAAAAATGTCTTTCAAATATTGTTTTTATTAGTAATCTTGGCAGATTAGTTAGTCAGGCGTCAGACGCCTTCACCAAATTTTCAAATATACGCAATATTTGTTTTTGTCTATAGATTTATTTATCGTTTTCTTCAATTCTGCATTTCTCTCAGTCGTGAGTCAAAAACATAACGACTTGTCCAAGGAAAGTTTTATTCATTTTAGTAACTCAAGATCATTTTATAAATTAGTTTAATTAGTGGTATTATAAGTGGTATTGTTCTATAATTTTTTTATTTGAAGGTGGGGTCACAACGTATCTATAGTTGTTTAGTAAGTGTACTGATTTTTTATCTTCAGAATGATTGTTTCAAACCAGAACTTTCTAGAATTCCACTCCAAACTTTTAAGTAGTAGTTCATTGAATTAAAATGAATTTATATACAGGCCGTTTCTTTTATCATGTGGTAACATTGCTATATTCTAAACCGTAACAGTTACGAAGACGATTGGAAGGGAAAAAAGGTAACTGTCATCTGGAACAATACAATAGTCGAAGAAAATTCACGGGGACTCTCGTCCTTCTCGAGTTATACGGGAAAAACCAAAAATGCTCTTTTTGGTTTTTTCGAATGGATATGTTGGAATGTCAAAAAATAGAAAAGAAAAATGTTGTGGTATCCGATGTGTACTATGACGTTGTGATAATAAATATTCGATAAAACGTTTCGTGTCAACATGGCCGTCATCATTTTTTTTAATACGGACCTGTTATTTTTATTACAGATATTGATGAAGCAATAAATTCACAATCCAAGGGTATATCACATTTGATATTTTAGTAGCGTTTCATTTGAAATAACCACCATCATCTTTGACAACAATCAAACAGAAAAACAATTTATTTTATCATGAACTTTTGGGAAAAATTAAATCAATACGGAAAATCAAAGCTACATGGCAGTCTACATTAAATGTTCGAATTGACGACCTCTTTGTTGATTGCACATGCAATGCAATTTTCCAGCATAATACGTGTAATACCTACTAATACATGCATCTCTAATTTTTTGTCTGAGATGGTCGATTCTGTACTTTGTGTTGAAAAAACTTTATCCTTCATGTATCCCCGGACAAAAAATCTAAAAGAGTAAGATCTGGTGAATGAGCTGGCCAGTTAATTGGTCCATTGTTTCCAATACATTTTCTTGAAAAACTGCATCTGAATGTTACTTTACTATTGCTGCATTATAGGAGGGAGCGCCATCCTGTTTAAATTATTGTATTTCATGGCGGATATTCAGTGGCAATTCATGGAGATGCATTTCACTATTCAAATGCTCTTCGTAAAAGAAAGCGCCAAGGATGTTTGTTCCCACATTTCCCAACCAAACTTTTATTCCGAACCTTTCTCAGAAATTGAATTCGCCTATGTAAATGTTCATTTGTATTATTCCACCTATAATTTATATTTCTGTTAAACCAACCATTCTTGGTGAATTTTGATTCGTCCATTTATATTATTTTTTTACAATTTTTTTATCCATTTCATGCACAATTTCTCGTGAAAAACAATCTTGGTTAGCATAATTTTTGTGACTGGCCAAACTGAATTGAAAACAATCATGTTTTCCATGTGTAAATTTTTATGTGGTAGTCTAAACATTTGAATGTTCGAAATACGACAATTCAAGTATAGCTCAACATACATATGCCTTGGCAGATATCAACAACGCATTCATTTTTCCTGCCACAGAAACCAAGCAGAGCCTACTCGTTTAAGATGGTAAATAAATTGAGATGTTATTTGATCATACCAAATTATATAATAATCGAATTTTGACCAAAAACTGATATTTTCGTTACCTACAGGATTGAGAATTATAAAAATATTACGAATTATAATTAATTAGGGAGAAATAAGCTTTGAAAGAAGAATTAAGGCAATACAAAAATTTCCAAAACGAAATGAAACGCTACAAAAATATTAAAATATTAAATGTGATATACCCTTGGATTGTGAATTTATCGCTTTATTGATGGTGGCCATGTTGACACGAAACGTTTTATCGAATATTTATTATTTCATCGTCATAGTATACTTCTAATACAATAACATTTTTACTTTCCATTTTTTAATATTCTAACAATTCTATTCGAAATAAACGAAAGATAGCATTTTTGGTTTTCCCTGTATAACTCTTTCATCATGTTACCACATGAATATTACTGGAGTTTTTTCACAACATCAAATCGTTATTTTTAACACCTCGACACGTGTTTCGATCACCAAGGGATCATCTTCAAAAGGAAGATTTTAAGATTAAATCTTACGTTGAAAATAACGATTTGGTGTTGGGAAAAAATTCCAGTGATATTCATTACTACACCAAAGGTTCCAAACAGTGCATGATAGAAGAAACGACCTGTATATTAGAAGCAGAAATTGTAGAAGTAGCAGTAGTTAATTTTGAGTGACCAAAGTGAATGGTTGATGAATATTATGAAAAACAAAACTAGTACTTGAATAGTATTCCTCTCATACTAACATTTCATGAGATATGTCATATTCAACGAACCCATATAATATCCTACAGTGGACACAAACAATGAACTTCGTGACTAATCTCCTTAATCAGATAAATAATTATCGGGATCCACGATCGTGTCGCCTAAGAAGTTGCGGACGTGAGGTCCAACATATCTTTTTTATTAATTAAGTGCATTAAACAGCTAGCTTGTTGGATCTACCGTTGTAGGGGTTAGAGATAAGCAACCAGCGGTGACTATTCTTCGGAGACACAAGATTAATGACTGTCGGCCCAAAGATTCAAAAGTGACACGAAAGTCTCAGCCTCTGCCTCAGTCCCTGTATCTTTAGTAAGTTTTGTTTGAGGTGTGCCTGTGTACCCTTTAGGTAAAAAACAGGTTCGGCGAGAGATTTTTTCTGTTAATAATCTGCACGAAAAGGGTTTGCGATGTCGGTTTTTGAGGTAATTGATGATGTTGCTTATCGTTTATAATCATCTTGAAACTAATTCAGTTCGGAGATATGAATACAAGGCAGGAAAGCTATTGAACCGTAACGTTATATACACTGAGAAAACTGCATATGAATTATGAAGGAAAAAATATCGTGGATAAAATGTCCTAAGAAAATCATTTATTAAGACAATTGTATCAAATCAAATCAAATCAAAATATGCTTTATTGTCTAAAGATTCATATCTCATTGACAAAGCTCATTTGAAATAATTGAATAAAAAAACAAACAAACACAATTACACACATAAGCTATCGCTACTTAGTCATATAAAACCATAAATTGTACATTAACTAGTACTATGCTGTATCGCTGCTGTTCCAATATTTTGATATAATCAGAATCAACGAACTTAGGCGTGCGCAGCGCTATCTAGTGGCGAGTAACAAAAAAATTGATAGCATAAAAACCTTATACATGCCAAGTTTCATCACGATTGGTTGAGCGATGTAAAAGTTTAACACTTACCAACCAACCAACAAACACACACACACTCATTTATACAAACTTTTAAGTAGTAGTTCATTGAATTAAAATGAATTTATATACAGGCCGTTTCTTTTATCATGTGGTAACATTGCTATATTCTAAACCGTAAAAATTTCAAGTAGATACTGAATATATGTATATGTAACAAAAAAGGGCATAAAAAGATATTAGAAACAGTTTGTATTTACTTAGCACAATACAACACTTTAGGAAAATAGCCAGTAATAATGTATATTTCCAATATTGAAAACATGAATTGTATTGAGAGTGAGACACAAGTCAATCAATCAATCATGCTTTATTGTCCAAGAAATCCTTATTGGCAAAGCTAGTGACACTTTATGAAGTCAACAATTCTGAAGTTTTTTAAAAAAATATTATAATTATGATATACAGTGAACAATCATTATAAGTTTAAAAAAGGTACATATACGAATGATAAATACGAAGATAATAAATAAATAAATCATTACAGATATGTAAGCATCTGAAATACTACGAGTTAAAATACATCATCGTAATATTCCTTCCAGTCATAGTAGGCTTTTTGCAGAAGTACTCCTTTAACCAATTATCTGAATGTTTTTAAATCTGCTATTGCTCTATAGCACATTGGAAGGTGGTTGTATATTTTCTTGCTCTCATATATCAAAGAAAATTTTGTAATTGCTGATTTTGGGATTGGCAAGGGTAAATCCCGACTTCCTCTCGTGTGGTAACTAAAGTCTGTCATTATTTACTACTGAGTTGGAGTACGTTTTGTGAATTAAGCAAACGGATTCTAACAGGAATAAACAAGGTACAGTAAGAATTTTATGACTGATTAAAAGTGTTTGCAGTGGTCTTGTGATTTTGACCTACATATGTATCTGACAGCCCGTTTTTCTAGAACGAATACTGAATTTAATAGTTGCTGCCTACAAAAGCCCCAAAAGGCAATTCCATATCTCAAGTGCGACTCTACCAAGGAAAAATACACAGTTCTGACTGAGGATTGATTGCGTTCGTTAGAAACAACTCGAACTGCATAGCAGCCAGATGCTATTTTTTTTGCATAAATTTGTTATATGCTCATCAAATTTCAATTTATCATCCATAAATACCCCTAAAATTTTATGTGTGTTTTGTTAACTATAGCGTGATTTTCTATAAGTAAGTCGTCAAAATTGAGTTTGAAGCAAACTATATTTGTTTTATTTGTGTTAAAACATAAGGAGTTTGAATCGCACCAGTATTTAACCCTATAGAGATCCAGGATTATGATGTCTCTGAGAGTATGTTCATTTGTCCCACGCCAAAGGATCGTGGTGTCATCCGCAAAAAGTGTGAGCTTTCCTTCAATATCAATGGTTACCAGATCATTCAGATAAAGCAGAAGAAAGATAGGACCCCGAACCGAACCTTGTGGTACACTTGATGAATTATTCTCAATATGTGATGAATTTCCTTGGAGTTTTACTAACAGCTTCCTGCCTGTTAGATAACTGTAAAGCCATATATATGACAATCTTCTAAAGCCATAGCACTGAAGTTTAAATAATAGAGTTTCATGATTCACGTAGTCGAACGCTTTTGAGAAATCACAGAATACTGCCCCAATAGACTCTTTATTATTTAAACCAATATATACATTATCCAGAAAAGATAAGATTGCATCGCCTGTGTTTTTATGGGTTTGGAAAACAGTCACGACATGTGATTAAACTGACTGATTCTGTAGAAACATCTATGATACGCGTATGTCAGATCCACCATAGAGATGGAATGGAATCGTGCATTTCCTTCAATGCAATATTATGACGCAAAAGTTGAAGGCTTGGCTATCAGAACAGAGTTTTACAACGATGAAATGCTTCTTCCGAAAGAAGATAAAACTTCAAGTTCAGCTCCCAAGCAGAGCACATGAATATGGCAAGGGCAATCTTGCCAAAATGTAATTGTATCATCAAAGACGAAGATCACTTTTTCATTAGTATGAAGAACAGGAGATAGTAGAATGTTGGAAAATATGTTGAAAATATTGTCCGTAGGTGTACTTAAACATATATGAATAGTACAAGAATGAATCAGTAACTGAAGAAGTATACACTGTTTATACCCCAGTTCAAAATAATTTCGTTGTTGATTATATAGATATATTCCTACTTATGCAATTGTATGGAGCTAGTCTAGCGAGGAACTATATACCACCCAGTTGGTTATCAGCAAGGGTGATATATATACCTAAAGTGGGACGGAAACACCCACACCCCAAATCAGCCTTACATCCTTCCTGTTGAAAGCACTTGAGAGGATACTGGACTGACATATGTGGCATTATATGCATCCCCCTGAATAACCACCAGTATGCTTATCAAATCAGCAAATCGACAGATTTAGAGAAAATTTGTAGAGAAAATTCAACAATCTCTTGGCAACAAGGAGATTCCGGTTGCTATATTCCTTGATATTGGAGGAGCATTTGACAATGCACTTCCGAAATCTATAGGATCGTCTCTGGCTAGAACAGGTATAGAATCGACCATAACTGGCTGGATCTATGCCATGCTGGTAAACAGAACTGCAACTACGACTCTTCAAGGCAAGGCCATCAGGTTCAGGGTCGTCAGAGGCTGCCCTAAGGTGGAGTACTATTTCCTCTTCTGTGGTCGCTCCTGATGAATAGTCAGCTTGATGCCCTCGACAGAAGAGATGTAGATCTGCAACCTTATGCAGATGACCTTGTCATCTTGGCAAGGTCCATGTCGGGAAGGATAGCTTGTAATATTCTCCAAAGCACGATGGACGTTGTTCATACTTGACGCCTGAAGGAGCAGATGTATGTCAACCCCAGCAAAACTGTGATGATCCTCTTCAGCAAAAGGAGAAAATTGGACGATCTAATGCCAATTTCCTTCAATGGTGAGGTCATTCCATTTGGAACGGAGATGAAATATCTTGGCATTGTCCTTGATAAAAAACCTGGAACGCTCACTTGGAAACATTGAGGATTCGTGGTTGAACTTGGGGTTCAGGTCCCAAACAGATCCATTGGATTTATGTGATGATTGTCAGACCAATGATCACTTATGGTGCAATTGCCTAATGGCCGAAGACTTACAGAAAACGGCCCAAGCGAAGCTCTCTGGCTTACAGAGAGAGGCTTGTCTGGCCATCAGTGATGCCTTCAGTGCCACACCGTCAGCGGCCATGGAGATCCTACTAGATCTACTTCCTTTCCACATTTTTCTGAAGAGAGATGCTAGATGAACTGCGTATAGATTTGTGCACATGGCCAATTGCACAAATCAATTTAAGGCAGAGTGCAACAGACTGTTGTTTGACACTGGAAGTCAGAGAATTCTGGAAATGACCTCTGACTTTATGCCTCCAGTTTGCCCTCTAAAAAAGAGGATGAATCAGTTTAGACTATCATAGTTCATGGAAAATCTGTTTATTTTCTAAAAGTAGCCATTATTAGAGTTCTCTTTTCAATCCAAGTGAATCTGTCATTATATTACATAATCTTGGCCCTAAATATGTAAAAAATTAACCCACTGCTTTATTCGCCTTAGGTATAACAAGATCGGCAGATATTAAGACCCTTGTATTGCAAGCATGATTCAGTTTCATGGTGTATTTTTTGTTGAAGAATGAACAGTATAATCGAATCAAAGGATAACTGCCTGATATCAAGAATTTGTAGAATTTGAATAATGCATCAGAAGGAAAACGAGAAGGTTTACGACATATTATATTCAGGACTTGTTTTTGTGCATTTTCAAGAGTTCTGACAATTGTATAACTAAATTAGTTATAGTGAGATTCACTGTCAGTAAGTTCTCATCAAACCAATCCAGTATCTGTTTCAATTTCCTTTCTGCTACATCTTCTACGTCCATCTGGTTTTTGCCCTCATGGATGACAAGTGTATCATCAGCGAACGATATTATAGTACGAACAGTTGATTTCGATAGATATTCAAAAGTATAAGTCCAAGTACTGTGCCCTGCGGGACACCACAAATTAAACTCCTCTCATTACTCACTGCATCGTTAATCTTCACTCTCTGTTTCCTATTTGTCCTTCAAAGAGATCTTGGGCAACTCCATCTATGCCTACATTTTCTAGTTTATCCAGTAAAATTTCATGGCTCAAAGTGTCAAGGGCCTTTCTCAAATCTATATAAAGACTCTAAGGCATGCTTTAATTTTGAAATAACATCAGCTACTGCACCCCTCTCTGAAGTCATGCTGGATACTTCTTACAAGAATACTTCTAAAATAACCACGGAGACAGCTATTGCTATCTGCATGACATATTAGTCTGGAAAATCATTCAGATGTGAAGAATACCAAGTGTCTTCAAGTGGATTCAAGAGATAGTTATATAGGACATAGCACTCAAAAAAAATAGATACGAGTTTCAGGATTTTGGCTTCTGGTGATGGCTCCGTGCAATTGTACTTCTCTTCTTTTGGCAACCCATCCTTACACTTGGCTTCAACTTTCCGATGATTGACCAAAAACCCAAAACACGTATCTGTAGTTTGTTTTTGATTCGAATCAAAACGTTGTACTGAATAGTAGCAATTTCAAAGTACACTTAATGCATCTAGATGCGTTAACAATTTCAAGAAACTGATGTGCCGGCTCTGTGGTCATGTCAAGGCACGATAGATTTCAACAATGAAATCTCATTGTTGAAAAATACGAGTTTAGTCATTGACGTACTCTGTTCACATATTCGAACATTGTGTCTGATAATTATACTTTCAAACAAATGTTTATCTTGGAATTCATTGTTAATCTGAATTTCATTGCCTCTACGATCTACGAGATTGACTGCGCAACCGAGTGTTCTCATAGATTAAAACCTTATTCGGGGTATAATTGAATAAAACTGGCCGATACTTGATGAAAATCCATATTAAAACCAATTAATATGGTTTATTGTATGATTTTCATGCGTGTTTCGCTAGACAATAGCTTAGTCAAGCGTAAACTAAAAGTTACTTCTAAATTACAACTACAACTATTTTATACTTTAACATTTTAGCTTACTTTCTAATGAAAGTTCAGGTATTCATATTCAGATAGTTAATGAAAGCACTCTCTCATCACTGTCAGCAATTCACACATTTAAAAAACACACCCAGAATGACAAATGAAAAACTTCCAAAAATGATAAATATAATGGAAACTGATCTCACTATTCATCATGTATTTCATTAAGAGTCGAATAGTTTGATGTGTTCCACCTGTAATGCGAAAGTACAGTACACAAAATGAATGTATCCATCTAAATGTACCCATCTATATTGTTTTTCATTAATCACTTTGTCAGTCATGACCGAAAATCAAATGAGTAGTAGGTACTCACTACCTCATTTAGTTAAGGTAACTAATAAAGAAACAGTAGTAATTTAGCAGGATAGGTTATACTGACAAACAGAAAAAAGTAGTGGCAAATCATTAATTCTCATTTAATAAATCAGTAGGTGAATAGTGGCAAGCTACTTACTCATTTCTTGCAAGTGAAGTAATTTGTTTGAGGAAATTCACTTTATATGCTCGTGATATTGCGCTGAAAATGATATCTAGTGAATAGAAGTTATTAATCTCTTACAGCACTATGAATTTATTTGTTGATATTGTCAAATATGGAAAATAATCATGAAATAATTCAAATTCATTCAAGCAAATACATGAATTGAAAGATGTTCCAACCCCAACTTCAATATTGTAAAACAAAAACACTCAGTATTCAGAATTCCATATTTTATTATTCCCGGCGCCTCCACCACGTGTTGCACTAAGTTAGTATCAACCGAAACTGGTTTAATACGACCAAAACCGAATTTCGGCAACGGTCTCGGTTCCGTCCGAAACCGAAACTTCCTTACAAGGATTATGTTTCGGGGGAAAAATAAAGAATATGTTGTTATAATCAGTCAGTCTTAATTTTTTTATCTTTAAATCACAATGTTATGCAGTCTCCGACATTTTTACTTATTTATAATCAAATAATCAACACAACAACGCTTCATTTATGAAAAAATATTAATTGCACCTTAAAAATACTTAAAATAGCTGAGGTGTTTATTTGAGTAGGTTGTTCAAAAATATTAAACATAAAATTACATATTCAAGTTGTTACCTAATATCACAATAGGTACTTAATATATTTTGTCAAAACTCGACCGAAACCGAACATTCGGTTGGACACTAAACTAAGTATAGTCTTGGCTACTTAACGAGAGGAATTTATTCTCTATTTCATCTATTCATCATTCATCCAAATAATGAAAGAACTCATATAAAACCTAATTTAATATTTATTGTAAGGAAACGGAGAAAAATACTTCAGGAATGAACTTACACTAAAATGTTAATCAAAAGTACAATAAATCTCCAAAAACTTACATTATACTGCCATCCAGCAAGATTGAAGAAAAGAAGATATGCTGCATTGCTGGAACCTTTTCTGAAGATCAATAGATATTGAATTGATTTCTCAATACTGTCTGTTTTCTATCTTGCCCTCCCTCAATATTTATGAAGATTTATAAGCTGATATTGCAACTTTAATCCGGTCACTCTACTAAGGTAAAATGCTCAGTATGCAATCTGTGCAAAGTTTGCGTGTTTGGAGATTGTTTTATATTTCTATATCTTGTGATCGTATAAATTTTGTTTACCTCTGAACTTGGAATATTAAAAGATGGAATTCTGAATGCTGAGTGTTTTTGTTTTAGAATATGGAAGTTGAGTTTGGAACATCTTTCAATACATATATTCGCTTGAATGAATTTGAATTATTTCATGATTATTTTCCTTATTTGACAATATCAAGTTTTTCATCTTTCTTATATAGCGAATATTAAACTTTTCATTGACCAGTATTGAATATACGCTAGGAAAAACAGTTCTATTTCATAATTAATTGAAATTCAACTCAAATAAAACTTTACTTGATATATACCCAACAAGTCGTTTGATATACAACAGAAAAAGGGATTCTGGAGAACACCAGCGTTGATGGTGAAAGTATTAGAGAGATGTCCATGGACGGCCACTTGGAGGAAACGTTTTTTCAGGAAGTTGGAGAGCCATACACAAAAATTATCCGACAAGGTCATAGCTTCGAAGTTTGTCCAGCAAATACTCAAGATTTTCGTTTATCAAAAAAGAGCTCATGGTTGTTCGGTCTGAGTAGCTCTTCTCTTGAGGTATTCTGTGCCCATTACCTACACTGTACTGATAATACTGATATCCAGCGACTTACAAATCCACAAAAATGCCTAATGACACCATCTAGAGAGCGAAATGTGAAATAATTTAATGTACTTTGTTCACAGCTCTGCCGAAAGGTGGAAAACAAAAACCAGTAAATACTTTGCCTCTTACATATCAAACTGCTAGTCTGTCATTGGAATGAACATACTATCTTACATAATACATAATATCCTGACTGTGAAATTCTTATCTTTTTTTATTCTGATGATTTTGAGATGTATTCAATAAAGTATAGGTACCTAATTGATTTTTGCACTTTGACATGCTATCAGGTGATAATTTGCAGAGACTGAAAAGCAATTCATGAATTGTCTATAACTTTTTTGAATTTTCGATTAACCAGTTTGAAAAAAAATTCTGATCTGAAGAAAATTTTCACAAAAACTTTCTATATGTTTCTCCATTATTGTATGAAGGAAAGGGACAAACAATAATTATGGAATGGAATTTGTTCATGAAGAATGCTAAATAGCGTTATAAGTGAAATAGTATAGTATACATAGTATACAAAATCTTTTATGGTTTCAATGTGGAATAGTTTGAACTGTATTGGAATTTGACAACCGTCATAAATGATAGTCTAAAACAATTCGTCAGTCTCATAAACGTGGTGATTTTTCTGTAGTCAACGGTAGTTGCTGATTTTGCATCTAGGTCACCTATTTCAGATAAACTTTGACCATTTACTGTGGTCCCACATGCCTAAACTCATTCAACAATGAATATAGTTTGAAAAAACTTAAAATACGATTTTCAAAGAACATCGAACTGAAAAGTTGAAACAATAACGAACGAAAAATACTAGTATTATTGTGGAAAAAGCGACGGGCACCTGATATACAAAAATATGGCACAAAGCGCCCACGCTTTTTTCACAAAAATACTAGTATTTTTCGTTCGTTATTGTGTGAAGCTTATTTAAAAAAATTATTTTCAACTTTTTAGTTCGGGGTTCTTTAAAAGCGTGTTTTTTAGTTTCTTTAAAGTATATTTATTTTTCACTTTTTAGTACGATTTATTGTCAAAAATATATTTTTTTTAAGTTCTAGTCACTAGTATTATAAATCTTCAACAGACGGCGCACGAATGTAAAATTCCTCTCAAACAACATAATAAGGTTGAGGTCTCAAATTCTAAAGTAATACTGAGATGCTGTAAGTCTCCAACAAAAGGCGGGCAGTTGTAAAATTTGTTTCAAAGTAAAGAGAAAATTTGCGGTAATAATTTCAAAAAACAATTCAGTCTTGATGTTTTGATTTCAAGTTTCATTCAAAATACTAATGGACTAAAAATATTTTTTCAGTGACTAATTTTATTTTTCAAATCAATCTTTTGATTTGATATGTGTGTCAAGCACCTTAATTCTAATTTTTCGATTTTTGGAAATATTTGAGTAACTCAATTTTTTAGGTGTACAATTTACGATAAAGTTTTCAATGTTGAAATCCGTGTTCTGGTTTGCTTTCAAATAACCGAATTAGATTTTAAAATGTATCTCACGTTTCGTTCAAAACTTTTTTTTGTACTGAATCATGGGTAATTGTAAATATTGAAATATTCCATCTGAAGTACAAAATTTCGCTAACACTTATAATTCTTAAAATATGTTTGTATTTTGATTTATTTTGAACAACCTATCAAGGAGATTACGTATGGCGCCATCTGCCCGCGAATAGATCAAGCAATAATGTCGATAGTTCTGTCAATATAGATCCCGAGCTTGAGAGTTACAAACAAACATACATACAAACACACATACCTACATACAGGTGAAGCTAATATAAAGCGTGTAAGAATATATAAATTACGTTGGGCTCTAGGAACTCACAGCTCTTACTGCTTTCTTTTTAGGAATGGAATCTGAAACCTCATTTCGAAAACTGAGCTTCTCCCCACCTTCCAGATTAGACTTTAGGACCCGGTGAAAATTGTCTTTGTGGATTCAAAACCCATCTCTGAAGATAACCGATTATTACTCAATGTCATTTGTTCATTGCTTTTATAGAATAAACTTTTTTGAAAAGCATCACATTTGAAGAAGTGTCATCGTTTCAACACAAAACGGTATTGTTGGGAAAAAAGTAGAACTATATGCAACCCACAACGCAAAAACCACGTGTAGACCCTTTTCTGAATAAAATTAGAGAAACTCTCTATAATAGAAAAAATCGAATAAACGACCCAAGACAAAACCAGTACCCCAACACAATAAATTGTTGAACTCAACTATCCCTAAAAGACAGGCTTTGGACATCGACCTCCGACAAGATTTGTCCTGTCCTCCTCTGCAGCTCTCATTGCAAGGCAACTAGTCGAAACTAGAGCCCAAACTCAACATATTTGTGATACACACCATACAGTGATATGGGGCTAATTTGTAGTGCTGTCTGCTCATCAATGTTGCTAGTCCAGCCTAGCACCACTGAAGCCACTCAGGGGGGTCGAAACAGCGCCATCTTGTGTTGGACTACGAAAACGTTTTGTTTGAAATATGGTTTTGACTAGTTGTCTTGCAGTGGAATTTGCAGAGGAAGACAGAGGATGAATTTCATCAGCGGTCAATGTCGAAGTTTACCTTTGGAACTCAGCAACTTGGGGTGATGAAGATCAACTTTTTTATGGATTCCATAGATGGAATCTTCGTAGGGTGAGATGTCATCGCCCTTACTCAAATGGAACTTGAATAGCTCACGTCGGTATGAAGTTTCACTCTGCCGCTTTTTGTTCGTCAATATTTCATAAAAATGTTCACTGAAAAACTAACCTCTGAAATCTAATTCTCTAGCAGTTCTTGCATTGCAGATTGTTTCGTTGACTTCAGAGATGACGTCTGCTCGAAGGGAGTATTTTTGAAATATGATTTTATTCGACAGAATGTGTCTCAACTACTTCAATAGATGTAAGTTTCATATTTTGCGAAAATGAATATTTTGAATTGAAATTTCGAAACAATGTCTCTTTCTAGTAGTAAAAAACTCAACATCTGTCGTGATATTAGCTAGAAAAGCAGTTATGTTCCTGCAGTCATTTGCCATATCTTACTATGTAGGAACGTTGGGGTAAGTGAATGTTTCAAAATATTAATTTTCTTGATATGTCGGTATGCATCTTTCAACGACTCAGTCGTACCTGACACACCAAACTGATTTTGATTTCTTTTACTGTATTGTTAGGAGTCTGGCACAATTTTAGTCATTTGGTTATGGAATAGTCGATCTTCTTTTGATAATTCACTCAGAGTCTGTTCATTTTTTTTAATTGTTTATTTGGAGTAATACATTCTAGATAATTAATGACCCAAAGTACCTGATATCCAGGATATTAATATTAGAATTCTCACAATAAACGTATTGTGAAAGCATAGATATCATGATATTCATGGATGGTGTTGATTATCAAAGAATTTTTAATTAAATTTTCAGTTTCCATGATTGTGTAGGAATCCTGTGAACGATATCTGACTCGATTCCAGACGAATGTGACGACACTCTGTGACATTGAAAAAATCCCCCCTCCTTCAGCCCCCTCAACGTGACAGCCACCCCTCAATGTTTTCAAATGCAATAGGGGGTCAAGTGATACCTCATTTTTGAAGGGTATTCAATTTTCTGTACTGCCTTATCTTTATTTTTTAATTTCGTGCATGCGCCAAAATATACAATTGAATAAATTGTGTTATCTAAGTAATTTATTAAAGCGATAGTAATCAATGTGCAGCTAATGGAAGTCTCCAGATCAAATGTTAAAACTGACCGCCATTTGTTTCTTGACAGTAATAAAGGCGCTGCTAAGAGTTATCAACAACATCTTGAATGATTTCAGGAGTGATACGTTCTATTTCTTCTCTAATTCTGATTTGCAAACTTTCGATATTGTTTGGTCTATTGACGTATACTTCGGATTTTAGGTAACCCCACAAAAAGTAGTCAAGCGGTGTCATGTCAGGAGAACGGGCTGGTTACTCTATGGCACCTCGTCTACCAACCCATCTGTTGGAAAAAACTTCATTCAGATATGCACGAATTTCAGCTGCAAAATGTGGTGAAGCACCGTCTTGCTGATACCAGATACTCCTATCTATTTGATTCAGATTATCATTATCTGGATGAAGTCTTCAGCGTTGGAACTAACAAATTAGTCAAAAACTCCAAGTAACGTTCACCGGTTGATGTTTCCTTGAAAAAATATGGTCCAATCATACGATTATTCATAATCCCTGCCCAAACATTTACTTTTCTGGGATATTGAGTGTAGGCCTCCATCATCCGATGGGGATTTTCTCGGCTCCAATATCGACAGTTCTGTCTGTTAACGGTTCCATAAAAAAAAAAGTTGACTCGTTGGAAAATAATATTATTTTCTTAAACGAAGGATCCCGCAGACATCTGGTTTCCATTGTTTCGCAAAACTCAGTGCTGCGATTTGGATCGTCTTCGTGGAATTCATGTACCAATTGGACTTTATGAGGGTGATACTTTCAACTTTTAAAAACACGCAATATCGAACTTTCACTTATGTCGTAATCAGCGACAAGTTGTCGGGTAGGTTTATGTGGATTCTCCTCGATGTCTACCAAAATATCCAATTTCTTTCCATCGTCAATCAATACAGTGGCTTTGAAATATCTTTGACAGTCCCAAATTCACAAAATTTCATTTCCATTCTACTAACGGTAGATTGAGAAATGTGATGATCAGAATATTTATTACTGAACATTTCACTTACATTCTTCTGGGTTCTAGCTGTGTCCCCACATCCTAATTGTATTAACACTTCTACTCTTTGACGTTCAGTCAAATGAGACATTGCTAGAACTTTTAGCCTATTGTCTGAGAGTAATACTGAACAAGAAACACAAATAACAACTGCAAATGTTTCTCTTCAGCAAGTCCACAGAAAACAATTTTTTACTCAACTGTCATGGCTGACAAAAAACAATTGGTAAAAACAAAAAAAAATTGTAGGTGCATGGCATATTGTACAGCAGACGGATTTAATGGAATATCTACGTGATACCTTTCAACATTTTGAATTTCATGTTTCTTTATGACGCATGCACAAAATAAAAAAATAAAGATATGGCTGTAGAGAAAATTGAATACAAAATGAGGTATCACTTGACCCTCCTTTTGCATTTAAAAAATTTGGGGGTGGCTGTCACGTTGAGGAGGGTGAAGAAGGGGGGATTTTTTTATGTCACGGAGGGTCTTTTCGAATACATAATTCGATGTGTTTCAGAGTTTTCCTTGGAAATGGCTAATAACGTTGAAAATAAATTTATCCGTTACATATGGTGCTCACTATATACAGTGTATATCACTATATACACTGAAATATTTTCAAACTTATTCTCTACGATCCCATTTATGTTTCTAATGAATAATTATTAACATCATATCTGAAAGCTGAGAAGGAATTACTGAAATCTAAATTTTTAAAACAATAATTCCATTTGCTTTTACGAAGCATGGTTGAGAGAGGACTGTTTGAAAAAAATCGGTTTTAAAATCTGTTTTTTGGTTAATCAGCTTGGGGCATTTATTTTTCTACTTGCATTGGGTAGTTTAAATAGGATTGGACTTCTTGTAGGGTACTGAGGAATATTAAAATCTATGAGTTTTTTTATATCAGTAATATTGTTGTTTATCACCGTGTATAAAAACATTATTTGTGTTACATATCGTCTAATATAAAGAGATGATACTTCGAAATGCTGCCTCAGATCCATTGATCTGACTTTTGTGTAAACCGGCCAACAATGTTTTTCTGTATAGTATAGATATCTCAGTAACCTATTTTATATTCTTTTGATTCTGTAATGGGCTGAAAAAGGGCAAAAAATTAAAATTCGGAAAAATGAACAGCATCAATATATAGAGTTCAAAATTCTTCTATCGATAGGTACTTATACACCACGATACGAAACACTTCACATCAAAACGGACAAGACTTTTGAAACAACCCATTATAATTTATTTTCAACTCTACTTTTAGCTAGTTCCGGACATTCCTTATAACTATCAAAATAAATTTCAATCAATTTAAATTCGATGTACAGATATTGGTACATCTCTAAAAGGCGTCTGTGTCCATCCCAATGCTACCTCTTGATATCCCGTTGCGTCGTTGAAAAGAGATTCGAAGTTTTTGGCAAGTCACGTTGCTTTGTATGCACCACACAAACCTCTCTAGAACCGAATTTGTCGCCTGATATCAAACAAATTCGGATCTACAGGGTAGATGTAGAGCATTAACGTGAAGCGATGTTGACTGGATGACGAATACCTGGAACATAAATATACTTAAAACAAACTTGATTGTTAGTTTGAAGCTAACTGGTAGAGAACTTTATTTTCAAAGGAAATATTGTTTTGCCAAGCTGAATAACTTTTGGTCGTTGTTTTATCAAAATGAGGTATAAATTTAAAAAGAAAGTAGTACAAATCATAAAATTATGAAACAACAAAAGTCAATCGGCGCTTCAGGGCGACTTCCTTGATTCCAGTGGCGCATTTGCTTTTTCAGCTGCAGGAAAACCCGGAAAATCCTGCAGTACCACATCATCTGAATGTCTTGATTTGTCAATGCTCTCTCTTTGATAAAACAAAATGTAGGGTATATCCAGAGGCTCCAATAAACTCAAAACATCGCCAGAACACTTAGTGACACGACTATCGTCAAACTCAAACCAGTCTGTTTCGTTTCTGACCAATGAGTAATAATGGTTGGATTCAATGACAGAACCACAGTGAACAATGAAGATTATAATAGTGGTCTGCCAGATTGAAGTGTTCATGTATTTCGAACCCTCGTAAGAGTTTGGTACTTCCGTCAGAGGTTGAGTCATGTTTGAAGATCATTAGTGTTATTATTAGGTTGACTGGTGCCTCAGCTATACTTGCTTTCTTATAATAGTCAGTCAGTTTGGCGCATGTTTGGCAATATAGTTGATCATCACCCGTTGAAGATTCCATATACAGATGATTTAGCAATAAGCTTTGCACGGACTAGTTATCAGTTATATTAGGAAATGCTAGTTGAAGTTCATCACGTACGCTTTTGCTGTCTCTTAAACATTTACTACAAAGTAACAAGTGAGGATTTTTCCACCAAAAGACCTTCAAATACAAGACGAGGTAGACTGTACGGAACCATTCAATCTAGAGCGATCAGGAGTATTGATTCTGCTATTTTTTTGCTCAAGAAAGGTATTCAACAAGAAGCCCAAGAATTCGGAGCAATCCTCTTGTTGTCCTAAAGAGTATCTAGTGGACTTCAAAGACTCCAGGAAATCGCTTGGTGGGAGAGATGATACATTCTTACGCAACTGCAACAGCATGAACAGTAATAACGGTGAAATTTCACTCCAAACCACAAGACCGACTTCAAAATTGTTCATATTCTCAGATGAAAAGGTATCAAAAAGTATGAGGCCATAACTACCGATAACAAAAAAATAAAAAGTTCATCATAAATAAAGTTACAATGAGAAGTATACGGAAATTTTTTCGTCTGAAGTTGTGAGGACTTAAAACTCTCGAATAAGAAAAATAAAACGCTCGGAAAAGGAAACCTAACCTAACTTGAATTCGACACAAACTCAACTTACTCTGATCTCTACAACGATCGATTCACAGTTGAAATTTTCTCTCATAGATATGTAACTTCAAAACGCGTAGGAATTGTCATAATAGACTTTTGTTTTGTTCAAAGTGAAAGTGTATATTTTTAGGAAGGATTAATTTTTGGGAAATAAATGTTTTGGCCTTCTACTTCTTTATCTTGATAGAAAAAATGTGGAGATCTTCCAAAGAAAGGAGGGAAGCAATCAATTTCAATATACAAAGATGTATAGGTCATGCAGAAAAGTAACTTCCAGACACAAACTGGAAGGAAAAAGCACTTTCGAAACAACTATTTTCATATGTACATTGAATTAAACGAAAGAAAAATACTTTTGAAACAAATACTTTATATGTGAATGCTGAATAATACGAAAAACAATTCTATTCCGTTTGTTTTCCTAACATTCATAATGAGATTGAATCAGATATCACTTACTGGATTTGTACACAATGTAATTAGTGGAAGAAGTGAAATTTCACTTCACTGCACCTCACAAGGGTTTATTGTGGCTCAAGTCTATTCACACTCGACCAAATAATCACAACTTCTCAAAGAAGCCGATTGGTTTGTATGGTGAGTGGTCTTTCAGGTCAGCCAAACTCTTAAAACCTGATTCGGGCCCCATTGGGGCAGGCACAAACTATGTGCTCTGCTGTTTTATCATTTTCCGAACTGAGGCGACACACACTGACTCTCGACAGTCCGAGTCTCTGCATATGATAATTCAATTGACAGTGACCTGTGAAATGGTCTGTTAGACAAGGCGAATAAACGCCTTGGAGTGAGCCTATCCTGGAGGATTCTGTCAGAAGTCCATAAATCTGTTTGCCATCCAGGTGTTCAATCTTTGTTTGGCAAAGCCTAAAGCGATGCCAATGACAGGATCTGGTCCGATGAAGCCTTCATTGCAAGGATTCCAGGCCAGTTTGGCCAGGAATCCAGACCAGAGACCAGACCAGTTCTTCCTATCGAGGAGAGTCATTTTTGGCAATTTGCTACCAATTTAGACGTTGCTCGGTAGGATCCAAGAGCTTTCAACGCCGCTTGACCGCCCGAGAATAGTTTTATTGACTTGTGTATGAGGTTGGATTCTCCCAATATCTCCACACACATTTCAATAGCGTAAATTTCCGCTTCAAATACAATTGCATAGGTTCCCAGGTAGGTTGGTATCTCTAACCTGGATCTGCGACTGAAAACACTTGCACCAGAATCTGACGGTGTTTTTGATCCATCTGTAAACCAACAACTATCTGCTCTTAATATTTCCTTCTTCCAAAGGTAAGTGTTTTACGGCGAAACAACGGATGTCTATTAGTGGGGACGAGAGGGTTCCATGTAAGTGAAATTTCACTTCTCTCATCTCTCATATTGTGTAGGACTCCTATGAATAATATCTGATTCAATCCCTTTATGTATGTTTGGAATACAAACAGAATAGATATGTGTTTTTCTTATAAGTCAGCGCTCATATTAAAGTATCCGTTGCGAAACTATTTTTCTTTCGTGTAATTCAATGTTTATTCAAAAATAACTGGCTAAAAATTTTCATTCCCATTTTCAGATATTTTTGTTCATTTTTTTTTGTTTTCCATTTCACAAAAAAAAATAATTGAAACGAAGTTGCAGACAATTTGGTTTACTACAAATAATATCGTATAAAATATACTGTAGGGTTGCTAGTTCACGAAATACAGCGCGAAAACCCTTCGCACCACTTTTTCCATGATGATGACCAGAGAAGAAGAGTTACAACCCCACAAACTTGAACTTAGGTTTATACTAACAGCCCTAAACATAAACTATGAAGTTTCGTCGTCTGAGAAACGAACATTGAGGTCAAGAAAATTAAACATTCCAATGGACTGAAGCTTATATACCAAAAAAGCGGGACCTCTCACCCCAGATTCACGAATACCAAAAATTAACATCAAACAAGAATTTTTCACTATCTTCTTTCACAGTTACTGAAGAGTCGTAGATCCAGAGTGACAAATATTGAAAACTTTCATCGGAAGCCTGCTATGTTGAGTTTTCTAATTCAGCTCACCTAGTTTTATATCACTAAGATATGGATATCCATCCCTCTATATAGAGCGTAACCACTGTTTATACACTTGAACGAGTTCACAATAAACGTTATGTTTTCTGTTTCATTCATTGAGAAAAGTGAAAGAATGTTTGAAAAAAAATGGTTGGGGAATGGTTGCTTTCCCTGAGAGCAAAACGGTTACAACTATTTGAATTTTCACAAACGACGGATCATTTTCCAACCCGAAACCCCCACATTCACCATCAAAGGATCATATTTTCTTCAAAGAGGCCCAAACTAACTAACGGTCCGACCTATTCGCTGCTAAACGTTGACTGTTAGTCCTCAATTCGCCTTAATTAAATGATCTAATCCAATTAACTTTGGCTGTGTCACGCTAGAGAAGTCACGCATAGAATTACAATGCAGCATTTGAACTTTAACCAGTTTTAATTAGGATGCGTGAAAAAGTTTAAACTCGGTATTATAATTACGGTCAAGATAGTGTCATTTTCGAGCAGTTCATAGAACATGTGGTGGATTTACGGCAAGGTTAATTCAGTTAATTGGAAACGGGGATATATTTATCACCGGATGTGTGAAGTTCTATGTGATATTCGCGCTGTTTGCATTTTAAATATTTAGTTTCACAAGCAAAATGAAAATGTAGTAATTTCAATGATAGGTCTTAATTTCCAGAGTGATACAATTACAATAATAGTACATGAAATGTGATGAAATGGGTAAGGTTGAAGATCACTTGGTTGCATCAAAAGAACAACCTGTTTTCCATCTCACCAACGGGAAAGTTTCACGATATTGTTAATGCAAAATTAACGTAATTGAATTTGAAATATATAACAAAACAGTGGAATCTGCGGATTCCACTCACTTTGGACTTAACCTAACCTAACCTAACAACTAAGCAAATATGAAAACCGTCTTCTGGGTCAGTAAACATCACTTGCCGGACGAAATCGGTCATTTAACAGTACATGAATTTTCCATTTATAGAGATGCTTCCATGATTCCCGCATAGTTTTGTTCCATTTTACTAGAGCTTTGATAATCTGTATTGAAAAAAATTGAAAACCTCTGTTGAATCCATCTTGAACTCATGGTTCTTTTTAAATTAACTCTCCTCAAAATTGAATATTGATGCTTCACTTAATTTTTTCAGTTTAACATCTATCGAAGGAACAGCAAAAATGTAAAAAAATGAGAAGATACAAAGAATAAGTTATTTTTTTTATTAAACATTGCGAGTGAGTCTATTTTTGAACATTATCAACCGATACATTGATAATTTGTTTCTCTCAGCTGGAAACAGTGGAAAATTACTTTACGTGTTTTACCAACCTAATAGCCGGTAAAACAAGTCGATGAAGAACAAGAAAAACAACTTGAAAAAAAAAGGTTTTCGCCTTTCCTTATAGTAGAAAATATGAGATTGTACCAAAGAAAGAAAGAAGCAATTAATTTCAAAAATAATGTCTTCACAAAGATGTGTAGTAGAAAGCCAAAATCTTTCTCAAAAATCAATCGCTTCTAAAAATATACGCCTTTCAATTTGAGTTGAAAAAACAATAAGAAACAATTAATTGAAAGAGTCTGATAAAGAAATTTTAATAGCAAAGGCACTTCAAGAGTGAAAATTCAACGACATGTTTGCTTATGCGTGAGACAAGTTATAAATATAACAAGAGAATCGCCTCAGTTATGTTCTAATTTTCGCAAAGAAATGACACAAAGACTGGGTACAAATAATTTCAAATCAATAACTACTGAAAAACAGAATTTGTATAAATTTTTCAA
Organism: Leptinotarsa decemlineata; assembly: GCF_000500325.1. Lineage (NCBI taxonomy): Eukaryota > Metazoa > Arthropoda > Insecta > Coleoptera > Chrysomelidae > Leptinotarsa > Leptinotarsa decemlineata. The sequence continues at coordinate 47,076 of NW_019290396.1, forward strand.
ACGTGTACATTACTTTCCTCTGAAGTAAACATTTCTTCATCGAAAATATTGAATTTAGATTCGATAAATTTCACAGGATATAAGAAAGGTGAAACCCACAAAAACTATCATCTTGAAAAAACAAATACATTTATATCAAACCATTAAGAAATTGGATGTTCAACCTCAGAAATGGTGAAATATTGATACTTACTATCCAGAGTTCATGACTCATCCGGTGTACTACATACATTTTCGTCTGCTGACCGAACAATAATTAATATTTAAATGTTTCCCACATGATTCCACAACTATTTTCTTCAGTCCTCAGTTTTCTGCAAATGAGTAGCAACTTCTAACTCCGGAATTGTTATCAAACTGCTTATTTCCATTGATTCATCCTCAACGATTCATTCCATCCTCGTAATTTATTGAATAATTGTATAGATTTCTGAAAAATAATGAGTGAGCATTAATTAGAGTTGTCAAAACACCAAAAAGGTTGAATGATATCAAAAAATATGTGACGGAATTGGCCGTTACTTGATTACAATTCAAGAAACAGACGTTCAGGTCAGTGGTTGGACAGCGATGAGCCACACAGGCACTTCCTAAAGGCGAAAACCCACCAAAAAAGGCCATGTATGGGGTCTGTATAGTGGTCAGCGACTAGTGCAATTCACTATAACTTTCTGCAATCTGGCGAAACCGACGTATTACCTAGCAAAAGCTATGTATGTTGATATACATTCTAGCTTCGGGAAGAGACATATTTCTTCAATTCAGCATTTTTTCAAACGCCGGTTCTGTGTCTCATACAATGTGACATCATGGCAAGACCGAGGGAGTGTTTATATAAACAAAATTTATCGACGTCTTTTGGAAAAATGCAGAGTCAGATTTATTTGTCACGAAGCTCAAATCGCCCAGAATGTAGGTATGGCACATCAATTTCCCTGCCTTGAAATGGAGAGTAACTCAGCAGAATAGGTTATCTGTTGACCTCCATCGCACGTGTGCTACTGTTACGAAGAACGGTTTGAAAAACGGGGGGGAAACGAGGCACCCGTAATTTTTTTCTGGCTTTTAGGAAAAAGGCAGAGAGTTCTGGGAGATCTTTGCATGAGGCAGCCGTCTCAGAGTGGTGCCGAAAATTTTCTAGAACTTTGAGAATGGTTCAAAAAAAAACTTGGAGCTTGAAGAGTTTTCTCGACGATCGGTCAAAGGCGGTATTTTGTTTTGGGAGAGTTTTCCTGGATTGAATCTTTGAATTGTTTTTAAGTATGTTGGAAAACAGGCGGTTTGCACGATTTTGGATAGTCTGACGTAGGAATAAAACAGCGTGTGAGGATCGTGCGAAAATCGAGCGGGGTAGTGCGAAAATTTACATAAGAGACGAGCTTGAAAAAGGCAGCGGTGAGTTGAATGTACATGTGTAGGTACTAACCATTTTCTGATGTTGGGAAGGAGTTAGCTATAATAAATTTGTATACAGAGTGGACCTAATAATTGCGTCATAGTTATGTAGCGGTCAGAAATCACTGGCCAAGCTAGAGTATTTCATCACTTCAAGTTTTATTTTCGAGATTTGGTTATGGCAATTTTCTTCAATTTTTGGATGTTTTTCTTTGTCTATTTTGTTATATATTTTTCCTTTATTTTCTTTATCATTGCATATAGTTATCTTTTAAAGGTTTCAAGCAGGCATTTATTTCAAAATCTACCATAGTTACCTCTTGGAAGGAAGTGTCTGCGAATTCTCAAGATCTTTTCCTCTGCAACTAAAGACCTCCTCTTTTTGGAACTGCCCATCCAAAATTTCATGTGGAGAAATGCGCATCTAGTGACAGCAGCTGCAAAATTTTATTTAAATAGAATTAACACGGAAAATAGCGAAAGGTTCAACAAGGGTTACAATGGTGACTAGGGTGGAATATGTATAATAGGAAAACCGTTTCAGATTTACTACACCATCAACAAAATTCACCAAAAATTGTGTAAGCAGCATGTTCTCGTTAACATAAGAGGGCAGACTACGCTCGACAAATCATCGTTTGAGAATTGAGCGAGCTGAGCGTTGAAGTTCTGCCTCGCCATCATACAGCCTAGACCTCTCGCCAACCGAAAATCATCATTTCAAGCACTTCGATGACTTTCTCACCGGTAGAACCTCCGCCAATCAGGATCAGACAAAAACGGCCTTCGTCGACTTTATCGAATGTAACCCTTTCATCTACTTGAATAAATATTTTTATCACTATTATTATTATAGCTGAAAAACTCGTTTTTCGGTCCGTCCCTGTAAAAAACATCAACCGTTTCATTATTCAAACTATCGGCCATTCCGTTCTCTACTAGAAATTGCCGACGAGTGAGTGACATGCTTGACAGGGATTATCCCCTCATATTGACGACCCCATCACTGAGTGGTGTTTCATCTCACTCTCTCCCGAACAGAAACCTAACATAGGTGGACCATGTCTATTCATTCCTGACGGTTGTAATTCCAACTCCCTAGTTCATTGTGTTCATTGGGGTATGTGGAATACAATAAGTAGGTACCGGATGTCATATATTCCGAGATTATTGTGGACGGTAGATTGAGAGAAATGGACTGATTTAAAGTGAGGTTAGGAGATATTGTTCGATGAGGAATTTAGGACGGTTCCTTTTTGTACGACGTGTGAACTATGGGAAGAACAAAAACCTATCCATTGAGAGCTTGAAACTTTACTTTGAGAATATGGTGTGATGGGTTTCCTTCTAAACTATATCTGTCCAGCAAATGAAGCAAACCAAACAACAATAGATCCGTGATCAGAGTATGATTACCACGCACATTTGCATCTGTTGGGCGAAATAAATAAGCCTCTTTACGCTGGCCAATCAGATTTAACTGCAATCGGCTGGCGGAATTGAAATTGTTAAAATGTCAAGTACTGATGCGGTTGAAGAAACTGATCATTTGTATTCCTCCCCTACACTTGAAAAAGATTAAAAATTCACAACTTAATATTAATGAAAACAATGTAAATGTGAACATTTACAAATATCAAACTGAAGAAAGTTCTTTATTGTCCTTTGATGAAATCATGACAAAAGTAGGAAACATTGCAGGAGTGTCTACTTCAAGAGGCTATGGAGTTATGAGAGAATATAAACAAAAACATTCTTTATTGGCTCTAAAACCATATCCCTCACGAAAGAAAATTATAGCTGAGGTAAAAGATTTTGATTTAAACGCTATTAGAAGAAAAGTACATCATTTTTTTTTCTAAAAGAAATGCAAACAATAGATTCATTTCTGAAAGTTGTAAACGATGAATGCTGATCTACCAAATTTCAAATGGTCGACATTTCAACTGTTCACACATCCTGCATAGAGGTGTGTCCACTAGCCCCATATTATGGAAGTGTTTTCTCAGTTGACAATGGCCAGTCAGAAATCCTACTGTTGAGCGTTGATTTTCCCTGGTCATTGCCAGATATTTCTTCGGCGCCAGCTTCCAAGGGTGCCCAAGGTGATCCTGGCAAAATTGCATCCTTTGATTCCATCCCATCTCTCTAAGGATTGAGCATGGGTGTAACATTTGGCTAGTTCTAAAATTCTTAGTCCAGCCGATTCCTTGGTTAAAGAGTCGGCAATGCGATTACCTTCACTCCTGTCGTTCCCTTCAACCCACCTCAGGATGATGTTATTATCTACCGAGGCTTTGGCTAAATCTTGGTGACACTCCAGTACTACCCCTGAGGTTATACGTTGTCTGTTCAAGGCTAATAGGGCTTGTCTGCTGTCAGTGCAGATAAATTCCTTTCCTGGTTATTTCTTTTGTGGCGATTGAGATACCAGCTAATTCTGTTCGTACCACGCTGGTATTTCTTCCCATTCCCCACTTAATCCTTAGGCTTAGTGATTTGAAAAACAGTCCACATCCTGAGCCTCAAGAAATCGCATATGTTTGTGAACAAGATAACTTGTTACTGTTATATGATGTTATTGGTATTGAAAGAAATGCTTCTGCTGTTTCAACTAAAGCAAAATGAATCCCTTTTCAGAAAAAGGCAAAAGGTTGATATTATGTCACATAGGAAGCGAAACCGGTTTTGTCCCGGATGCCGTGTGGGCCTTCCAGTCGAAGAAAATGGGCGACTATAATGAGGAAATGGACGTCATATCTTTTGAGAATCAGTTTAGGAACATAATTCTGAAACTAGAAGATAATTGTTGATGAGAACGCTCTTCACCATTTCAGAAAAGCTGAAAAAATTCTTACTACAGCCAGAAAAAAAGCTGTGATTCAAGACTGGATGCGTTTGAAAAGTATACCATTCGAGGATAACATTGTAAAAGCAGAACTTTTAAGGATGGTGAATGAACATAAAACCAAATATAATAAATACATTGTTGACGAAATTGCTAAAGCACATAATAATAGTATTACATCTTCCCCCTTACCACTACGAGGTCAACCCAATAGAGCTTATTTGGGCAGACATAAAAGCTATGTTGACAAAAAAAATAATACTTGTGAATTTTGTGATCTCAAAAATATTTTTAGTGAAGCTGTTTCATTTAATACAAGTCAATAATTGCGTAGGGCATGTGAGAGATGAAGTAGGAATGGAAATGTTAAGATAAGACCATCTAATGCATGATTTAGTTGACAAAAATCCATTGATAGTTAATCTCAATGAGGATTCTTCTAGTGGCAGTTCTTCAGCATTTGACTAATCGGTCTAAAATGATAAAAAAGATTTATCATTTTTTTTAATGTATACGCTGAAACGTCTTTGAAATCAAAAACTCTTCATCCGTTTCTCCTGCTGAAATAAAATGACCCCATTTTCAATCAATGTTGAATACACAAAATTGTTTTTGTTTTCTTCATCAGTTGAACTTTGAATAATTTTCGTAGGACCAGCTGCATATTATTAAAAAAAATCGGTCGTTCCTTACTACGACTCTGTACGAGCAGCCTTGTCTGGGAAACCACGTGCACTATGCATGATAATGTTTTTAAAAATCACGTTGCTTCGATGGACAGAGTTTATAATCTATTTCCACAAGCAGTGAAGTAATGAATCATTTTTAAGTCGCTATTCCATGAGCGTACATAACTGAGTTGGTTCAAAAGTGAAAAATGTAGTATTCATTTTGAACAGTCAATGTTGCTGTATGGTTTGAATCATTTGAGAAGGTACGATGTTTCGTTTACTTTAGGCCATCCTCATCAATAGCTGCAACGTAAAATGTACAATCCTGTATAAGCAATGACTTTGTTGGAAAGATAACGCAATAAACTCATCATACTATTTGTTTGAAGGTGGTCGAAGGGACTGCCAATGGGATCGCCACTTTCACCGGTTATAGCCAAAATATATATGGAGTGGTTTGAAACTGTGGTCACTGAAGAAGCCCCGAGTCTGGTTGAGATACGTGGACGACACCTTCATAATATGGAACCATGAGAATGCAGCACACCGTCCTGAAGCACATCAACAACGTAAGTTCTTCCATCATTTTCACAATGGAGAATTGAGTCCACAAAGAATTGCCATTCTTTGTCGTATTGGTGAAGAGGATCGACACCAAATGGAAAACATCTGTATATCGAAAACTCACTCACTCGGGACATTATCTGAACCAGGAATCCAACCACCATCAATCAACTAAGAGAGAAATCATAAAAACTCTAGTAGACCGTCCTTTTGGATTTGTAACACAAAGGAACCTCTCGAGAAGGAACTAGGCATCATCAAAAATTACCTTTAACGGAATGATGGTGGAACAGACTTTAGCTAGAAGACAGCAAGAGCCTCAGAAGAAAAAGAGACCGCCACATCCGGTACTTGTACTTTCCTACATCAGAGGATTGTCGGAAAGGATAAGAAGAATGGGGTCCGAGTATAACATCAGAATCTGCTTCATATCTGGGAACACAATCCGTAGCAGTCTCACGAAAACCAGGCCACCAAACGCGAATTGCGATTCCATTCAGCCAAGCTAGCTTAGAGATACGCAACATATGGAAACCTATAATCAAGCGGAACACGACCAACTCCCAGCAAACGGTCAGCTCCCGCTAACAGCCTAGCTACGGGACACTCGCCGATGCGAATATTCGCGCGGTGCGAACGGTGAAGCGTCTAGCGACTGAAACAAACGCATAAGAATGTACTTATGAAGCCACGCGCAACGGCGACCGGCGAAGCGACCGGCTAAATGTACCGAGCGAATCGCGTAGACGAATTGCGGCGAGGCCGGCGAGCAAAACAAATGCATGAATCTGTACGGCGTGAGCCACGGAGTAGAGCGGTAGTCGCGGCGAATAGTGCTGCAATATCGAGATAATATCGATAAAGACAATTCGCTGTCGGACTATTGGACGCGACGGCAAACGTGACTGACCGTGGCCTGCAAACAGTGTCACGTGAATGGTCGCTCCGCTCCCCGCTTCGTCGTTCGCACCGCCGATCCCCGTGGCCAAGCCGTAAAACCGATGAAGCGGCGAGAGGGAAGAGGTGATAGGTGAAAGCACTCGAAAGACTTATAAATAGTCAGATCTCGAAGGAATAAGTCCAGTTATAACCCGAAGACGATTGTGGATACTGACAATCGAAACGTCGTGAAGTAACTTGGCTTGGAATCTTTAAATTTTTACTTTTCATTTCGTGTTCAATTTTTTGATTTTTTAGTTGTTGCTTGTATGTTTTTCATTGTAAAATCAGTTTTTTCGCTTAATATAATTGTTTTTTCAGCTGATCTTTTTATTTTTTACATATTCTTTCAGGGATTTCAAATCAACGTATATCATATTAGACAAAGGAAGTTCGAATTAATGAAATTATCAGACTATACTATTTTTTCTGAAGGCATAGAAAAAATAGACAGATCTAGCATCACCCAAACAGAAAACAATATGTATCCTGGCATTAGCCAAAGTAAAAGCTTCTTTTTCGTGGACTTTTGGTGGACTTCAAAGTCCACTAAAGGTCCCGGAACAAGGAAGACAGATTATTGACATTTACTTCTCAAAACATTCGGCACTTGTTGAGATGATTGCACAACTTTATCATGTTTGTACTATCCTCTATAAAACGAAGAATGTCTCTAATTAACTGGAGTTTTCATTAGCACAAACAGTTGTTGGCAACAATTTTTTATTATCCCGTATATAACGACTGAGCTAATCAGCTTGTTCAAAGTGACAAGAAATCTTATTATTTTCTGCAGTTAGTATAAATGCCGGTGACTAGAATATTAAACAGAAACATTAAGACTATGAAAGTCCTCGGCTGGTATGCAACATGAATATTGATATGTTCGTACGTGAAGAAGCTTCTCTCTGGAGGATAACTGTAAAGTGATTATTTGACGATATAAAAATGTATAGTAATCTCAAGCAAGAACCGAACGTTTGTTTTCTTCTTATAGGGAAAATTTTCTCTGGCTGTACTTTTTGGTACCTACTGAATTATTGCCTCTCCGGCATATTATTTTAATTCGCAGTCGGATAATTCAAATGAATCTGTTTTGCCGAAATAAATTTCCAAAGCCTTATGTAAAATGAACCAATGAAAGTCAACTTCGCATTGAAAATAGTTTGTTTGAAAAGATATCCAATAAGATTGATATATTCCTGAAGCTAAAAATGACATGCAGCCAGAAATGGTTGTAGCTATACACACTAAATAGTATAATGAATATTTTTAATAGACGGTTCATCCCGAAAAGTTACTGCATAATATAAACCACCAAAGAATGATGAGATGGAATTTATATACTTAGCTCAGAAAACATATCTGTTCTCTCGAATATGATATCTGGATATTTCATTGTAATTATATTTGTAGAAAAAACAATCTTTATTTGAAATAGAAATAATATACAAAAATTTAATACTAACGATTGCATAAGTATTTGATTAAATATATGAAAATCATCTGATGTTACTAAATACAATAGTTTGTGAAACAATAATACATTGGTTCCATTCACATGAAAGTTTGAACTTCCTCTGGTCTGGTAATTGTGAATTTGATTATTGAATGTGATAAATTGATTAAAATATGAAGGATCCTATCCTTTTAATATTTTATAAATAAAAATCATTGAAAGATAATATAATCTGGTTTTTAATGGAGTCCAGTTCAGTACATCTAACATTGTGTCAATAGAAGTGGACTTCTTGCATTTCCTCACATTCCTCTCTTTTGCAAATTTTTGTAAGGCAGCGATACTGCTAGAATCTAGTAACGACAGCAAACTTGGACAATATTCGAAGTGAGGTTGGATTATGGTTTTATAGACCGTTATAGATGTTGAAAACGATAATTGTTGGCGTATTCGTAAAAGAAAGAATATTTTTTACTTATTTTGCTATGAAAGTAATTGAAATGACTTTTGAAAGTGATAAAGTTATCTATTTTGAAGCCAAGATATTTTACTTCTTGCACTATTTCAATGTTTTCATTATATATTGACAAACTTGACTATATTATCCTGCTCAACAAGCTTTCGACTTTTGGGTTATCCAATGAATTAATTATCCTCTTCAAATCGTATTTTTACAAACGTTAGCAGTATGTCCAACTCAATAGCATCAAGTCTATCGAATATATAGCCACATCTGGTGTACCACAAGGATCAAATCTAGAACCCCTACCGTTCAATATGTTCATCAATGATATCGAAGCTGAGATTGATGTCAATTTCCTTTTACACGCAGAAGACTTGAAACTCTATCACAATATAACATATTCGAATGATTGCGAACGTCTCGCCCTGAATTTAAATCGCGTTGCTACATGGTGTCGGAAGAATAAGCTATCTCTCAACATATCCAAATGTAATGTAATGTCTTACTCACTGAAAACGAACTTGAATTTATACAACTACGTCATAAATAATCAAGTTCTGGAGCGTCCTGACACACTCACTGATCTAGGTGTTACTTTTGATTCATCCCTCTTTCATTAAACATATTGACACTACTCTAACCAGACGGTCATCTAGGAATAGTGTCACATTTTATCTCAACACTCCCCGTACAAATATAATGAAAAAATCTTCAATTTATACAATGTGCGATACCTCTAATTCTGTTAGTCATATCCAAGATACATACATTCAACTGCCAGATTATACAAATCAAAAGACATTTCTTAGCTAACTGACAGTTCTGTTTTTAATTTTTTTATATAGATTCACAAATTATATTATGTAAGTACATATTTGTGAATGCCACTGTTCCTATTCTGTAATTGGGTTCATCCTGTAGAATATTGTATGAAATAAAAAAATAAATATTTATATTATTCACGTTGATTTGGCTATATTTGTATTTTGAAGTTATTATCATGTTATTAATCATGTTATTAATATTAAAGAAGTAGTGATAATTCACAAACGTTTGTTCATTTTCTCTATGGTCTCATCCAGGTTGAGACTGTTGTCAGCTACGAGAGTATAATAAGCAAATAAATTAGTGAACTCATAGTCTTGAACAAAATTGAAACCATTTAAATAAAGAATTAATAGCAAGGGTCCCAGGACACTGCCCTGGGGAACGCCGCTGGTAACATTTTTTTTCTAGAAGATACATCATTCACCTTAGTTATTTGAGAACGACCTTTCAGGTAATTTTCAAAACATTTTAGAACTATCCCATAAATTCCAAAATGCTGCAGTTTATTCAACAGGATATCGATATCAATTGCTTCGAATGCTCGTTTATAGTCCTAGAAATATATTCATTTCTCTTTTGGAAATTTTCAGAAGTGCCTTTTTGGGTTTTAAAAAGGACTATTTCCCAAACGTTAACCATCTAAAGCAAGTTAGGATTATAATTTTTTTTTCATTGATTATTCAACTTGTGGTTGAAATTAAAGTTACTAGTTAGCAGTGGTATACTTTGAATTTCAATAATTCTCATAAAAACCTGAGAGCGTCATATCTGGTAATCTAGCGGGCCACTCTAAAAGACAACGTCTGCCTATGCATAAAAAGTAAAGCTGGAGCCTCTGGCAGATCATAAATCCAAAACAATCACTTTTATCTACACCGTAACAGTTTATTTCATGTCAGTTTGGTGTTAAAAAAAAGGACTTGTGCGGACTCTGGAACCAGTCTCATCATATAGCTGACGTAACATCAGCTGAGAACTTATTTGGGTTTGTCAATTATCCAATGCGATAGATAAACAGAGACGTGCTTACCTATGTTCACCAGCTAGATTACCTGATATAACGCCTTGAAACTTTTTGAAAGGTTACGAGGATAAAATAAAAGGTGCTTCTAATGAAATTATCCCATCAAAAAGTGGAAAATGATCGATTTTGAACATGTATTGGGATGAACTCAAGCTGGTTTCATATCAATTTTCGGAAATTATGATATTTATAGCTTTCTGGCATATTTTCGAAAGTAATATAATACTTTTAATTACCCAGAAACGGTTGGTTTTGTTTTAAGCAATAACCCAGTTATGGATAGAGAGCTCAACAAGATCTTCTTGATTGGATATCACAAGGCGCTCCTAATCATTCGAAAAAGGAAGTTGATAGCGCCATTTCGGTAATGGGTGGAGCCACACTTTTGTTTTCCTTACTGAAATTTACTATAAATCATGCCTTCTTTCGTAAACTTTGTGCATGCAGTCTTGTCATCATGCGCCACCCGAAATTCAAGAAGGGTACTTTCTACGTCTGCCCTGTATAAATAACGACGACCCTAAAAGTTTTGTCAGAGTACGCTACTGATTTTCCATCGTAATTGCCAAGGCTGTTACAGAGGGTTGTTCTCGACAAATACCGACAGCTTTTAAAAATGATGTTTATGACCTTTTCATGTTTATGTTTATTATAATGTTTATGGCACAGTAACTAAGCTGTATAAAATAGTTCAACAGATGTTTCGTGGCAGTTCGTAAACTTGCTATTTACTGATGAATTTTAGCGGTCAAGTACTTTTACTGCTAATTTATTCATCATTAGAAATTAAACTAGTCATTAAAGGTTTAGTTTCAATTCATTTATAGTGTTTTTATAAAAAAAATTAAGTGAGTATCCATAGTAGAAAAAGTTGTTCGTTACATAACTCTTACAAAAAACAGAAGCTATTACCCAAGACTGTTAATCGGCGGAAAATTATTTCAATTGAGTTTTAAATGAAGGTTATTTTGCGCAAAATATAAATTCATAAAAAACTCATATAAAATCGAAAGAGTTGGTTACAACAAAAAATAATTTCGAATTGAATAACTAGTTGGCCCTTACAAAATATAGATTAAAAAATCTTAAGAGATTGTCACATATTCTCAGCGGTCCATATAAGAAATCAGATCAATGGTCCAACACACGAAGGTCTAACTTAACGTTGGACTTGAAACATTTTTGAACTATGTTGCTCCTCATTATGAAATTTTATGGTATTTTTCCCATTCGTCAAGTTCTCCACAAACGAATTTTCGTTTGAAATATTTATGTTACATGTCATAGAAAAAGTATAGTATTCTACTCACGAATTCCTCGCTCGAATGATTTGTGACGCTCGCTTTCAGTCCATATCGACATAAGTCTTTCCATCAGTAATAAACACATTTCTCGCTTGTTGAATAATATATTTTTTCTACATGAAATCAAATCGTGAGTCGAAATTGTTAAACACAAAAAGCGTATCCGGTCATTTCAAATAACATACATCTCATTAAGTATGGAAAGGTTGCCACTATGTGATAGTAGCGTTTATTTTCCTTAATGTATTTCAATTTCTTATTCGAATTTACACATCTTCTCCACATTACTGCTATCTATTTTCATGATAATTGAAAATTGATAAAGAATATAAAATAAATAGTATGTCGATTCATTTTCTAATACGAAATATATCTCCATGATGTTTAAGATGATAATACAAAAGTGAAGAGGTTAGTCTTTTAGTGGAACCTGTCAAATACAGTGTCTAAAAGCCAAATGGAATAAATTCATTATTTCGGTTACGGTACATATTTTAAGAAAATCTCGTAATACGTCAAATTTAAATTATAATTTGACATACTCCAACGAAAAAATGCTACCCCTACCTAAAACTCTCGTCGAATGACAGGTACAACCCACCATTTTTTAAATGGGAAATGTAGACTTGTGATATATCGTTTGAAAGGTCTCTTCATTTTCTATTCATGTTATCTCTTTCAAGTTTATTGCAACAATTAAAATAAATAAATTAAAATCATATGGTTACCGGAATTCGATAAAATACGCTGTAAACTTATTGCAATATACTCAAAACTTATTTCATGTTGGGGTATTGATAATAAAAAAGTAAGCAAAAACCATAGCGATGTTCTTTCAGATGGTATCCTTTAAAAACCTGTAAATAATTTCCGTGGCAACGTTAGTTTAAAAAGCTTTGGCAATTTGTTACAATATTAGTTGTCAGTATTACAATTCGAGTTTAAAGTTCGTTAACTTCAAGTCTGACAAATGGTTAGATTAAAAGAAATGCATAAAATAACAGTTTTACGAATGATTAGTTACGCCTATTTCATGAGAAATTTACCGCCCATATCTCAAGGAACAGTAAGCAAAATAGTGAAGCAGTTTCGCGTGCTTGGTCATGTGGGGTAGATAAGAAAAGCAATTGCCAATGCAATGAGTGATGAACTCAAAGTTGATATGATGCCTGAGTTTGAGGAAAACCCACATACATCCAGTAGACAGGCATTGACTACATTCAATGTTAGCCATTCATCGATAGTAACCATATTGAAAGAAAATTAAATGCATACCTATAGAATGATACCTACTCAGGAGCTCATGGAAGACGATTTTGATAGAAGAACTTATTTTTATGAGCAAATGATGGACATGTTGGATAACATTATCATCCAATTAGAAGACGATATGTTTTCTGATGAGTGTACTTTGTCTCTTAACGGTCATGCTAATCGGCAAAATCGTCGCTACTGGTCAACGGAGAATCCTCATTGGATGAGAGAAGAATACACGCAATACCCTCAAAAGGGTAGGGATTGTTGGTAACCATATCATTGGTCCCTGGGCAACTTGAATGGCGGTAATTATTTGGCACTACTTCATGATGATGTCATTCTGAATTTAGCAAATTTATATCCTGATCCAGGAAACCCTCAAGTTCCAGTGAATACGATATGGTTTCAGCAGGATGGAGCACCATCACATTACTGAGTTAATGTCCGGCAATACCTCGATACAACATTTCCCAATCGGTGGATAGGGAGGCGGGAATCGATTGAATGGCCAGCGCGATCACCTGATCTTTCATCATTAGAGTTCTTTTTATCGGGATATGTGAAATGCAATGTGTACAGAACTAAACCTTCAGATTTGAATGACTTAAAAGAACGAATAACGCTTGCGATTAGGTCGGTCACGCCTGATATGTTAAATAATGTTAGAAGACAGTTTTATTTGAGAGTAGGATGTTGCCAAGAGGTTCGTGGTGAACATTTTGAATATCTGCTTCTTTAACATCGATAGTTTTTTTGTATTCTACATTTCATTACGTTTTGCATTACATTTTATTTTTTTGAGAGTAATTTATCGAATTTCGGTAACCAAATGATTTTAATTTATTTTATCTCAATTGTTGCAATAAAATTGTAAGCGATAATATTTCTGAAAAGAGAATTAAGTGACCTTTCATACCTGTACTTCCCATTTAGAAAATTGGGGGGTTTGTACCTGTCATTCGAAGGGGATTGAAAATAGGGATGACGAAAGTCAAATTAAAATTTGGATTTGATTTATTTCGGGATATGTACAGTAACCGAAGTAATGAATTGATTGGTTTCATTCATATTAAAGTTTACTTTTCTCTTCCTTTCAGAGCAAGTGAATGAAAGTTTGTTTTCAAAACGGTTTTTTTACTATTTGTTCATTATATTATAGTCTCAAAGATGTTATTATTATTTAAAGCATAACAATTAATGTCAAAGTACAATTTTATATTCGTCTCTCAATTGAAAAAGAATCCTATATGTCATATAATTCAATGGTGTTCACTTTAAAAATAATAAACACTTTTCATTGTATGTTTTCAGAATAAATCGTAGAGTTTTGGGAACTAAAATCGGACCAATTTTGAATATGTTTGTAATATAAGCTTATATTAATTCAAAAATGGCCACCATAATCTCAAGAAGGCTTGTATAGCTGACAGTAAGTTTAATCTTGACTACAGTATTTGTAATCTACCTGACTTCATACATTGTTATTGAAAAAAATTTGGCTCAAGTATTTCATATCCTAGAGTCTTAAATTATATATGAAAATGTGAAAATTATAAAATATGAAGTACAGGATGTCTAGAAAATGAACATCACTTTTTCTGACAACTTCTAGGATGTATAAAATAATTGGCTTGGTAGCTACGAAATTTCAAACAATGAGGTTATCCTCCTGTGAAATAGAAGTATGCACCAAAAAGTTTGCTTACCGCTTGTCTATCGAAAGAACACAAAGACGACACTTTCAACAACGCGCATCCTGTTGACAGAGGACGATGGCGAGCCTTGTGACAGCAAGCTGAGGTTGAGACAAGTCGGCAGAGGGATGATAGAGGGTGGGGGAATCCACCCCTGATGCTCGATCGATCCTCTCTCACGCCCTGTTTTCCCGCGCACTTGTGAATGGTGCGCGATAGAGAGGCGACATGCCCTAGTCCTTGGAGTCTGGACAATCTGAATTATCCTTTGAGAATCCTTTATTTTCCCCTTCCTGGTGCCGGCGGCTTCCTCGTTTTCGTCGGATGAGAGACGGTGGCTGGAATTTTATGATTTCGACGTTATTAAGGCGAAGATTGAGAACGCAAATGAAAATTGAAACTGTCTTCTCGTTTGTATTCTGGAAATGGTCGCGTTTATAAATAGTTATTAGAGATTGATGGGGATTGAACAACGGATATAATGAATTTATATTGTTATGCGTATTGTATCATCATCCCCTTCTTGATTAACATCAAATTGAATCGTAAACATAATGTACGTACGTTCCTGGACAAGAAAAAACGAGCCGATGTTGTTTATTCAAACTTTCAAAAAGCTTTCGATCAAATAGACCATTATGTTCTTCTCAGCAAATTGACTCTAACCAACTGCTTACTCTAATTGAATCATATCTAGTTACCAGAAAACAATTCGTTGAATATGAATCTTTCAAATCGACTCAGTACATTATTACATATGGGGTACCACAAGGTTCTAATCTTGGACCTCTTTTGTTTTTAATTTCTAATAATGATTTGGCAACCTCTTTGAATATTCCTAGCCTACTATTTGCAGACGATCTGAAACTATATTATAAAATCGACATTACTGACTGTCAACGTGTAAAACATGAATTAGATATACAACACATGACTGCTGATGCAAATAGGATGCTTGGATTCCTTAACAGAAATGTAAAACTTCAAAAGTATTGCCACCTTAAAATTGCTATATTTTGCGTATGCCAGATCTAAGTTAGAGTATGGCTCTGTGTTATGGAATCCAGTATACGACTACCAAAAAACATCAATTGAGAGCGTTCAGATGAAGTTCCTGAATACTTATGTCTAAAAGTTGATGGACAATACCCCACGAGAGACATCGATCTTAACATTTTGTTGACACGATTTGATATGACATCTTTGGAAAATAGGAGAGTTATCCTTGATATAAAATTCTTGCATAAATTACTTAACAACAATATTGATAGTACGGTTCTATTACCCGAGATCAATTTTTTAGTACCAAGAAGTGAAGGTCGACACAATTTGAAATTTCATTGCGAAGCATCACGCATAAATGTTATGCTACGATCACCATTGAATTTTATGTGCAGTAGCTTCAATAAAATCTGTCAACAGTGTGATATTCATTTCGAATCTCTGTTGGTATCATGTATCCACAATCACTTTTAATAATACTATAAATAACATTCGTGTCAGTACTGCTACATTGCATGATTTGTAACTTGTGTTATATACTCAATTATATACTCTTTTGAAATTCTACGTATATGAATATTTTATTATATACTTTGTTTTACCATTTACTTCTATACATTTCTATATTCCATTATTGTTGAAATTGTTTCATATATATTCTGTAATAATAGCATTTCCTGTAACTGGGTACTCCTGTTGGAAATAAATCACTTTTTTTTTTGTTAAGTTGACAAACTGATAGGCGTTGTCAAATACTATTAGTTCATCATACAAATTGAAAGGGGAATGTTTTTAGGAAAGATACTAAGTTTGGGAAAAAGTTTTTTGGCTTTCTACTTCTCTATCTGCACACATTTTCCCACATTTGTGGTGTAATGTGGGAAACTTCCAAAAAAGGAAAAAAATAACTACAATAAACTGTTTATAAAAATTTGTAGATCATACATTATATACCTGAACCCATATGATGCATATGTTTGCATGTACATCATTAACATCAATTCATTTAAGTATAAAGCAGTTTTATAATATAATGTATAATGCGCGTTATTATTTTTTTGAATTTTTTTACAACAGTACCTATTATGAATTGAAAAATATCACCCTTCTGATCGTTCACCTTCTAGGTTTACAATTTGGTCATTTTATAGCCCTAACATTATTTTAAAAAAAGTGTCTGTATGTATTTGTGTGTGTATGTGTTAAGTTTTCTTTTTTAGGCGAAACAAGTGCTTCTGCACTTATTGCCATTTTACTTTACTCAACATAGCTATTATTTGTTTGTATGATTATAATTATTCTTTTTTATGAATAAAGTCATTATATTATTATATACACAACAGTTTCTTTCAGATACAAGCTGTAAACATCTACTTTCACATTGACATTGAATAGTAACAAAAAAAAGTCCCTCAGAAACAACTACTTCCACATGAACATTGACTTAAACAAAGTAACATGTACACAATGGTGTACTACGAAGTTTCGGGACAAGACACTTGTATAATCACCTCATTAGCATCGTTATGGATGACATTACAAAACAAAGCCCTCAATCATATGGTTAGATGATTCAATATCGGCTATGGGAATTTCATTCAATTCAAAAATGAAATATTATTAGCAGATATTAGTTTTTTCGGAAAGAATGATATCTGTTTCAGTTCAATAATGAATGATTTGGAGTACAAATTGAATGGAAAAAGTGATTTTTCTGTGATTCAACCACAACAATATTTCCTCATAATTAAAAATTTTCTGTGTCCAAGGCCCCCTGGCTGGATCTGCCACTGTTATATACAAAAATAACTTGAAAAAAATCAAAATGGAATACAATGGCTTTTATATTCTTAGAAATGTGGAGTCTACCCAGATTATAATTTCATGTGAAAACTCTTAATCTCAGAAAATAATTTTTACTTCTGAGTCTAGTGAATAGGAGGTTGAAATAACAATGTATTATAAAATATAAAATAATCATCTCAACAGTCCCCATTTACGAAGTTTGAACAAGAAAAAACCTAATTGAAATTACAGCTCCTTTTTTGGCATTCCATCAGTTACCACGACTTAAGGTACCCCAGTAGTAATGATGTTGAACGTCTCAAATAATACATTATTAATGTCCGAATTCTCTTATCACACTGGTGTAACTTTTTTGTATTCAAGCTATAAATATATGATATTTGTATAGTGATTTCCTCATGTAAGTAGATCATACCCGTTGGATTATTAAAACATAAATAAATACAATTTTCAGTAATTCTAACCTTGGTAAATATGTGAATACTATGCTCAACAATTTTATCATTTTTTCATCTGATCAATATCATAGATTGCTGAGAAGAGTGGTGAGAAAACTGCTACCTACGACCTTCCGAATTATTTTTCAATCTTAAGTACAGTATCTACATCATTATTATCGTTTTTTTTTTAATAAAAACGTTTAATATAATTTTTTACCCATTTTGTTTTTAAGTATTCAGTTTCTGATTTTGTTACACAATTCTTCTAATTCTGTTCAGTTCATTAAGTGCCTCGATATTACAGGAAATATGTAATCCGCCATTTTGTAGCTGCTGCCATCTTGAATTCACATCTTTCTTCAACTATACTACTATTCTACTAGTCAAGCCAATGGAACCCATTTTGATGTAGTTGTAAAACAATATGTAATCTGCCATTTTGTAGCTGCTGCCATCTTGAATTTACATCTTTCTTCAACTATACTACTATTCTACTAGTCAAGCTATTGGAACCCATTTTGATGTAGTTGTAAAACAATATGTAATCTGCCATTTTGTAGCTGCGGCCATTTTGGATTTACAATCATACATAATTCACTTCATTGAATTGTTATCAAAACTTGATATTTTTCACTATTTACATTCATTAAATAATCATCATATGAAGTAAACTGAATTATCAATGGATTTACCTCCCAAACTACTGCAAAGACAGTTGACACTGAAAACGGCGCTCCTGCAGTATAAATTTATTCTTCGTCAGCAGTTGGTTGATTCGCAATATTTCGCAGTCTACTTGCATCACGGCTTTGTTGTGAAAGATTAGATCTTCCTGCTAGCGGCAATGTAAATAATTATGTTTCAATGTTTTGTTAGTTATTCTCTTATTCCCAACAGCTCAAAAGACATGAAAATCGGTGCAGCCGTTCTGGAGTTACAAAATGGTAAAACTTATACTCTGGAAAAATACCCTTATATTGGGTACCCCGTACATTGAAGGACAATCACACGTGCATACCGAATATTTCGTAATTCAAAGTTAATTTTAATAGGAGCTCATCCTCCTCTATTCTGAATTTCCTGAAACCCTGGATTCTGGAGAATACGAACCGTCCTCTGAGAGTTCCTTATTCTGCGTCCCTTGAGAGTGTTCTTCCTCAATTCCTGCGTCGCATAGGAACGAAACAGAGGGGTGACCATAGCACCGACTTTATGAGTTCGGAAGTGGTTGAAGCGAGAAATGGAAGTTATGGAAATGAAAACTGAAACTGATGAGCTGAACTTGATATATTCAAATTGGCCGTATATCTTGTGGAAATTGAGGAGAGCTGGAGTGAACGGAGTGTTAGGCAAAATGACTGTATACTCAATGATTTCTGAATATTTCTCAACAACTAAGACTTCCTGATACAAAATATATCAGAAAAAAACATAAGTAAAATAGATATAGAAAATATATAGTGTTACAACACTTAAGATGAAGACAACCCTGTATTTTAGTCATTTTTGAAGGCAGATATTTGATTTTGGGCACAGGCATGGGCCGCACTTTTCGCAATACTTAGCTCGAGTGATGTTCTCAAACCCAGCCTTCTGCGTTCCTGTAAAAAGTCCAAATTCTCGATATTTTGCTTCGTATAGATGATACCGAAACAAGTCTTTCGAAAAAGTTGCTTAGAAATCGATTTTGACCCTTCATACTGAATTTCAACGCAATACTCAAGTCCGATTTTCAATTAATGGTTCTGAATAAGGAACTACGAAAATAATCAATTCGCCACAGAACATCGGTCGAAATTAAATAACATTTATTGGAGCGAATTCAACAGGAAATGAAATAAACACTAGGATTTATTGTGGCTCAGGCCACAGGTAAGAGTGTGGTTCTGCCAGACTCTGAAAACCTGATACGGTTTGCAGCGGAGCAGGCACAAAGTATATGCTCTGCTGTTCCATCATTTTCCAAACAGAGGCGACACACACTGTCTTCCGACAGTACAAGACTGCATATGATGATTCAGACGACAGTGACCTGAGAGTAGGCCTGTTAGACATCGTAGTTCATCCCTTCTGTTGTCCAACAACTGTTTGGTTTCAAGCTCCGAAGGGGGAATGGACGCCTTGAAGTGAGCCAGTCCTGGAAGATTTTGCCAGCAGTCATTAAATTTTCTTGCCATCAGTCCTTAAATCTTCTTGCCATCCAGGTGTTCAATTTTTGTTTGGCCAAACCTAAAGCGATAGCAATGACAAGTTCTGGTCCAATGAAGCTGCTTGCAGCACCCTCCTTTGCAAGGGAGTCAGCAGCCTCAATGCTTTCCAGGCCAGTGTGGCCAGGAGTCCAGACCAGATTAAAGCTATAATTGATTGGTTGTGTAAGATTGGGAATAAAAAACCTTATATTCATTTCAAAAAATTTAAACTTTGATTACTAGCTACTAAAAAGCCACACAGACATCGGACGAAATTATTGAAGCCAATTCAAAAGAAAATGAAATAAACATTAACATCGAAAGTCAGTTTCAAATATTTTCTCCCTCAACTGACCCGCTATCAATTCTAATGCAATGTTCTGTTCTTTTTCTATTATTATTGGCCACTCTCCCATGTTCTGGAATACTTATTTCATGACAGGCTTGCCGTATTCTCTCAGAAAGTTCCTGTCAATTTCGTGGCCTAGACTTGTGAATCATATTCTTGACAGTTCCCCAGAAGTAAAATTCCATCGGAGTTACGTCAGGAGAGCGAGGGGGCTATTGTTCATTTGGGCTATGTCTACCAATCCAACGTAATGAAAAATGTTCGTTCAACCACTCTCGTACCATCCGAAAACTATGAACGGAAGCTCCGTCTAGCTGAAAGTACATCTCTTGTCTCACATTGAGGTGTAGTATGGAAATTTAAAAACAGCATTTTGGTGAAGTGGTTAGTTGAATGGCACTCATTACTGCTGAGTTAACAAGCTTTCCAACTCATCTCTGTAACTGACTAATAAGTCAAGAGGTTAACATCACAAAGTGGTAATGCTGCTTCGTTTCTATTGGCTCTATCAAAATTTCAGATTATCTGGAATAATTATTCCTTAGAAATTCGGCAACTGTGGGATGAAACTTCGAATTCGAAACTAAATTCAATCCTTCCAGCACCATTATGTACCATTAATTCCATAGATTATCATTTCATGAATATAAACTATCCGAATTGTTCTAACAATGCTAAAATATGACAAAGTATCAGAATTATCACACCTAATGCCTATTAGTTAACTGCCTCTTCTTTCCAAACTATTTGAGTAGGGCAGATTGATCACCAAAACTTGTCAATATAATGAAGTATTTATTCAATCTAATCTATCTTAGGTGAATGTGAGGTACTAGATCACAGGTGGTTAGCAATTTATGAACAATCTGTATCCAAATATTCAACAAAGATCCTGTTCAAACTAGTACACAGAACAAGACTGAAAAAATGGAAGTCCCTAAAGCTCAAAAAGCATATAAAAACGTTCTCACTAATTTTCAGTTCGGTTTATCCATCGGCATTTATTTGGTTTCTCATATTAACGCTTCCATAAGTGAGGTTCTCATTCATTAGCCAAGCATCTATTCCAGAAGGTTCCTTTTTCCGCTTTTGCTATCCTTGAACTACATTTATGATAACTACTGATTATTTACTAATTACTGATATGAATCATCTAAAGGAACAATTTGTTCAGGCCAGTCTTTCATTTCCTACACAGTAGGTTCATGGACTTACACTTATCAGAAAGCAACTACTCCCCTGGCAAATACCACGAAGGGCGTTGGATTATATCCGACAGGTGTCAGTGCAGGATTCTTATCCCAGAAGTAATTCCTGCATATGTTTCTGGCGATACGACTGCCGGAATCGATTATCAATTATTGGAACGGGCACACTTGCAGACCGGTTTCGGGCTATTTGGCCTCTCGAATTTTCTTTAGTTGATTCGATTCATATCCAGTCTTCAAGTATGCCCACTTACTGTAGGTGTAGTTTCTGAACAACTACTAGTACAACAAATCAACTATAATGTAATAGTTTTTCTTTTCCTTCATTACAAACTCAAAAAAATGTAGGATTTTTTCTACAACTATTTACTTTCGAAACATTTTATTTCGTTAATGATTTATAATTCTGTATTATAATTTTTTGTTAGAAAATTAACTTTTTATACTTGAATTATCGAGCAGTCGTACAAAATATCCATCTGCTAGGGTTTTTATGTTAATTCTTTTATTTTCATTTTCACTTATCAGTTTCGTATTTTTTTTCATCACATATCATTGGAATGTTTTTTCTCACCAGACGATAGCTTATTGCCGAAAAACAGATGAATATTTAGAACCAAAACATTTACGATTTTTCTAGTAGGTACTAATCGTTAACACTCTTATCAAGTTAGACAAAGAATTCGGGCACAAGTGGTTGGCTCTTTTGACTGTATTTATGACCCCGACCAGTGGTGATTTTTCAAGAGTTACTGGGAAGATATTTTATTTAGCTGATGCAGGCATTCATTCTGTTCTGAGAGTTCGGCCGGAAACTAATTCGAATTCTCAATCTCCTCGCCACGAAGTTACACTGTTATTTTTCTGTTTGTCGTTTTGTTGGTGTTATTAACAAATTTTATCATTTATAAACGCTGTGTCCGTCTGATTAATAATTCACCTATCACCAGTCCCGACAAAACTAAGGCAATAATGTCATTTTCTTGATTACGACATTTTCCTGACGAAGGTTGACTCGAATTTTATAACAATTGAACAATTTTCATTCATTTGAAACCCAAAGTCATATACATTTCCCAGCACCATCATATAAATCTAATATAATATATAAAAATCTCGTATTCCGATGTTTGTGGTCGCACTCCAAAACGATTTTTATGAAATATTTTGTTTTTATTTTGAAGGTATGAGCATTGATCACCGCTAGGTGATTAGAGTGTCCTATTCAGATTTTCTTTTCAGTTTTCTTTTTATCTGGCATCAAATTTGATAACGCATAGAAATAATGTAGATAACAGAACAACGTTTGCAGGCTCAACTGGTAATTATATATATAGCAAAATAGCAAGCATCTTGTATCACTTCATATAGCTGCATTGGCAATGCAGAATTTCACCGGGGGCGACACATTTAAAAGATTTCAAACGCCTTTGAATGGTATACACATTGCAGTAGTTGATTTCACAAGAAATTATTGAAACCACTCCTTCTAGAAAATAAAAAACTTATAGGAGTGCCAGAACAGCTCACGTGAATCACCCTACATATTTAAAATTTCTGCATTAGATTTCATACGCTAGTATATTGAATGAATTCGCCAAACCTTATTTGGATTAGGTGGACAGCATTCATTGGCCGGATGTGTTGGATTCTTCTTCGGTCAAGTCAAATTGAATCTGAAACCAGTTTGGCACCGTCTGGGCCTCTGTCCGATATCGGCCCGATCATGACATCAAGGTTGGCCGCAATGATCGGTGTGAAATTCGGCTGTAAACAAACCAGAGGTTAGAGGTATAGGTAGTTCAATACCTGGAGTGGAGTAAACATGAAATATGAAAAAACAAAATTGCTACAGAAAAAACAGCGTCGAAATTAATCAAAATAGTTAGTAGGTAAGCAGAGTTTGAGGTGACCAAAGTAGCAGATACTCTTAAAATTCGAAAGTGGTGAGGTTTCGAGATCTCAAATGATATAATAGTGACAAAATTCAATATCAATTTGCAAAAATTCTCAGATTCATATCAACGAAAAGGTCATGAGAAATATACTTTTGTTTGGGATATCTAAGCAGAATGGCAATTATTCCATTTTAATAATTTGTATTCTCTTTTACTCACAATTTAGATTAGATTCTAACTAGAAAATGACCGTCTCGTAATGAACCCATGTGTTTGAGACTTACATGTCTAACAAACATATTTGTTCGAGAAGAGTGAGATAAATATTGACAGCTGTGTCTTACAATCAGTTCATTGAATAGTTACATTTAGGGTTCCGTTTTTTAGAGGAATCATTATTTTTTATGTGTAGGGGGATTAATAAGGCTCAAGTTCAAGTTTGTGGGGTCGCAACCCTTGTCCCCTGACTGCCATCTTGGAAAAAAGGGTGCTTTTTGGAAACCACACCTACTTCCACAGTTTCCCTTGCATCTGCAGAAAGTTAATTTTAGAAGTTTGGGAGGTGCTGGAGGCTTGGAAGTTTGGATTGAAATCCAAGTTTTTCCATGCTTTTTTCAGTCCCAACATCTAGATTTTATTTACTGGGACGTCATTGCAGAGAATTTGCAGTTTCTCCATACTTTTCCAGGATGCGACACAACATCACCAGCTTATAATACAGGCAATTTTAAATTGATCAAAATTTGGCAGAAACTTCCTGAGTAAGTATTATTTCTCAGTGAGAAAGTCGGGTTGCTCACTGTCGGTGGAGAACGATGTCTCCTTGTCTCTTTATATGTTGGAAATGAAGATGATTTTCTGGACAGCATGAAATACAAACGATTAGCCAAGACAGTAAACAAAAATACATTTAACTTATCATCGCTCTCTCCAACAGAAGATGCAGCCCGTTTCCACAGTCTCCGAGTTCATCATCAGGTTCAGTCGTGGCTCGATGAACACTATGATCCTGAAGATTGGGTCTGCAAATGCATTGAAAAATTCGGATACTAATCCAAACTTCCAGGCCTCCAGCACCACCCGATCTTCTGAAATTATTTTCTGCAGATGCGAGGGAAACTGTGGAAGTATGTGTGGTTGCCGGAAAGCAGATCTCAAATGTTCTGTTGTGTGCCTCAATTGTTCTGGTGAAACCTGCAGTAATT
This sequence comes from Leptinotarsa decemlineata, assembly GCF_000500325.1. Taxonomy (NCBI): domain Eukaryota; kingdom Metazoa; phylum Arthropoda; class Insecta; order Coleoptera; family Chrysomelidae; genus Leptinotarsa; species Leptinotarsa decemlineata. Next base: position 71,619 of record NW_019290396.1, read on the forward strand.
TTGAAAATATCAAAATAATCGAAGAAGAAAATTAAATCGAAGATAAATTACCCATAATGATGACAATTATAACTCCCGTAATTCCGCAAACATTCACCTTCGATACTGAATTAGATCCTGCACCGCAGCCTGGACCATCAAAAAAAAATGAAAAAGCAATGGCTGTAAAATTAATTGGAGACTAATTAATAAGGCAATATTGTGAAATTATTTTAAGACACTTCAGACGCAGGTACTCAGAAGAGGTGTCTGTGGTATGAATCAGGATAACTTTGTAAGTATGTTTAGTTTCATCTTCCTCTTGAAGATGATCACTTGGTGATCGAAAAACGTGTCGAGGTGTTGAAGTAACGGTTTGGTGTTGGAAAAAAACTCCAGTAATATTAATTTAATGGCTGGAAAACAACTTTTTAAGAATATAATTATGCTCAATATTATCTCGCCTAGAAATTGTTCGTAGATTAAGGGGGATACCACGCAAAAAACGCGCCTCCAGACTCTACCTCACAGGTGGTGAGGACGTGTCAACTGTAACGTAAGAAGAGTACTTTGAGCACGCCACTGAAGATAACTGCCGCAGTTGCAGTTGAAACATTTGGAGATTATTACTAAAGAAGACCATGGCACAACCCTGGAACCGATCAAAATATTGACGCCAGAAGTGAAAGCATAAATTTCTATATTACGTCAAATGTTTGGTTTTGAAACTTCTGTCCAAAGGCACTGAAAATTATTATCTAGGGCTCATTCGATTCGGAATGACCTCTAGCAACATTTTGAAAAATTTCAAGAGGGGCTCGAGAAAATTGCAATAGTTATGAACAATTTAGTAAAAAAAATGAGGGTGTGGTTTTTTTGCAAATATCTCGGAATATATTGAAGATATCTGAAATTTGAAAAGAGATCCTCAAAGACGAGGAAATTTTCTAAAAAAAAGTCCCACCTTCCGGAACTCTATCACCAATATTTATAATTTTAATTTAGAGGCGAAAATAGGGCTATGTATTTCTCAAAAGTCTGAACTGATTTTTTCACTTCTCAAATCACAAAAAAGTAGTCAACCTTCGCTATCTCTTTCATTTCAAAATATCTCATCCACTGTCTTCATACAGATAGAATTGTGCAGCGCTATGGCAGAATTGTTAATAAATGGTACGTTGACATTTCTTGTTTTGCATTGTTTGAAGGTTAACAATCTTGAGTATTCAAAGAAGATTCTGATGGCTGAAAGTCGTAACTTATGCAAATTAAAGGAGCGGTACAAAACTTCAATAAAATGGGATATACCGGCGAAAGCGATTTTTAAGAACTTGCTTTCTATTATAAGAATTTTTCATCGACAGAAACGGTAAAATTGTTTCAGCCTAATTCAACCTGTAAATCGATGATTTGGCATAAATATGTTTAGAATTCAAGAAGGTGCTCACATTGATCTCTGATTATAACTTTTGAAATATTGTGCTATACTATTTAGGTTCGGACAATTTCAAATCATAGTTTAGAAAAATATTAAATACATTCGATAAAAATGTTCACCATAAAAATTAATAAACATTTGAGTTATGCCGTAAGGACATAATAGATCACTTGTGAATTAGACGTAATCTCGTCCCGTTATCGACTAAAATATATTACGTATACTATATATGTTCAAATACTGCCGTGTTATACATGTATTACTATTTTTTTCATCTACTAGCTATTCCTGAAAGTATTAGTTTCATCATTTTTGACTTGGAAATTCCAGGACAGCGTGCTTGATTTTCTTGTCAGAAATTCACAAAAATTGACAAGAACTTTTATCGCATACCATTAGGCTTCAAAAATGACACGTCGCCATTTCAGAGCTTTCATGTATTATATTCACTACTATAGTTCAGACTCAACATAGAAGAATCTCATATCATAGACTTTCGCCATATGAAAAGTTGAATTGAAAATTCGCCACCAAACTCTTCTTTCAAGACAATACCAATTTAAAAATTGAGTGACAATGAAATTCAAAATGAACCAAACTTCCTCCTCAACTCAGCAAGTCATAAACCAGACTGACCCAGATTGAGTAATAAAAATATAGAAAGCCGTTTGAGATGAACGTGAATGGCTACAACAACAAGGAGTACATTGACTGAAAGATTTAATCGATTTCAACGGTGTTTACGATTTACATGAAGACACTACGGAGCTACGGTGTGAAGTATATTTGTGTTTAGGAAACGCAATGTCATTAATCTTAGCGGGTTGGTAAGGTAGGTCAAGATTGGAATTGCGCTGTGTCATGACATGCACTATCTGTGTTCTATTACAGGCACAATTCCACTTTTGGATAGGTCAAGGTGTCTCGAGGGGACACTTTCGATGTCTCGAGAAAGTTCTGCGTGATTGAATGGCTCAGGTAATTTTAAAAAGTAATTTACTTTTTGAAGAGGTTTTGATCTGACATTAGAAAGACGGTTCCTCTTTTGACTAAGTCGAAGTATCTCAATGAGATACTTTGGATGATCGACTCAGATATTTTCAAAAAGTAATTCATTTTGTGCAGAAGAATTCAACTTTTGGGTAGGTCGAAGTGTGTCAAGGAAATACTCTCTATGACTAAGTTTCTATGACTAAGTTCAGCGTGATTGATGCAAGTACAGGATGACTGGCTTAGGTAATTTTGAAAAGTAATTTATTTTTGCAGAGGTTTTAATCTGATATTAGAAGACTTTTACTTTTGGCTACGTCAAGGTGCCTCGAGGGGATTGGATACTATCGATATCTCGAGAAAGTTCAGCGAGATTGACAGCAGTACAAGATGGTCGGCTCAGGTGATTTTGAAAAATAATTTATCATTTGCAGAGTTTTTGATCTGACATAATAAATACAGTTCCTCTTTTGGAGCGGCTTTGTAGACTGCATATAGACTTGTGCACATTGCCAGTTGCACAAATAAATTAAATGCAGACTGCAATAGGCTGCTGTTTGACACTTAAAGTCACAGTATTCTGGAAATGACCTCCGACTTCTTGCTTCCAACTGTCGACTATGAACTGCCTTATAAAGTACTGTTCCCGAGTAGAGAGAAGTGGAAATATTAAGAGCAGATAGTTGTTGGTTCACAGATGGACCAAAAACACCTCAAGGTTCTGGTGCAGGTGTTTTCAGTTGCAAATCCAGGAACCTAGGAACCTATGCGGCCGTATTTCATGCGGAAATATACGCTATTGAATTGTGTGCGGAAAGATTGAAAGAATGTAACCTCATACACAAGTCAATAAAATGATTCTCGAACAGTCAAGTGACGTTGGAAGCTCTTAGCTCCTACCGAGCAACGTCTAAATCGGTAACAAATAGCCACAAACCGACCCTCATTGATAGGAAGACTCAACAGGTTATCTCTGGTCTGGATTTCTGGCCATACTCCTGGAAAACAGTGAGGCTGCTGACTCCCTTGCAAAGGAGGGACCTGCAAGCAGCTTCATTAGACCAGAACCTGTCATTGCCATCGCTTTGAGCTTTGCCAAACACTAACATCAAACACCTGAATGACAAGAAGAATTATATAATTATGGCAGAATCTTCCAGGATTGGCTCACTCCAAGGCATTTAGTCACTCTTCGAAGCTTGATACCAAACAGTTGTTTGGCTACAGTAGGGATGAACTACGATATTTGACAGGCCTTCTCACAGGTCACTGCCATTTGAATCATCATATGCAAATACTTGGACTTTCGGAAGACAGTGTGTGTTGGCTCTGTCGTACTCTTAGAATCTGAACTGAAAGACCACTCACCATACAAACTAATCAGTTTCGTTAAGAAGCTGGGTTTATTTGATCGATTGTGAATAGGTGTGAGCCATAATAAACCCTTGCGGGTTGCGGCAGAGGGTCGAATAGACCCACTCACTTTTCACCTAACACAACCTAACCCCCCAAAGGATTCCAAATGAAAAAAAAAATGGCCAGTAAAATTGTTTGTGCTGCTGGCCATTTTTCTGAGCTAATTCAACTGGGCTAGAATATTAATGAAAAAGTAAATAAAGCTTAATAAAGATTATCTTCTTTTCTACCCTGATTTTAGTCATTTTACTGAACAACACAATTTGGTTACACATACACCGATAGACTAGACTAGACGGATAATTTACACTGTTAGCATTAATGTCCTACAAAGCGTCAACTAGTACAAAAGTAACAGCTGTTTATCCAATTAATTTCTATAATATATTCAAGACGTGGACCGGAATTACGGATTAACGATAACAGTATTATGATGTCACTTCATTTGTATGGGCACCAAACCGTCGAAATATAAAGAATTACAAACAAAACGTTGAAAGAATTATTCACACTTCTTTCGGCATGTGAATTCATCCTGGTTATACGTTGATACAAGGTGTTGCGACAAATTATTTCCACAGCTGTTTATCATAACATATTGTGTGTTAAAAGCATCGCGACACCGTTGATGAAGGGTATGAAACTTTAATGGGGGTGTAAAATTAAAATTGGCGCACATAAAGCATTAACGAGTTGCTCGTGCTCGTTGCTAAAAACACGAGCAACTTTTTTTAAGAAACGACAACACATTTTCATATGCAGTCGCGATAATAGAATTCTCAAATGGCATTATAAAAATGTTCATGATTAGTTTGGCCTACAAAAAATATTTTCGTTGGCTTTCGCGATATTTTCAGTACAGAAATATTTCAATTTCAATCCATGTTATTACAGGAGCGCAGAACCACCATATGTTTTTATTAATTGTTTGTTGAAAATTACTATTTTAAAACTCAACTTCAATCTTGAAAAATCTACTCTGAACTCTGAATTTCGACCTTAATCTCGTAAGTTTGAGTTTGTAGTCGAAATCAGTGAAACTGACAACACTGAACAGAGCGCTCCTTTTGTGCTACTTCTTTTTCATCTGCAGTGGATTGATTTCGCAGTCTGAGTATATTACGGCTTTTATGTAAGGAATTCAAACTTCTCGCTCATGGCATTGTAGATAACACTGTCATCAATATTAGATGCTTTGTTTCGATTATGACACTCAAAAATGTCATAACCTCAATTATATTTGTGCGCACTATGAGAACTGTCATAACCTTACAAACCGAACGTCGTCAATATATTCGAACTTAAATTATTTTTCAAAATTTATCAAAATCTTCAATAGTTATTCTACTCTTACGGACAGAGACAAATCCAACACGTCAAAAATCAATAAAACTTATTCCAGTCATTCTCGAATTATGAGTGATGTAACTAACACAAATTTGTGACTTTGTTTCATATATAGAATCTTTCATTAAGCAATTCCTATATATAAATTGAAATAAAACAGAGTATGTCTGAGATATCATTGAATTTTTTTAATCGTTTGAAAGACTTATTGACGCCATAATGTGTGGAATATCCTTTAAATTTCCGCCACGGCTACTCTGGGTGGAGCGCAGCCTAAACGTCCAATTTTACTAATAATAATAATGTGCTCAGGGCACATGTTTATCAGACCCAATGATCACTTACCCCACGGTGTGAGGAATAGTCGTTAGTTGATAATGCTGGCGCGCCCTCCTGAAGGTATCGGGGCTTCGAGGGATAGGGCCTGACCAGCGCGTACTTCGGAAAAAAAAATAATAATAATGATATTCAGTCTACCGCAGTCGCGTGGCGGCTATAGACGTTCCAGACACAAGGTGCAGTGCCTGCCGCGAGGCGCCCGGGACCCTAATGCACTTGCTAGCAGCATGTCCAGCATATGCGGTCTCGGACTATATCCATCGACATAACGCGGCCCTAAGAATGCTATATTACCATCTACGGCACTCTTACGGTATTGACGAGACACCGGTGTTGCCCTACGCTCCGGGGGATATTGAATCCGTTGTGGGGAACGAGAAGTGCCGAATTTATTAGAACTATTCGTTCCCCACCCCCAGTCTTGTACAAGCTAATAAGCCTGATGTAGTACTTCTCGACCACCAGAGCAAGACGATATTTGTCGGTGAGTTTTCAGTTCCCGGCGAGACGAATATCGTCCAAAAAGAGGAGGACGAACTCCACATACTCTATCCAGACCACTTTGTCAAGATGATTGTTCTGATTATTGGAGTCCTTGGTGGAATGATGCAATTTCTACTCTCGAATCTCATAATCATACCGGCTTGCCGCGCCAAGGCAGATGCAGAAGTCTGTCATTCTTGGCTCACTGCGCGTGCTCAGGGCAGATGATTCTCGAACTCAATGATCACTTATCCCACGTTGTGGGAAGTGGTCGTTGGTTGATAATGCTGGCGCGCCCTCCCGAAGGTATCGGAGCTTCGGGGGATAGGGCCTGACCAGCGCAAACTACGGTTAAAAAAAATCATAATTATAGCCTTTAATACCCAATAGTTGAAAACCATTTAGAGGGTTAACTAGGTATGTTAAAAAAGTAATATAGGTCCTTATAGTCACAAAGTTACAAATCGAGAAAATGAATAACAAACTTATAATACAATAAAATTAAATAACAAAAATATACCAGAAAATTGAAAATTCTCCATGAAATAATGAGATGTAGTGTCAATAATATATTCTAGGGAATCAAAATAATATCACACAAATCTGAAATTGAATTGAAATCATTGCAAATGCTGAAGATAGGTGACTTGAGGTACCAATTGTTTCTGGCCAGTCGGATGTAAAACGTTTTTGTACTTCTAAAATGAGGCACACAGAAATTTATCAGACCTAACATAATCCATTTATTTACCTCGTTATGTAATCTGAATGATATTTTATTTTATGGTAAATAATAAATCATTATTATTATTATTATTTTCACCGTAGTGTGCGCTGATCAGGCCCTATCCTCCGAAGCTTCGATACATTCGGGACGCCAGCCCAATGACCACTCTCCACACCACACAGTGAGGTAAGTGACCATTGGGTCCGAGAATGACAGCCTTCTGCATCTGTGCGGCTAATATTTCTGCCTTAGTGCGGCAGGCCGGTATGATTTTAAAATTCGAGAGTAGAGAGGACATCATTCCACCAAGGACTCCAATAATCAGAACAACCATTTTGACAGAGTGATCTGGATAGAGTCTGCGGAGTTCGAAGAGAAAATCTCGATATCTTATCCATTTTTCTTCCTCTTTTCTGACGATATTCGTCTCGCCAGGAAACGAATATTTTTTTACCGTAGTGTGCGCTGGTCAGGCGCTATCCTCCGATGCCCCGATACATTCGGGAGGGCGCGCCAGCATTATCAATCAATAACCACTCCCCACAACCGTGGGGTAAGTGATCAAGGGTTCCGAGAATCATGTGCCCTGAGCAAGCGCAGTGAGCCAAGAATGACAGCCTTCTGCATCTGAACGGCTAAGATTCCTGCCTTGGTGCGGCAAGCCGGTATGATTTTAAGATTCGAGAGTAGAGAGGACATCATTCCATCAAAAACTCCAATAATTATCAGAACAACCATCTTGACAGAGTGGTCTGGATAGAGTATGCGAAGTTCATTTTTCCACCTCTTTTTGGACGATATTCGTCTCGCCAGGAGCTGAAACCTCAACCACAAATATCGTTTTACTCTGGTGGTCGAAAAGGACTACACAAGGCTTTTTAGCTTATATGAGCCTGAGGGTAGGGAACGAATAGTTCCAATAAATTCGGCACTTCTCGTTCCCCACAGCGGTTTTAATATCCCCCGGAGCGTAGGGCAACACCGGTGTCTCGTCAATACCGTAAGAGTGCCGTAGATGGTAATATAGCACTCTTAGGGCCGCTTTATGTCGATGGATATACGCCGAGACCGCATTTGCTGGACATGCTGATAGCAAGTGCACCTGCACCTTGTATCCGGAACCTCTATACCCATCACGCGACTGCGGTAGACTGATGTGTTGAAGACACCATCCTGGCTAGCCATGATGAACCCCTCAGTTTCCGACTTCAGCCCACTCGACCTGAGGAAAGCGAATGTCAGGCGCTTTGATAAGCCAAGGTCTTCAATGTTATTGAAATGGACCCCATGCATTGTCTTATCCTTGTGTTTCCGCAGAAGTGAGGTGACCTCTGCGGCTTTTATATGAGCTTTTTGCTGAACGGGTTCCAACTCGGTGACAGAGTTGTGGTCACCTCGTTTAGTGTCGAAAACTACACCGAGTTCATCAGCTGCTCGGGCAGCTGCCCTGAAGAGAAATGCTCCAATTCCTGCTCTCTCATGGTCACGGACCAAGCAGAGTAGGAGATCCGAACTCCGACTTTACAGGCTGTATCCAGTACCATTCTGTCATGTAGACACTCCAAACTCAAAAGTCCGCGGCCTCCCAATTGTCGGGAGACAGCGGTTATGTTTTAGGCAGATCTTGCGTTTCGTCGACGTACGGAGGTTAGTCGATCGTTTACTGAACCAGTGGACCTAAATGTATCCACCACATTCCTCTCGGTAGGACGATTAAGGCGACCTTTAAATGGGCGAAGCGCGCGGTTAGTTGCTCGAACAGAACAGCCATTTTGATAAAACAATTTCATTAGTTGCACGTGTTGTTGAATGATATTTCCGCCCATGGTGATTTGGCAAAACAAACTGATTGAATGACAACTAATTTGACAGATGTAGCTTCAACAAGATGGTCTTTGTAATTGTCAAATTTTGGAAGTTTCTGTTGGAAGACCCTATATCAGATATTTTGATCACCATCACCACTGATATTTTGCAAATAAAATATTCACCAGGTGTGGCTTCTTTTTGCCAAGCCACTCAAATGAAAAACCAACATGCCAATTTGCACATTACCTCGAAACCTTATCGATTTTTTTCTGTAAATTTCTATTTAACATGCTAGCACAAAATAATGTGTTTTCCTAATTGACTTATGCTGTAGGTACTCGAAATGAAATGGAAACTGTGATAATATTACAATTAGGTTAAGTAACCTTCTCTATAAATAACTCTCGCTATATTCGCGAATTAAAATACTTCCAACTAGCCGGGTTCTCCGTCAATTTTTTTCAGTAAAACTGTGCCGTCGCCAGTCTTATTTAAAACAATGAAGTTGACACTTGCCGCGACGAATGTATTCCAGAGCACACCCACAAAAATAAAACTGACATCATAGTCTAAGTATTTGGCAAGAAGATAAATAACAATTTAAATCGTATAAAATATGTCACCACCTACAACAATCATTGTCGCTTGATTTCAACTTCAGTTAAACGAAAATAATAAAGTGAATTAGGTCATAATAGATAAGCAAGTGTACTGAGTGTTTTATTTGAAGCTGATAAATTCAACGATATCAACAATAGTATTTTGGATTCTACACCACTGTGATGGATTGCAAGGTCCTGTACTGCGCCCTATAAGATCTTTGGTACTTGGTACTAATTTATTTGAACTCTCTCAGGTGTCCCTTAAATATCCGGGAGTCTTAGAGGAAGTTCTGTGAGAGTATCTCTGATTTACCTCGCAGTGCAAGAATTCACAAGATTCTCTCTAGAGACCCGACTGCTGAAATTGGGTCGCTTAAACGACACGATGGAACATTTACGACCTCTAGTAAAGAAACGTTAGAGCTTTTGATAGAAAACCACTTTCCTGGAAATCTGACTCTTGATAACAACAAACCGCCCACCTTCGAGGGCGCCAAACGCCCAAAAAAGAACGACTGGGACGTCGCAAAAATGTTATCACAGCACCGACAGTTGAATTGGCTATCAAGTCTTTTCAGCCCTTCGAATCTCCCGGAGAGGATGGTATATTTCCAGCTCTTCTTCAAAACGGACTGGAAATAATTTTACCTATTCTCACAAAATTATAAAGAGCTAGTCTGGCGTGGAACTATATACCACCCAGTTGGTTGGCAGCAAGGGTGGTATATATGCCCAAAGTGGGCCGGAGAAACCCACACCCCAAATCGGTACGACCAATCAGCCTTACATCCTTCCTGCTGAAAGGACTTGAGAGGATACTGGACAAACATATCAGGAGGGTAGCATTATATGCATCCCCCCTGAATAACCACCAGTGTGCTTATCAAACTGGCAAATCGACAGATCCAGCATTAAACAACCTCGTTGAGGAAATCTCACAATTCCTTGACAACAAGGAGATTGCGGTTGCTGATATTGAAGGAGCATTTGACAAAGCACTACCTAAATCTATAGGATTGTCTCTGGCTAGAAAGGGTATAGAATCGACCATAACTGGCTGGATCTATGCCATGCTAGTAAACAGAACTGCAACTACGACTTTTCAAGGCGAGGCTATCAGGTTCAGGGTCACCCGGGGTACTATCTCCCCTTCTGTGGTCGCTCTTGGTGGATAGTCTGCTTGATGCCCTCGACAGTAGAAAAGTTGATATGCAAGCTTATGCAGATGACCTTGTCATCCTGGCAAGGTCCACGTCTTGTAATATCCTCCAAAGCGCGTTGGACGTTGTTCACAGTTGGTGCCTGAGAGAGCAGATGTCTGTCAACCTTAGCAAAACTGTGGTAATTCCCTTCACCAAGAGAAGGAAATTGGACGATCTAACGTCACTTTCCCTCAGTGGTGTGGTCATTCCATTTGGAACGGAGGTGAAATATCTTGGCATTGTCCTGGAACGCTCACTTGGAAAAAGTTTTACACAAAGCCAGACTGTCTCTATGGACATGTCGAAGGATTTGTGGTAAACTTGGGGTTTAGGTCTCAAACAAATCCATTGGATTTAGGTGATCAGACCAATGATCACTTATGGTGCAATTGCTTGGTGGCCGAAGGCTTTACAGAAAACGGCCCAAGCGAAGCTTTCTGGCTTACAGAGACAGGTTTGTCTGGCTATCAGTGGTGCCATCAGTACCACACCGTCAGCGGCCATGGAGATCATTCCAGATCTACCTCCTCTCCACATTTTTCTGGAAAGAGAGGGTAGATGGACTGCATACAGAGTTGTGCATATTGCCAATTGAACAAATCAATTCAATGCAGAGTGCAACAGACTGTTGGTTGACATTGGAAGTCACAGCATTCTGGAAATGACCTTGACTTTATGCCTCCAACTGTCAGCTACGAACTGCCTTATAAAGTACTATTCCCGAGTAGAGAGGACTGGATCCTGCCGGAGAAGGAAATATTAAGAGCAGATAGTTGTTGGTTCACAGATGGATCAAAAACACCTTCCGGTTCTGGTGCAGGTGTTTTCAGTCGCAGACCCAGGACAGAGTTATCTACCTGCCTAGGAACTTATGCGACTGTATTTCAAGCGGAAATTTACGCTATTGGATTTTGTGCGGAGAGATTGGATAAATCCAACCTCACTCACAAGTCAATAAAAATATTCTCGGACAGTCAAGCGGCATTGGAAGCTCGTGGCTCCTACCGAGCAACGTCTAAATTGGTAGCAAACCGCCAAAAAAGACTCTCCTCGACAGGAAGACTAAACAGATTGTCTCTGGTCTGGATTCCTGGCCATATTGGCCTGGAAGGCAATGAAGCTGCTGACTCTCTTGCAATGGAGGGTGCTGCAAGCGGCTTCATTGGACCAGAACCGGTCATTGACATCGCCAAACAAACACTGAACACCTGGATGGCAAGAAGAGTTATGGACTTCTGGCAGAATCTTCCAGGACTGACTCACTCCAAAGCGTTTATTCACCCTCCGAAGCTTGATTCCAAACAGTTGTTGGACTACAGTAGGGACGAACTACGATGTCTAACAGGCCTTCTTACTGTCACTGTCATTTGAATCATCACATGCAGAGACTTGGACTGTCGGAAGACAGTGTGTGTCGCCTCTGTCTGGAAAATTATGAAACTGCAGAGCATATACTTTGTGCCTGCCCCGCTGGGGACCAAATCAGGTTCTTTGAGTTCGGCAGATCCGTACTTTCACCATCTGACCTGAAAGACCACTCACCATACAAACTAATCGGCTTCGTTAAGAAACTGGGCTTCTTTGACCTACCTACCCTTAAACAGCGGATCAAGAGTAGTTTCTCAGTTCCCCTGCTCTACAGCAGAATATCTGCACCAAATTCTCGATCAGCAGAAGCAGACTCTGCATCGGAAGAAAAACGAACTCCCCCTGAGCAGAGCAGCAACCACACTCAAACCATGATTCTCCCAAACCTCACAAATGCTTTCATAGGAAGGTTTCAGCGGTCCTTTAGACCGGAGCCTTGCACCGTTATTATTCAACAACCTCAATATCAAACACAAAACTAGAATCTCTCCAGTTCGACATTATGGCTGGAGAATATTCGAAAAGGTCCAGGTACGATTCCAGAACAGCGCATACCGGATTGGGTGGCTACAGATTGCCTGAGAGGATCAGAAGAGCGTCTTCTAGCTGGTGAGTGTAGTTAGTACACTGCAGCCATAAGAAGGTGTCTCCCCGAAATGTGTAATAGAAGATCTACTACCCAAGGCAAGAAGTTGTGTTGTTTACTTTCCTGACAAATGTAATCGCAGACTTATCACCGATGAGGTTTTCATTAGACTGAGAAAAATGTACCATGATCAAACTTGGGGTCTATTTTTCTACCTATGATATCCAAGAAAATTCAGACCCTGATAGCAGGGCCGCTCTACGCCTGCTGCAGACCTGATCAAGTAGTATCTTACTATAATCAGGTGACCTGACAAAATGAAATAATTGGCTTCGTTGAAAATCTGGATGCATTTGATCTAGTTCGAATAAGTGTGAGCCATATTAAGTGGGGTGGAGCCCCACCCATTTTGGATCTACGTACCTATCTACCATTGAAGGATTTTATGTGGCTCTTCAATAGGGAGGTTCAAGTCAAATGGGTAATTTCTCCCACCTTCACAAATATATCAGCTTCCTCATTTCCTCCAATTTACTTTTAACCTGGCCTCACTCTACTGAGAAGCGGGACTTTCTGATGCCTGAGGCGTTGTCTATTTTTGTAATCGACAGCTCCAATAACTACTGAAATCCGATTTCTCTTCTGAATGAACTATTGAATGGAAGATAGCTACAAATTATTGTAGATAGTTACATATTAACTTTTTCAATACATTTGTTTTTTTTACGATATAGTCATCAGACTTATTTGAGTATAATCCACCCTGCCGCAATTTTATAAAACAAATTCAGCCTTTATGAAATGTGCTGGTGGTTGTGTCAATAAATTTAAGCGGTTTAATCAACGAACCACTTCCAAAACAAGCAGTTTTCCCAAACACCTCAACTGGAGATGAGAAGCTAACTTGGTTGACGAAACGCCTGCGAGAAGAGTATTGCATTTCTGGCGATTGGAAAAAGGGCTTGTTTTAAATCTTTTCTACGCCAGAGGTTACAGTTTTGAATTTCATTAATGAACTCACTCAATACGGAAAATTGCTTGGTACTTTTTAGAATTTGCCTAGTCGATTCAAAATTTTTCATGGAAAAACTGATTTCATGCAGATCATTTTTCATATCATTTCAGTATCAGTCTATTAACTTCCATATCTTTGGTCTAGCATCCACTGAAAATTTTATTATTCAAATCTGTTTTGCTCTATTATGACACAAATACACTTATCTTGGAACTGTATCAACAGTCTGAAGCCGACTTCATGAGTTTATTTTGGTAATGGACACTTTAGATACTCGTAACTATCTACTTGCAGACAACACAATAAAAAGATCCGACCTCAACCTTCAGAGTGATTCACTACTTAAGAAAATCAACCCAAATGCAACCCTTTTTTATAACGCGAGCCGTGTTTTTGAGGCCACTTGAATTTATTTTCTTGTGCAACAGTTTATTTTAATAATTTAGGTATAACTCCTTAGATATTTGTAACCAAGATTTCAAACATTGAAATGAGTTAAGTGAGCTACTCTAAGAACAGAGACATATGCCATCATGGACGTTTTTGTAGACCTATAAAAAGAGAATTATTTTAGAATTACGTAGCATTTTTCGGGAAAGCTTCCCGGGTAGCACCACTACTCAACTTCCAATGGATACCATCATCTTTTCTCAACCAATTAACCCAAAATATTAATAATTCAAACACATAAACCTTCTTTTTGAATCACTTTGCCTTTTGGCAAAAACCGTTTGAAAATCAGTTAAGTAGTTCCAATGAATTGCTACAGACACACAGACGCGACAGTGATATCAGTGATGTAGTGATCAAATAAAATTATAAAATGGAAGGTAAGACATAGGATACTAAAAGCTAGACTGGCCGTGACAGTAAAGTAGAGAGGCTGATTTAACTTAATATTTGGTTCTACTTAATGATGAAACGGACTGGTAACTTGATATTTGGTTCTATTAAATTATTAAAGAGACTGGCCAAAGCTAGATTAGCCGTGATAGGAAAGTAGAGGGGCTGATTTAACTTAATATTTGGTTCTATTAAATGATGAAAGGAACTGGCCAAAGCTAGATCAGCCGTGATTGTAGAGAGGCTGATTTATCTTAATATTTGGTTCTACTAAATTATGAAAGGGATTGGCCATAGCTAGATTAGTCGTGATAGTTAAGTAGAGAGGCTGATTTAACTTAGTATTTGGTTCTACTAAATGATGAAACAGACTGGCAACTTAATATTTGGTTCTAATAAATAATGAATGAGACTGGCTAAAGTTAGATTAGTCGTGATGGTAAAGTAGAGAGGCTGATTTAACTTAATATTTGGTTCTACTAAATGATGAAACAAACTGGCACCTTAATATTTTCTAGATTAGCCGTCATAGTGAAGTAGAAAGACTGATTTAACTTAATATTTGGTTCTACTAAATAATGCATGGGACTGGCCAAAGCTAGATTAGCCGTAATAGTAAAGTAAAGAGTCTGATTTACCTAACTTGATATTTGGTTCTACTAAATGATGAAACGGACTGGCAACTTAATATCTGGTTCTATTAAATGGTGAAAGGGACTGGCCAAAGCTAGATTAGACGTGATGGTAAAGTAGAGAGAATAATTTAACTGAATATTTGGTTCTACTAAATGATGAAAGAGACTGGTCAAAGCTAGATTAGTCGTGATAGTAAAGTAGAGAGGCTGATTCTACTTACTATTTGGTTCTATTAAATGATGAAAGAGACTGGCCGAAACTAGATTAGCCGTGATAGTGAAGTAGAGAGGCTAATTTAACTCAATATTTGGTTCTAATGAATGTTGGAAGGGTCTGGCCAAGGCTAGATTAGTCGTGATAGTAAAGTAGAGAGGCTGATTCTACTTACTATTTGGTTCTATTAAATGATGAAAGAGACTGGCCAAAGCTAGATTAGCCGTGATAGTGAAGTAGAGAGGCTAATTTAACTTAATATTTAGTTCTACTAAATGTTGGAAGGGGCTGGCCAAAGCTAGATTAGCCGTGATAGTAAAGTAGAGAGGCTGATTCAACTTTAGATTTTGTTCTACTAAATAATGAATGGGACTGGCCAAAGCTAAATTAGCCGTGATAGTAAAGTAGAGAGGCTAAATTAATTTAATATTTGGTTTTACTGAATTTTGAAAGGGATTGGCCAAATATGCTGGACACTTACATACTTTATATCAAGTGCTGATCTGTTAAGCAAAATTTGGTTTTCACCATAAATAATGGTCCATTGTGATCGTATTCCAAATGCTCCTTCAAATCCAGAATTTTTTAATTTTCCGTTCCACTCAAAACTAAAGTACAACATGAAAAAACATTTGTAAAACTAACGAATCAACAAAATTAACGTTAAAAACGAAATAATGTTTTTATGCCGGTATTTCAGAGGAGAACTGAATAATGCTCTCCCAATCGCAAGGCGAAATGCATGTATAAAAAATGCAGATGCAAATCCACAGTATTGATTACCGGAAATCACAGCACATGCGTTTTATGAAATTTGCGCGCGTCAAAAACTGTAAACAATGGGCCATTATGGCGCCAATCGATGATATTTCTCCAAAATCAACCCCTCTTCTAGATAATAAACAGAATTAGAGATTGTAGAATAAGTAATTGATAACGAAAGCAATGAATGAACCAACGAATAAAAAAGTTGAACCAAGTTCAGAAATTTTCGTTTATTTCTAATCAATTTCAATTCTGTTACCCAAAAATGTATGTAATACTTCCTCTAAATAACAAAATTCAAGATATTTCTTTCAAAATAAAACAAAGAAATCAACTAATGTAAGAACTAACCTCAAAGATGGCGTTTCAGGATCGTTTCAAATTCGCTTCTTGAAAATTGCTCGATTATTAGAGAATTCAACGGTCCGCTGTTATACCTATGCGCGGCACCACTACATTTCACAGTGTTTCATTACCAACTGTTCGTTCTCAGTTCCCTACTCTGAGTTGAGAGCAAGCTGGTTCGAAAGCCATTAACATAAATTATTAGGAGACAGTGAATATTGGGTCATAAACCTTCCGGGGCTTTGAAATCTAGGGTCTTTTCGACGGGTCTCTGTGCTATTTTCTGCTGAAATATTTGGGAATGTTATACAAAAAACGATTATTTTACCTGGAGAATCGGTTTGTGAAAATTTCGAGTTAGTTTTGGACTAATATTCAGTAGCGTTGCATTCAGATATTTATTTCTTCGGTAAATCGAATATCGAATTTTGGAGTATGGACAATGTCAAACTTGGATTGAAGATTGAAAGATGTTATCGTAAAACTTGAAATGAAAACTAATTAAAATAAACCATAGTTGGAGAACAAAAACTGGAATTCACTCAATAGTAACACTTTCTATTATAAAGTTTGCATATACATTTCAAACCAGAAATATGAAAAAGCTATGAATGGCTTAAGGAAACCAAATACTTCAGTTTAATTTTTTAAAGCTCTGAAGAAAGCTCTGAAAATTGTAATCAATTGTAAAATTTCGAATTTTTTGTATTTCAGGGGAGTGAAAAGCAATAATGCAAGAAATAATTGTATAAGTTTGAAAATGTCCGTATAGGACAAAACTGCAATAACGTTAGTTACAAATAAAAGTGGTAAAAACATAGAAAGTATAATTTCTCTTTTCTTCGTTATGATTTCCTACCACATAGTATCAACTACATCCATCAATTTATTGAAACATATTGATGAAATATCAAGCAGTAAATTACAAAATACAACATTGAGTAAACTAAAATTAAACTGCAGAGCAAATATATTTTCAGGTCAATTTAGATTAATTTGATTTACTGAATCTAGAAATTTTTCAAAAATATATCGTCATTATCCTCTCCAATTTTTTTTCTGTTGACAAATTCACATTGTTTTTGTATGTTCACGTTGCTAATTTGAGATTCAGTGAATTCAATGGTCAATGATTCTTTCAGAAAATCACATTGTGTTAGATTATCTCAAATAGTTTACTAAAAGTGGTAATCCAATCTTCACAAACTTTATTTTCGAAAATATTACGACATAATTTGGAAGGGTTTTATTTTTAGGAGTAACTAACTTTTGGGAAAGAAAGTTTTTGGCTTTCTACTACTCCATCTGATACAGAAAAATGTGGGAATCTTCCAAAGAAATGAAGGAAGTAATCAATTTTAAAAAAAGTAACAGTATAGATCATGCAAAGAAGTAACTTTCAGGCAAAAATCTGGAAGAAAAGCCTACCTAAAACAGCTACTTTCATATAAACATTGAATTACACGAAAGAAACATTCTTTCGAAATAGAATATACTTTTTTTCAGTTTGTGTCTGAAAGTTACTTCTTTGCATGATCTACACATCCATGTATAGAGTTACTTATTTTCAAATTGGTTACTTTCTTCCTTTCTTTGGAAGATTCCCTCATCCCTTTTATGGTATCAAGATGGAGTAGTAGAAAGCCAAAAACTTTCTTTCCCATAGAGTATACTCTTTCCTACTCAGTTTATATTCCAAACATTCCTTATGAAATGAAATCAGATATCATTCATAGGGTTTCTACACAATATGCTAAATGAAAATAAAAATTTTACTTACATGTCTGCTCCCTGGTAGACATCGATGTTTCGCCGTAAGACATTTGCTTTAGGGCTCTTCAGTACCAATTTAGATAATGTTAAAAGAAAAACACACATTTCGGTCATAAATTTCGACTTCTATGTCACGGAATAAGTTTGATCTAGTTATGTCTTCGATGACATTGTAATGACGTTCATTCACCTATTTGATTAAATACCAACCAAAAGAAATCTTGTTCAATTTGAAAGGGTTTCATTTTTAGGAGTGACCAATTTTTGGGAAAGACAGTTTTTAGATTTTTACTACTCCATCTTGATACAGAAAAAAAATGTGGGAATCATTTGGATTTGGAGATATGGATAATATGTCTACCAAGACTAAGAATGATATCGGTTTTTAAGAAAACAAGTTCAGTGATGGTGATCTATTCAAAATACAGTTGAACATTCAGTGATCTGTTTGAATTTTTGAGTTTAATTATTTCCATTGCTTCAAACTATTACTTTCTCTGTATGAAATTTCAAAATCTCCGTTAAATGATGATTTTAACAAGTTGGGTTTGTTTTCTTATTCATATAGCTCATATAATGTTCCTGGATACGATTCCTAAATTTTCTGCCGGTTTGACCACTGTATACCTTAGGACAAGTTGCACAATTTGATTTCTTGAATTTTGCTGGTTTGTCTTTATTATTTTTAACTAACTTCTCCAATGTATTATCTGTTTTATATGCAATTTCAACACCTAGTTTAATAAAAAAATGAAGCCACTTTTCCTGCCGCGGCTATTTTCGCATTTTTCTGAAAGTCTATGGTGGAAATTTCATGGCTCCATATCTTCGAAAAGACATATTTTTGAAAGAGAAGCAGCAATAGAGCTCTTCGAGGATTCATGGAAGATGAAAACAGCAAAGTGACTCTTTGATTTTGTGATGTTTTGTGATTTGATATTATTGAATATTAATTTCTTGTTACAATACAGTATAATTTTGAGTAATTTTTGATGTTCACAAAAAATAATAACTGCACCAAAAATTTCTAAAATTATTTTACTTTTCAAAAAAATTTACCGTGGGTAACACCATAGTTGAGTAATTTGTAATATTGCAGGCTTTTAAAATAAATCGTCATATCATTCGTCTTAGCAAATTTTGTTTTCGTAGTCCCCATTTAAAAAAAAATAGGTAAAAAAATAAAACTCCACTTAGACGATCATGACTTTAAATCTAGATGTATTTTTTAATAGCTGAACAACGTTTCTGAATTACATCTCCGGATATTTTTCAAAATAGAAGTTCTTTACTCTTTTGTCTCAAAATAAAATATTTGAAGGCTCCTCGTATATTACGTGTGTTTTACTGTATTTTGTAAGTGCATGTTTAGTTTTAGGGGACAATATTACTGGAGTTTTTTCCCAACACCAAATCGTTATTTTTACATCTCGACACGTGTTTCGATCACCAAGTGATCATCTTCAAGAGGAAGATAAAACTAGAAACTACTCAAAACTAAAGCTATTTATGTTATTCAGGTACATCATCCAGGTAGGTAATCAGTAATACCACCCATACAAGTGTACCACCCTAAATTAATTTTACAATTGACCTTTCTATTATTTTACAATATGTCCTTATGTATGTTTAGATGTTACAGCTATATTTAGAACAATTTTCAGCTATATAAAATTAGTTTCACAATATTGCCTATCTAAATATATTTATAATGTGTCTTTTTGTAGTAACCAATAAACCCAACAATATTATTTCAACAAGCTATATAGTATGCTATTTGGTATTGGTCCGTTATCGTTATTCATAATATTATTATGTTTACTTATTTCTACACTCTCATAGGCATCTAGTTGTCTGTTGTTGTTAACTTGTCTACCTAATCTTAAAGAACTGAAGTTTATGGAATGGTTTTGTTGCAAAATATGATGGGCGACTGCTGATTTTTCAGGTCTTCCATATTTTAAGTGTGTTATGTGTTCCTTATATCTCACTTTAATAGATCTTTTTGTCTGTCCATAATATTTTGCATCGCAGTCCTTACATTCGATTTCATAAATTCCAGACTTTTCCAAATTCTCGACTTTGTCTTTTGGACTTCCCAAAAGGCTCTGCAGTGTATGACTTGTTTTAAAAACCACCTTCATACCTTGTTCCTTGAAAATCTTTCCAAAGTTCTTCGTATATTGGTGGTATGGAACGGAGATTGATTTAGGGGACACACAAACTTTTATCAAGAATAACTTTTTATCGAAAATCGCTTAATAAATAAGTTTTCCATATGGTGCATACTTTGGGGATGACACTGCATATTAACAATTTTGTTGAAAACACTAAATCCCATCACGATTTTTCACCATAACGGAGATAGTTTTCGCCGCACAAATTTGGGGACAACAAGTAAGGTTAAATTCTTCGAACTTGAGTTCCTTCGGCCTGAAATTTATTTATGACAGCAGAATACTTAAAGTTGTAGCTTCATATGCAGTTAAACTTTAGTTTATAAACAACCCTAATTTCTTCGCTATATTTGATCACCCCTTCATACGACTCTTCAGTTTCGAACGCTTTGATGTACAAACTATCCTCCCCTAACAAACAATTCAGTGAACGGTTTTACGATGACGTCACTACATGATCTTTCAAGCAGCTGTCAAAACTGATCCCGGTCCAGATCCTGACCTGTCAAGGGATCAAATTTAACGCCGCCTTTTTTATAATGGCCGTATTACTATTATGGGTTAGAGTTCCAGAAAGTTCTGCTTGTTCGGTAGAGACAATACAAGTTTGCAAGCGATATACACTTGATTGCAATATTAAGGGAATTTACATATTTTTATGTTGAAAAAACGACGTTGTCATATAAAAAACGTGTTCAGATTTACATAAGAAGGACCGTTGAAATTGTTCAGATCATTTTGATAGAAAATAGAAATATAAAGTGCTGGGAATGAATTTTTTCAAATTTCTATATTCATTTACTTGGCGATATGATGTTAGAACAAAAAATACACTCATATATATCTGTACTCATCTGTACTAATCTGTAGTCATATATACAAAACCCAACAAAACAGAAAAGAAAACAAAAAAATGCATTAATGAGATACCTGGTTCTTGTGGTACAAGTTATATTGGTGAAACTTCAAGACCATTGAAAATACGTGAGATTGAACATCGATCTCACATTAGAAATAGACAATTTACTTGATCAAGATTGGTGACCATCGAATTGAATGGAACAAGACGAGAATGATTGCTAATGAACCTCACTCAAAGAAAAGTAAACTAAAAGTATCAGCGTATATTCTCATATTTCGAGAAGAGTATATTTCGAACACCTCCTTGGAAATGAATCGTACTTGGTACCCGTCTTGAAGAAAAATACGGATAGTGGCAAATTAGAAACAAAGTGATCTCAGAGAACAAATTTTCTACATCGAATCAGCGACACTGACATTATTCGCGTTTCAAAAGTTTTTTGACATCTGTGGAAGAAGTTGAGAAATGAAAATAATCAGCAAAGGAAGAGCTGCGTATAGACTTACTCCATTTCTGAAGACGGAAGCAGATTTTAGCCTCCGAAACGTTTAGATAGGGATTGTATCATTTCTTAGCTCTTTTTTGGTAGGCAGAATTATTAAATACAAGTTAGGACTCATAAACAGCACATTTCTTACTTTGAATTTTCGCAGTAACTTATCGGGGTAGACTAAAAAGGTTGCCCTTCCTACACGTGTATGAAGTTCTCCATTACAATTTGTAACAAATTATCAACACTTATTTGTGAAAGATGTTCAAACTATAAACCTACTGCTTCGATACATTTTGCACTCAGCCGAGCTAATTTTAACAAATCAGATCAACTCCCTGGCGGGAGTTGATCTGATTTGTGCCTTAATTGATTGATATCATCTAGTATCTCATAGTATAGACAATATTTTTGGTAAACCCATAGATAATAATCCGGAGGTTTCAGGTCTGGACTTCTAGCAGGCCATTTTGCAGATTCCTATTCAATCCACTTTTTTGGGAACCTTTAATTCAACTTAGCTGTGACCAATGAGGAGGGGCTCACTGCAAGCTGTAGAACAAAATGAACGGAATCGCAGACTTTCAGTTCTTTCAAGGTATCTCCGAAGGTTTTCGAAATTTTACATTTCAAAACATGACTTTGAAGAGTACCCAATTAGACAACTTTGCCTTGTCCTCTAGTAAGAAATTGTGCAGTTTTGTTCCAAAAAAAATTGAGGTGGTACTATAGATTTTTCTCGACAAATGTGGTTTGCTTGTATCTTTATTGTGAAACATCCAAATTAGATAGTGATAGGTTCGATATCTTCCATAGGGTCGTCATATAGCTGTTTGGTGAAACGCTGTGAAATTTGTGAATGATTTGTCTCAAGTATCTTGTTTCTTTTGACGACTTGTCGCTGTGAAATTTGTGAATGATTTGTCTCAAATATCTTATTTCTTTTGACGACTTGTTTATAGTTAGAGATTTTTTTGTTGCCTAAAAATTTCTTTGTTACTTCTTTAAAGGCAATCCACCGTTCTTTTCGAAGATCCGTCATGGTTGAGATGAATTGTGGATCAGTCATAAGCCATCTCATATCTGGTCCAACGAAAACATCTTCCTTCAACTTTGCCTCTGAAAGGCCAGGAAACTTTGATATTAAGTATTTGAAGCCACTTTTATCTCTTGGAAGCGACTTTACGAATTGCTCCGTCAATCCTAGCTTCATGTGAAGCAGTGGTAGAAGAATTTCATTTGTACCACTGAAGTTTCATGCAGGATATACTTTTCGCCAACATTAAGCTCCCTCGGAGGCCAACCGTCTTCAGTCCAGTGATCTGCTCGTTCCCACAGACACAAAAGGCAAGGGAATTTGGTAAACACAGATTTCCATCTGCAAAAAATCAATTCTAGGTTCTTGTAAGTTTTCTTGAGGTATGCGGAGTGACCGATAGAAATGGAGAAACCACCATTTAGAAGCAGAAATGCTATGAGGCTTATTTTTGAATTATCAATGAAAATATCCCAACCAGCAAAGTTGTTTTATAGTTTCATGGTGTTGCAACAGTTTTATTTCATTAGTATTTTATAATTACTTCCAAAATGCTAATTGATTATATTAGATGATTGGTGAACACAATACAATTGTAGGCAATAAAAGCGTTATATAAATTTGTCATAGAAACGTTTATGAAATAAAATTTAAAAACCATTATAAAATAGTCAGGAAATCATCACAGAAACGGTTTTGCAACTAACTTATAAAACTTATTTTCCTATAAAAGTAAATTGTTATGTAGCAGTTTTATAACACTTTTCTGCGATATTTTTATGATAGAACTGTTTCCTGTAGCTTTAATGAAATTATTTTATTGGAATGCTTTCAGATACTATTTTATTTTCATTACCATATTGTCACTTCGATGATAATTTCCCAACTATTTTATAGTATGGTATATTAACTACAATTTGAAAACACTAATATAACTGTTATAAAATCAAATTGCTTTTGCTAATATATATTTGCTGTCACCAAGAATAAAATGCAGCATTTAAGAACAACCAGCTGACATCGATTCCTAATCACAGCTTTGAAAAATTCTTCAGAATTTCAGTTATGTTTAGTAAGAATATTTTTGTTCAGTTATTCAACTGGGACACCATCGATATCGTGGTGGAAATTAGTTCTTCAGCCACTTCTAAATATTTGATTTTTATTGAGTATAGGCACCCCATAAGTAAATTCAATATTTTTAATTCATCCTTGATTTTAGACACTATGATATGCATATATATGTGTATATATATGTTATACTCTCAATTTGATAATAATTCCATTGTGTGGATACTGTAGTGGATTTTTCTGTTTATATCCCGAATATATGAATAAAAATAAATAATAACTCAATGGCGGCCGTTTTGAACATTTATTGATGGGTATATAATAGTTTTAGATTCAGTTCGAAGTGCTTCAAATAGACGAAGAAATGACTTGGTGTTCCATAAAAAAAACTTTCTGGAAGCTTTGAGTCTCCCTGTACATTGGAAATACTAAAAAAAACACTTGAAACTGTCCCGCCTAACCTAGTGCTTCAATTGTAATGGTTAAAACCCGTCGTTTTGCCTTTATAATCGATGAAAGAAACTTTTTAGCCAAACACCCCGACAGATAATATTTATCCAAACTGTATGTGAGAAATTTTTCATTCATACAAGCAACAGTTTTATAGGTGTAACATAGTAGCTAAAATGCATTGAAATGCTTGCTTCTGATACCAATTTATTTTATAGAACGACGCCATTTTAAATGATAACGATCCGGGATACTGAAATTAGATGAGTTGAAAATATGAAATACCGCACATATAGTGATATTTACAGCTGAAAAGTACATAAATATTATAACATTATATTATTTAGAATAAAGTGAGTTAAGTTTGTGACTAGAAAATTAATACGTCGACACAGTGAATTTTTGTATGATTAATAATTTTACCGAAAACATTTATAAATGAGTGGCGCGCCTAAATTTTGCTAATAATAGGCTATATATTTGTCAATAAAATTTCATTTGCAGTAAAAATATCAATCTTCGAAACACAAACAATGTCTTTAACAGTTTTATGAGTGCAGAAGTGAAATTTTAAAATGGCTTCAACCTTTCTGTTCGTTAGTTTTCAGCTGGTGACATATCAATTATATTTTCCTAGTGTCCAATATACAAAATTACTTCTTGCGTCTTCAAGAAAACATTTTTAACACTTTTTTATTTTATTGTTATCGTTTTCGGCTGTATTATATTTTATAACGCCTACTTGGAACTACTAAAAAACTCTTATAAAACTGTCTTCTGATTATTTTATAGGTATCGCTTAAATATGTTGCAAAAGTGCAGTGAGGGAAGTCTTTACAAAACTACTATGGAAAACAGCAATAGAAATGAAATTGTACCTACTCATTTATGACTTCAAGTTAGCCCCAAAAATAACCCAACGTTCTGAAATTTTCGGAGTACTTTTCAGTCTTCAGAAAACCTAAATACATAGAAATCATTTGAACACATCCAGGTTTGTGTTATTTACCGGTATTTCTACGGCTCAAAAAAGATCTGTGTTTCTTAAAGTTATTAATCGATTTGCAAAAAAATAAGGTTTCTCAAATAACTTTTCATTAAATTTCGAAATAATTTTTTTCATTAGTTATCACACATAACTTCATTCAACAGATATTCAAAAACAACCCCTTGAATGATTCGCATAAAAGAAACAAATACGTAGAATACGTAGAACCCAAGAAAAATACCGAGAACCAAAAAATTCCAATTTTTTGCTTTCCTTCAAAATACTTCAGTTGGACAGCTTGGATCTGAAACGTTGCAAATTACAAATTAATGATCCATTCAAGAAGGAATTGTAAATATGATCACATATACGTGCCAAAACGCACGTACACAAAAAATTTTCAAATTGTTGATTCAGAAATCCTAATAAGCTTATTTTGAATAGCACCTATTTTGTTTTGGTATTCAACACGGTTCCTATGTAGGGAATGAAACCATAAAAATGTGGGTTCATAAAACATTTCTAATGGCTTCATAAAAAGGAGAGATTTTACTGTCGGTAAAGACTTGAGATAATTTGTGTTTGGGTTATGAAGACCTAAAAATGTTATTACTATCGATTTTATTCCTGGATCGTTCTTTCCTACGTATACCATAAAAATGATCAACAACGATGTTCATTTTGGAAAGTCAGAAAGATAGGACACGCTGTTATAGATAATCCCCCTGTTCTGCCATAGTTTTTTTTCAACAACGTTTGAACTCAAAAAAATAAGATCATTGCACAAGTACATGAAAATGACAAAAAGATACAGAACATACATATATTTGAATTGAATAAGGAAATTTCAAGAGAGATGAATTGCTCTTGTGATATTATCCAAAACGTTGCTGAGTCCTTAAACTTCGAAGTTGCCCGCTGAGATTGGTAGTGTTTCCTCTGAATAACATTTCATATAAATACTCTTTTGAATAAATTACATAGTTTAGCGTTCACATAAATTATTTTCATTTCTATTTGATTACGAATGTTTGTAGTACAAACTGAATGGAAAAAGTTCGTATGAAAGTACTTTTTCTTTTGTGTACATAAATGTTCATGTGAAAGTAGTTGTTTCAGAAGGTTATATCTTTCATTTTGCATCTGACCCCCCCATGCCCCCTGGGTTGAGTGCCCTGAGATAGAATCCACACGGTTACTCATCCATACACCCCCACTCATTCCTGAATGGACCTAAACCTACTGATGGGCACTTCAGCAAGATTGACATCTGACCTACTGCGGTCGGAAGTTTCGGCGTCTGTTGTTTTTATTTATCGTCACTTTAGTGTAATTAATTTTTGCATGAGGCTCCCTTAAACTAACTGGAGACAAGTGTCTTTTGATCGCAAATTATTTGTTGTTTGTGTATCTGAAAAAAGTGTATGTTAGTAATCTCTTTATAAAGTTTGTATACTTACCGAAGCCGCCTGACAACGAATCTCGGATGTTGACGTTGGTTCTGTTTTGTGGGCGTCATGTGTTATTTGTCCCTTCCGCGAAATCTGGGGTCCTCCTTGTTGAGCGTTTCATTTAGATGACGCAGCGCTGGACTGGCGTGTGTTCACCTTCTTTCGAATACGTTTTCGGCGTGCTCTCTCATGTATGCGTCTACGTAGTGGATGTTAAGGTCCAGGTCCCGGTAGCTGAATCTGTTAGGCAGCTCTCACGCAAGCCTTCATAAACGTCAGGATATTGCGTCTGTATGTCGCTGCGCACTGGCCCCAGGCAGTGCGAGCATACAGAATGATTGGCAGTAGAACAGTCTTGATTAGCAGCAATTTTACGTGGAGTCCTATGTTACTTATGCGATCTATGATCCGATATAGGTTTTGTCGGACGGCTATCGCCAGCCCTAGTCTCTGCCGTATATGGATCCTGAGCGTCAGTCTCCTATCGAGGGTGACCCCCAGGTATTTCGCTTCGCCACGGAATCTCTTGTCCGTTGAAGATGACGTTTCCTTACAAGTGTACCAGCCTCCGGATGAACAGGGTTCATACTGATTTCCCAAAGGTTGGCCCATTTCTCTAATCTTGCTGTTGCAAGTATCTAGTAACTTGCGCGTGGCTATTTGATCTCGCCAGTAGAGCTGTGTCGTCCGCGTAGAGTGCCAACTTGTTAAAATTGTTCTCTGGCCTAGGCACGTCTGCTGTATATACCGAAAAGAGGTGTGAAGAAAGGACTGCACCTTGTGGGACCCCTGCTTCCAGAAGTCCAACTTGCAGCGGCATTTGATTAGTCTCACCATTTGTTTCGAGTAGTCAAAATTGATCATTTTTGCTAGTAGTCCGTCGTGCCAAACTCTGTTGAACGCCTTGGAGACGGTTTGGAATATTGTCCAGGCCTGGAGCTTTCCGAGTGGCTAGGCCTCTTACGATGCCTTTCACTTCCTTGGGAGATGTTGGTGCCA
Source organism: Leptinotarsa decemlineata (assembly GCF_000500325.1). NCBI lineage: Eukaryota > Metazoa > Arthropoda > Insecta > Coleoptera > Chrysomelidae > Leptinotarsa > Leptinotarsa decemlineata. The sequence continues at coordinate 99,019 of NW_019290396.1, forward strand.
GGGGTTGCGCGTTGTTCCTTCGTTGTCGTCTTATCATTCGTACCCTCTGCGTCCTTCTCTTCGACCTGGTTTTCGATTTCTTCTACTTCGTCCCTGCGCGGGACCTCATTTTCTCTACTCTGTCTGAGTTTGTATCTGAAAGAAACTTTTAATTTACTGGTGAACAGTTAGTTTTCATTCTGGTTATTTTTTGTCTTCCTCTCTTTAGAAAATTCCACATTTATTTCAATGATGGAGTAGTGAAAAACCAAAAACATACCTATTGAAGACAATTTAACATCGGAATTGGTGAAAACCGCTCCAGAATTAAGGGACCATATAAATAACCTTTCAGAAAAGTTTTGAAATTCACTGGAAGAGAGAGCTTTAGACGTTATATCTGCTAATTAATAACTACTACTAATGTAGTTCATGTTTTCATCATCAATTTTCTAAAGTGGGAAATGATGTATTTCAACTGTTGTCTTTGTTGTAAATTCTCTGAAACGTGTGGTTTGACATTCTTTGAAGCTATAGCTAAGTAACCTTTCATTTGAATATAAATATATTTGAATATCTGGCCATCTAAACGTAAAAAGAAGACTAAGAGTTAAGAGCGCTCCATACCTGCAACTGGACCCTTGAACTGCATCTAACGGTAAATGTCTGAGAATATGGTTGAAGGTCAATGCAAATTCAAAATTTGAATCAAATATTGTATGTGTCATTTGATTCTGAATGTTTTCTATGAAATGTTGAATATGGGAGAGAATTCACCAACTCATGAAGATAGTAAGAAAGGTGACATAACAACGGTCTACCAATTTCATTACTTTCAGTTTTTCTTAAACTTTCAAAGAAAACATATGAATGTTATGTTATTAAATTTAGAAAGGTTTGTTGGCTTCATGTCATTAGGTTGTGTTGGTTTTAAATATTTGTTCGCTACATTGTTTTTAATTAATCATGTACAGGCTGATTCACAGTGGATTGGACATTAGACGTTTCTGGTGAACCAGAAAACGGGTCACATTTGAAATTCAACGCAGAGCATTTTTGGACATTCTTTACCCAACTGAAATATTTTCGACCATGCGGTGTTGCTACTTCTATTAGAAAGTAGTAGCAACTTTGATTTTTCAAATAGATTACCCTGTGTATTATATTATTTTTGGAATCTACAACAATTACTCGACTTTACCTGATATTTTCTTATACCTATCTGTCACCGTTTTCGAAATATGAATAGTTTCAACATGGAAAAACTCCTTTTCGATCACTGAAGAATAATTTGAATAAAATTCGAAACGTTGGCAAGAAAACAATTGTTTTTCTGAAATAGTTTGATCCTGTTGCTCAACAAACCTTTCTAAATATCAGTCATTCGAATTACTAGAATATTTAACTGTTAACATTATTGCATTTCTTGAAAATTGTGAAATTATTATGTAGATCAATATATCTACAAGTATGATTATTCTGAGCAGATTGTCGGTCGATAGCCGGTTGGTCAGCAAGAGCGTTTTTATTCAACACATTCAATCAACCGCTATGTGAAAGTTGATTTGAGTCCCAATATGTTATTTTGGATTTTTCCTGCATACCTAGATTCGACTTCTGAGGATTATCGTTCGTGTAGAGGTGACAGCTGATTGAAATAACAACAGATTTTAACACATTTATGTCCTCTCTTTGTAAATGATTTATTTTGTGCGTTTTCCCTTATCTCAACGTTTCAGAGGCTGAATCTGCTTCAATCTTCAGGATTGTGAAAATCAAACGTAAATTGCATACCAAATCATCTAAAAGAACGATTCGTTCAGGCCAGTCTCAACTCCCTACACTGTAGGTTAATGGACTGACACCTATCAGAAAACAACTACTTCCCTGGCTAATACCACGAAAAGCGTTGAATTATATCCCACAGGTGTCAGTGCAGGATTCTTCACAGAAGTTATTCCTGCATATGCTGTTGGCGATACAACTGCGGCAATTGATTTTCAATTATTGGAACACACTTGCAGACCGGTTTTGGGCTGTTTGGCCACTCGTCAGTGCAAGGTAGTGTATATCATCAACATAAAATCGATGATTTCCGATAATTGAAAATCAAATTCCTTCATAGTATCAATCCTCGAACTAAGCTGAAGCATTTCTTTTCTACACCTGCAATGTTATTTTTATTATTCTGCACATACACGAAAAGGTCAATGTTACGTGAAAGACATTATTTTAAAAGTAAGTTACACTTTAAATTGAAAGGGTTATATTTTTAGAAGGAAGTTTTGGCTGAATTCAAACACTTAACAGACTGTGGTAAAACATTATGCGTGTACTAACAATTATTTTAATATTTATAGACATTCATTTTATATTGTACATTCGTTACTAAATTTGAATTTAATAATTTGAATCTTGAAACAAAAAATCTGGGAATCTTCCAAATAAAGGAAGAAAGCCTAATTTTAAAGAAAAAACTCTATACATAGATGTGTAGATCATGCAAAGAAGTAACTTTCAAACACAAACTGGAAGAGCCCTCCTGAAACAGTTACTTTCTTATAAACATTGAATTACACGAAAGAAAAATTCTTTCTTTGGATGATTCCCACATTTTTTTGTTTCAAGATGGAATAGTAGAAAGCCAAAAACTTTGTTTCCCATTTGTTACACTTCTCTATTGTGAGATACATACAATAAACCAAGAAAAAACTAACTAAAAAATCAAGAAATGCCTCACTCATGTAACAATTAATTTTCTGTTTATATGTTATTAGAAGATATTGCTACGTTTTTGAAACAGCAGTTATTTACTCTCGTTAACAATAGTCATAATAATTATACGCTTGTTGAATAATATACTATTATTATGAATAAAAATAGCTCTCACTGTTCAAGTCCGCTAACAAAGACATCTATTTAAAATAATTACAAATATATCATCAGCGCATCTGGAACGACCATTTTTTTACATCGAGAAGGGTTCTTTATTGAAATATGGGGCGCTACAGTTGTCCCTCTCATATTTTCCTGACGAAACAGCAAGGATAACCATCGACTGACAGCGCCAACGACATGACGCTGAACTATTTCAAGAAATCTACACTCACATAAAAGGTACCGACGACTATATTCAAGTTCGAGAAGTGACATGTAGATGGCAGTGGAATGTGCAGTTGTAATTTAATCGGTATTATAAAACTTCAAAATTTATGTTCTGCAATTATTGTGCATCATTTTGTGTCTGTTGTTGAAATGTATGCTCCTTTCCAGCTTGTATTTAGTAGATAATCATTTCATATTGAGTTTAATAAACTCTAGTTTTTTGTTCCCATGAATTCAATTATCTGTAAGCCTAAACCTGGTCACTATGGATAACAGTAGATGACACTTTTCATTTGTTTGTATGTTTGGAATTTGAAAGGATATCTAGTTAATTTGCAACAATAAATAGTAATTTATGTAACAAGTGTGTATTTTCTATAATGTTATCCAAATTGGTACTGAAAGCCTTTGGGCAAGTGTCTTATGGCGAAACATAGATATATACCAGTGAGGATGACATTGTTCCATGTGAGTGCAATTGTTGCCAAAGTGGAACTTATGTGAATGATATTTGATTTTATTCTACAACGAATGATTGAAATACAAACTGAGTAGAGAAAAGTATCTTCTGTATAATTCAGTGTTCATATAGAAGTATTTGTTTCGAAAGAATTTTTTTCTTTCGTGTAATTCAATGTTTATATGAAAGTAGCTGTTTCAGGAGGACTTTCTTTCAGTTTGTGTCTGAAAGTTACTTCTTTGCATGATCTACACATCCATGTATAGTGTTACTTATTTTTAAATTGATTACTTCCTTCCTTTCTTTGGAAGATTCTCTCTTTTTTTTGTATCTATCAAGATGGAGTAGTAAGAAGCCAAAAACTTTCTTTTCCAAAAAGTCAGGAAAATACTGTATATTTAGGAAGAGTAGACAAAATTCTAGGACGAGCTATATGCGAGTCCAAAAAACTATTTTTTAGCAACCGTGGAGAATCACAAATCGATGAGACGCATTTCACAATTTGTTTGAAACTTCTGGTGTATATATAAATGCCTTTTGTTGAAGTCAGAACAAGAAGTGAATTTTTCGGTTCACACAGACTTTTTTCATCTGATAACTTCTGAATGGTCCTGGCAATTTGAATTTTTTTGTAAGTGAATTATCTATATAACCTTCAGCGACATTAGTAGACTTCCAGCCACCGTGTCCCTTCAAATTTATGATGTTTTCACTATTATCAGCAAATAACGTCGCTGATTTCTACGATTGGGTTAATTTGAAAATTCTGCGATTCTTAATCCGAGATTCCCAAAACTGTGGATATGAACAGACTGCATCGATTTTTTTTCTATAATTCACGATTATACATATAATCAGTTATGTTCAGTATGGGATGGCTGTTAAGGTAAATATTACCTATACAACAGCAGGTTTTCTTGTCCAATTACAGCAAAAGTTATCTCAGTCTGTGTTCTGGAATCTGGTGAAAAAGCAACTTGTCTTTCTTTTCATTCATTAGATGAATTGACATTTTTGTTTTTTCCGTCTACACGAACCGACTAACCCAATAACTGTTGCTACCTGAAAATAAAGCAAATTAAGTTAATACTTTCATATTATTTGCTTTCCTAACGAATTTGTTGATCTGCTCGCTGATGAAGACTCTCCATTTCTTTACTCTACCAACATGCGATGATCTTTGGGAAAGAGACTATGTTTACGTTTTTCTTCACTGAAATGGTACTTTTCAACAAAGAGTACAAGCGTCACAAGGTAGGGGATTCGACAATTCTAGATTTTAGCGCCTACTAAGCCAAAATTATATCATCTGTAATAATATAGGATGAAGAAAATAACTTTTGTCTGATTTCTACTGAGTTTTCAACTTGTTACGATCAGTTTACAAAATGAAACTGGTCGTAATAAATAAAAAACGGTAGAAAGTATACAAAAATTATTTTCTTTACCCTGTATTCAATATGGAATTCTACAAAATGAATCAAACAAAAAATTATGTCCGTAGTAGTTTTGCATTTCTTCATATCCATCCATTTCGAGAACAAATCATGAACGTTTTCATATTTGGATTTTGACTTTTCGGGCAATAATTGTGCTGTAGTAGCAATTGCTGCATTGAAAATTTAAAACTCACTATCGCTGCTGCTTTCCATAGTTTATTGAAATAATTGCGAACAAAAACTACACAAACTTTCAAAAATCGAATTTTCAACCAATTTCATGTCGAATGATAGTCATTATTTCGCTGATTAAAACCATACCTACCAAGATTTTCATATTTACAATGCCAACAATGATGTAAGTAGTAGATACTTCCAGGACTAGGCCGGAAAACTTTTCGAAACAAAAAAGGATCCGGAAAATGGGTACTTCCGGACGGTTGTCGAAAAACAATATTATGTGGATTCTAGTTGAGAATTTCAAATGAAACCATGAAAATTCAAGTTGGAATATAAAATTCCATCTTCAGCTAAGTGGCACTGTTGGAGATGATTAGAATGAAAAACTTCAATGCAGAAAAACGTTTCTATTAACCACAAAAACACAACAAGTCGCCGGAATTGATAAAATAGAGTACAGGTTTTGATAAACAATTTACATGTTGTCTGTTCAAAATGCTCGTGCAAGTGTCCCCAAAACAATAGAACGCTCGCTTTTTATGAAGTTCCCTGTCACGTGATCATAGACGCTAATTACTGTTTTACGTTTCATATTCTAGCCAATAAAAATTAAATAAGTTGAATGATGTGTTAACGACAACGAACTTCATAAAGTATTGTCAGCAAAAGTATAATTCACACATTTCTAAACTCAACCAAGTAATTACAAAATGAACATAAATAAATCGTGAACCAGATTCTCAGTAATGAAACAAGGAAATAATAATGATAATAATGAGAAATAACATTACAACAGCACGATATCCTACTCAACGGCCTTTTGCAGACCACTACAATTCGGCGAACTTTGCATCGTGACTTGGGCCTGCACCCGTACAGAACCCAACTGGCCCAGGAACTGTAGGTAAACGACCATAGACAACGATGTATGTTCGCTGAATGTGATCTGGAGCAGTTGGCAACTGACCCTAATTTTCGTCGAAAAACCATCTTTAGCAGTGAGGCCCATTTCTGAATGAATGGGTACGTGAACAAACAAATGTATCGAATTTAGTACGATTTTAATCTACATAAGACCCAAGAGCGTCCAATGCATCTCGAAACAGTCCCTGTTTGTTGTGGATTTTGGGCTGGCGGCGTCATCGGTCCATATTTCTTTGAAACGACGTTGGCCAGGCCATCACTGTCAACGGCGAACACTATGGGTCGATGATTACCAATTTCTTTTGGCCTGAATTGGACGATCTGGACACCAACGACATGTGATTCCAACAAGACGGCGCTACGTGCTACATAGCTCATGCCATATTGGATATTCTGCATGAACGATTTGAGGGCATGGTCATATCACGTGAGATGACGTGAACTGGCCATCGAGATGGTGCGATTTGACCCCGTTAGACTTTTTCTTGTGAGGCAATGGGGGAAAGGGATATTGAGTATCCCAATATGGTAGTCTGAGCTCCATGTCAATGGAACCAAAACAATCACTTCCAAGTTGAAAACTGAACTATGACGTTGACTATTTTTATTATTTTTCGCTGTATAATAAACATCCGAAGAACCTACTCAGTTTCCTGTACAATGAACTTAAAAAACGGCAGACTCTTCTGAATATATCCTCTGTTTGTATGCAAAAAGAGTTTATGTAAATTTCTCAGTGGGCATCGTTGCTACATAAATGTCTTTCTGGACGAGCAAAGAATGACACAGAAGACTTTATTTTGATGTTTGACCACCGGCCGTTTGATGCGATGTAGCATGAAATGCACTAAATTTACATTTGTAGTACGAAATATGTGGAATAGTGAATACAATTTATGTCCTTTTGTGTGTAGACTTCAATTTTTAATTCTGTACCCTATATTGTTGTTTTCTTCTTCTGACCTTGTTGAGAAACCGCGACTGGAACTGCATGCCTGAGTTTACTTGTTCTCAACACAAGTGAATAAAGTTAATACCAGAATATTGAAAACTGACGAATAAAAAAATAAAAATGAGTTTGACAAGTAACTTTTTTTGGCAACCGTTGCAGTTGATAATTATTATACAGTGAAATAATAAAATATTAAAAACTTTGGCAACTAATTGCCAACGTTTTTAATATAATTTTGGGTCTTTCTTTTGACAGTGTGGAGGACATACAACATTCACGAGTTGTGCAAACTCTGAGATAAAGATTACCAAAAATATGAAAAACTAAAAATTTCATGAATTGGAATTATAATAGAGATCTGCGTAATGATACTACTTTTCTCTTCTGAAATTTCACCTTCAAAAAAAACTGGAATACACTGAGGTCAAAATTATCTGATCCAATACCCATTACTCCAACTATAACACTCCTACTGCTCATCAGAATGTAGGTTAGGTTACGTACAAAGTGAGTGGGTGTGTTTGACCCTCCACCACAACCCGCAAGGGTTTATTGTGGCTCACACCTATTCACACTCGACTAAATGAACACAGCTTCTTAACGAAGCTGATTACTCTGTATGGTGCGTTGTATTTCAGGTCAGATGGTAGGAGTACGGCTCTGCCGAACTCTAAAAACCTAATTCGGTCCCCAGTGGGGCAAGCAAAAAGTATGGGCTCTGCTGTTTCATCATTTTCCAAATAAAGGCGACACTTACTGTCTTCCGACAGTCCAAGTCTCTGCATGTGATGATTCAAATGACAGTGACCTGTAAGAAGGCCTGTTGGACATCGTAGTTCATCCCTACTGTAGTCCAATAACTGTTTGGTCTCAAGCTGCGAAGGGTGAATAAAGGCCTTGGAGTGAACCAATCCTAGAAGATTCTGACAGAAGTCCATACATCTTCTTGGCATCCAGATGTTCAATCTTGATTTGGCAAAGCCTTAAACGATGCCAATGACAGGTTCTGGTCCGATAAAGCTGCTTGCAGCACCCTCCTTTGCGAGAAAGTCAGCAGCCTCATTGCCTTCCAGGCCAGAGACAATCTGTTTAGTCCTCCTCTCGAGGAGAGTCGTTTTTGGCAACTGGCTTGGTAGGAGCCACGACCTTCCAACGCCGGCCGCTTGACTGTCCGAGAATATTTTTATTGATTTGTGTATGACGTTGGATTCTTCTCTTCGCACACAAGTCAATAGCGTAAATATCCGCTTGAAATACAGTCGCATAGATTCCTAGACAGGTTTATAGTTCAGAATTCTCTGATCCAATACAGATTTCACCAACCATAGTACTCCTACTACTCTACATAATATAGTTTAGGTAAGGTCCAAAGTGAGTGGGTCTATCAACCCTCCACTGCAACCTGCAAGGGTATATTGTGGCTCACACCTACTCACACTCGACAAATATACCCAGCTTTTTAAGGAAGCCAATTTGTTTGTATGGTGGGTGGTTTTTCGTGTCAGATGGTAAGAGTACGGCTCTGCCGAACTCTAAAAAACCACATATGAATATATCGTTCATTAAACATATTCTTTGTATGATACTTGAAATGAAATGATTCAGTATCATTGTACGACGGAATATTCCGTAAATTTTTCAATGACCTGTAATATCATTGAAGGAGAGAGAGGGAGAAATATACTTCATTTTCCAAGTAACAACGTTCTCATTATCACAGAATCATAGAAAAGAAAGAAAATGTTGAATAGTGATTTTTTATATACACAAAAGATTTACAATAGTAGAACAATCTTTTATTAATCAGTTGAAAAATTAACATATGTCAAATAGGGATGAAATGAGTGAGTGTTTGAAAAAATTACATAAAAATCAACTGAAAAAGGAAATAAAATATGAATAGTACATACTGAGAATAAAATCACATCTGAAATTGAATCATAGCAGAGCTTCACTGTAAAATTCCTCGAGATTATAGCATGCTGTATTGAGTAGAGCTTCTCTCATTATTTTTCTGAATTTGTAATACATTTTCTCATTTTTAATTTCGGAGGGTATCTGTATCTGTAGAGTAGGGTGGGTGAGTGTAGATCCACAGCACTTACGCCACATGTGACCCATTGTACATCCTCCCGAGGAGTTGTTCTCTTAGGTCATCGTCCATCCTGTCCTTTCCAGGAAGATGGGCAGGTCACTTGGAGACATCTCGTTTATATCGGCAGGTGTAGGCCAAGACTTGCCGAACACAGACTGTCTTATTGATGATAACTCCGAAGTCATCAGGCCGTAGGTGCCACTGGCTCCTAAAATTTTTAGTCCAGCCGCTTCCTTAGCTATATAGTCGGCAATGCAATTACCTTTACTCCTGTCGTGCTCTTTAACCCATCTCAGGATAATGTTATTATCTAACGAGGCTTTGGCTGAATATTGGTGGCACTCTAGTACCAGCCCTGAGGTAACACGTTGTCTGTTCAAGGCTAATAGGGCTTTTCTGCTGTCAGTGCAGGTTGTTATGTTTTTGCCAGAAGTTCCTTTTCTGGTTATTTCTTTTGTGGCGATTGAGATACCAGCCAGTTCTGTTTGGACCACGGTGGTATTCTTTCCCATTCCCCACGTGATCCATAGGCTTGGTGATCTGGAGTAGACTCCACATCCTGAGCTTTCTTTGATTTTTGAGCCGTCTGTATATATGCGTATTGCATTTTTAGCATCTAACGCTGTGTTCTGTTTTATTTTTATTTTGTAGGGTTTATTAAACATGAACCTGGATCAATTGCATCACTGGTTGCCTGCAGCAGAGTTTGCGCAGTAAGCGCTTCTCGCCAAAGGCTCGAAGGGTACGTGGTTATATATTTTTTTTTATTTCATAAATCAGAAATTGCTTTGTCAAAGTAGATTTGGTGCCCAGGATTTTCAGTTATATCCTAACTATTTGATTTCTGTGAGAAAACTAGAAACAAGAACTTCCTCAATTCCTGCATTTTCTATAGTCTATATTGAAGAATGACATCAGATAATTTGCTACTTAACACTATTTCATGTCATGCCTGATTTATTTCGTAATTATCCTGTTACTGTAGATATTCAGAAAACTTTCACGTTTGGTATGATTTACGTTACTGTTGAAACGTTCTTAGTAAACTCAGCAATAACACTATAAAAATTTGCATTCTTTAATTCAAAGGTATTTGAAACTCAGCTCATGTGTCAGAGATTTGTTTTTCTTCTAATTTTCGACAAAGCACATCAAGCTCAAGAATCTTGTTTTGTACTTTTTCAATACAATAATACATTTTCTTCTACAAACATTTTGTGTTTCTCTATGCAATATAGTTGGTGCTCAATACTTTCATCTGAACTTTCGTTCAGTCTTCTCCTGAAGACAATTGTGGATACTAACAATCGAATTTTGGCTTGGAGTCTTTTAATTAAAATTTTTTATTAATATATTTTAATTTTCATTTCTTGTTATCAGACCTATTTTTAATTGTTGCTTGCATTTTATTTAATTGCTATTTCAGTTTTTTTGCTTACTATAATTGTTATTTTTTAGCTGATCTTTTTCATTGTTATAGATTCTTTCAGGGATTTCAAATCAATTTATATCACATTAGACAATGGAAGTCGGAACTAATGAAATGCACTAAGAAACATTGCATTTCCTGTTTCACTTCAGTACAGAAAATGGAATCTCCTGTTTTTCAACAGAATCATAACTTCTACCAAGGTGAAAAAATAAACATATTTTATTAATAGTTTTATTCAGAATGGACAATTACAACAGTAACTAATATCAAGATGTACAATCTAACTGCTTGTTCCACACACACACATGTTATTTCAAGTACATAAATAAATGGAACAAAATTTAAAACAATATTCAACTAACGATATAAACACTATAGTACAATTTTACAAATTATCCTCAGTACGGCATTTCATCATTTTCAAATACTGATTTGAAACATTATAGAGGCTTCTCTAAAGATGGGAGGTAATTTCTTTTTTTTCTGATTGGACATAGGTCCATATCTAGATGATGAAATACAGAGCGAGCCAAGTATTATTGATCAACATTTTCATACCAATGAACATGACCCAGTATGTTTGACACACTCTGTACATCACGAGTCAAGGCTATACTATATTTAATTGTATGTACATGTACTTATATAATCAGCATTCACTCAGTATATAACTAATTTAATAATTTATCCACAATTGATGAAAATATTTACAGAAAAGTGAAGGATCTATTTATGTACACTTATGCCCTAACTGTATAATCACACTTGTTTTTCTCAAACCATTATTAAATAAAGTGAGCACGATGTCTTTTCACAAAAGAAAAATATACAACAAAGTAGTTCAAAACAACTTTTTGGGAAAACAAATTTCAACAATATATTGCACCAATTAATAAAGTAAAGTGTTCTGCATTACAGTGTACAGTTTATGTACAGTGTACAGTTAATGTACCAAGTCACCAAGATCAGATGCACGATTCATTATATATTTCATAACCTCAGATAAAGATTACTGGAATTCAACACTCTGGAAGTGGAAATTGTGAACCCAGAATTTTGAATGAGATAGAGTATCAATATACGACTAATATTACTGGAGTTTAGTCCCAAGACAAAACCGTCATTTTTAACACCTCGACACTGTTTCAATCACCAAGTGATCATTTTCAATAGGAAGACTAAGGTGTAAAAAATAACAATTTGGTGATTGGGATTAAACTCCAGTAATATTCATTACTATAAAAAAGGTTCCAAACAGTGCATTACAGTAAAGTATTTCATTTCAAAAACTTGAACAATCAGAGTTTCATTGGAGAAATGACCTGTTTTGACGGACAATTTGAAAAAACATATTTTTCGTTAGACGTAGGCTACTTAATACTCTATCAGAATCAGCAGTTTTTACCCGAATCAGTTATGAAAAATAACAAATATTTTTATTGTATTGACATTATTTCGTATACACAGTGAATTTAACGAACTTGCATAATTGTTGCGCACTATTTGACGCAGTTCAGAAAACTTTTTCAATGTTCATTGGCACAAAACCAATATACTTTATTCAATCATGGTACTTCACGATGTTTCATCTTTCATTTCGTGAAACTTAGTGGCAGTTGTTAGGGAACATCCCCAAGGGTTTTTGTAAAACATTTCAGTAATGATGAATTCGAGCACAGTAAAAAGTTGAAGAGACTGAATCGTTTGATGAGAATTTGCCAAAGAATTAAGAACTGACCAACTGTCTTTTCTAACCCGTTAGTTATAAGAAATTGGTAGGTAAATTATAGTATTTCAACCACTTCAGTGGGGTCATTAGAAATGCTGTAGCAGACTGGTAGTAGGATATCTGAATTTAACAATAAAAATGATTGCTGGATATCCGCTTGTAATATGTACCAGATGGAAATTTTCGGTATCGGTAGATTATTTGAAATAACTGTGTTATAATAATAAATTAATGGAAGTTTACTTGTGTATCATTCTCAAAGTTAACCTTTATATGTTCAACGTTCATTACAAAATTGTTAGAACAGAAATCTTCATTTATATACGGAAAAATAACCGTAATGTAAAGCAAATAAATCAATGAGCTCATGGTAGTACCATGTATCAAACATATTGAAAGTTATATGTATATTTTATAACTGTTGACCTCAGAATTACAAATTCCAATCCCAGTGAAAGTAATATCTAATTTACATAATATATCACACTCATCTTTGTAGTTCAAAGTTTCCTAACAAAATGATATTTCTTGAGAAAAATTCATGAGTTTAAATTTTTAAAATGAAAAATGTTGAGACGATTGATAGGTGATATTATTCAAAAATTGAATGAATGTCTATTATAAATGAAAATCCGATAATTTCGGCGATAGTTTTGAATAGTATCAGCAAGTATTTTTATGAGTAATACTTTGAGAGCAACCATCATGAAAAACCACAAGTCCGTAGAAAGAGTGGTTTGATCCACCGCTGGTTGCAAAAATAACAAAGTTTTCGGTATAATCTGGAAATTCATCGATGAAATTCCAAAAATCTCACAGAAAATTGTATTATTCAGTGTGGATAGCAAATAATTCTACTTCAACAAGGAAATTTGTTGCAACCATATAATGAGGCAAAAGAAAAATATATAATTGAAGAAACAACCGCATTTTACTTGAATAACAAAAAATACACAACAATTCTCTAGCTGAGGAGTTACATATCTGATGGTTTTGAAAATTTCGAGAGATAGTCTATCCCACTTTCCATCACCTTTGGGATCACAGATATGTTTTCACAGAAACAAAATCAATATTAAAAATTTGTTCTGATATTTTTTTTATAATATTTCTAAAACAATTACGAATATGAAAAAAATCATCGTCTTGATCCATGTGCTCTATCTGTATTTAGCTGAGTAATGATACATGATTTATTTCAAATAATAGAGATACTCGAAAAATTATACATGAAAGAAATTACTCTCCCCGTATTTTTGGTCTATGAAAAGAAGGATTTTATAACTATTCATCCCCTGTTAAATAAATTCCAAGTTCAGCAATAATTTCTAATAGGCCCTGAGGCATTAACAAGTAGATATCCTTTTGTGATGATCATATTGTTTGTTAAAAAAAGAATATTGATAGTAAAAGGCAGGACCATCGAACTGACCAGTTTTTTCAAAATCCACACACAAGACGTTAAGTTTTATATAGACTCAGAGCGGCTATACAGTATTTTTATTTTTATTCGATAGTCTGAAATTTACCCACAATTGAAAGTTCAAACCGTCGATTATCTTTAATCTACTATTCAAACTATCTATTAGCCAAAGTTGACAGTTTCAACAAAGTCGACAGGCAATAATTTATGGTTTGAAATATCAAACCACAGTTTCAACTGTGTGATATAAGTAAATGAATAAGGCCATTCGACAGTTTCAATGGATGGATCAATCTATTCAGATCATAAGTAATCAATACTTCAATCTGTCGAAAATCGCTCTTCTATAGTATGAGCTGTCGACTACAGATAATCTGAAGATTACTTATAATCGACAGTTTAATCTATCGAATATGGCTATTTGACAATTTCAACCATTGATTATAGGTGATTGACACTTTAAACTGTTGAATAATGCCAATAAATAATTTGAACTGTCGACTATAGATAATTTATAGTTTGAACAGTTGATTATAGACAGATTAAACTGTCGACAACGTGTGATTGGCAGTTCGTACTGTTGAATATAGCTAATCGACGGTTTGAACTAACGACTATAGATAACCTATAGTTTGAAGTAACTTTTATAGGTATGCAACACTTCATTCTGTCGAAAGCTTGGTCTGTCAACTGTCAGTTATAGATAATTGGCACTATTTTAGTGTTCACTGAAAAAATACTATGCCTCAGTAGTTTCAAATCAAAGTGAAACTCAATTTGTCATCAAACCATATCAGATTTAATCATTAATGACACAAACATTTTCAACACATGAATTCATCATTACGTTCCGACCAAAAAATATTCCTTCCTCTATGTCTTAAGTGAATTCCTCATTTCTTAACTGCCACCCGGACTCACAAGATAAACCATCGTGTTACCATGACCCGAAGACTGCTGCATTATCCGATTCGGGCCTAGGAAGGGCCGCAGTCTCCGTTGTAGGTGGCCCAGGGCTAGCTGTAAGGACTCCCGCAAGCGTAGAGGCTACGTTGCATGCCTCCCATACCTCCCATCCCCATGGCCTGGTGGAATGCATATCCTTCGTCCTGGAGGGACGCCAGGTGGAAATCTGGAACACGAAAGCAGCGTGAGAGTCTGCAATCAGGGTGCATTCATAGGGATGGGAAGGAAGGTTTTTGTAGTTTATGTTATTGAAAATTGGTGCATGTTGGTTTCACGGTTCCATTTCGCAAAAATCTATGATGATATCTCGATTATAATCTGTTTAAATCTGTTTAAAATCTCTCGAGAAAAGTATCTGGTCGAGGCGGGAATCGAACCCATGATCTTCCGATCGTGAGTCGGGCGCACTACCACCGCGGCCAATTCCACAACGATAATGATACATGATAATGATATGATCCATAATGATAATGATACATACATGGTTCATTCAGTATGTTGGAGACATAGAAAAACTATTAAATTGAGTTAGCTTCACAATTTTCGAAGCGTTTTTCAAACTGTATGTTATAAATGGAAGAGTATGATTTGAGAAGGTTCTGGAGATGATCTTCCAGTTGAGGCGTTGCCTCTCAAGCCATTTTTTTCAGTGTGGATATTTGAAAAAATCTAATGGGGACGAATCTAGAGAATATGAGCCTGATAATTCGAATTTCAGTTCTATAACTTTGTTCTTCAAAACTGTACCGATGAGCAGATACATTGCCTTGAGGCATAATCCTTTTTTTCCCACTGAGACCTTTTCCCCGGATTCTTCGTTTAGCATAATGGTATATAGTTCCCTATTTCTACATCAGAACCTTCTGACGTCACTTCTTTCAATGCTCCGGTAAATATTGGTGTCTCAGGGTCTCATTGCATTTTTTCTTTCTATTTCCAGTACTTAGTGAACATCAGTAATGGTTTTTCCTATTTGCCCATGAATATTAATTTGCCTCTAGAGTGTATGTGAACCATAACAGTAATTGATTTATACCGATCCGAAGTCCTACCCCCACCACTTGACCTTGAAATGGCCTAGGACCATGCCAGAAGACCTTGACTAGGTTTCTTTTAGAAAGTTTTCACCCTTGGACGACCTTGAATTACGTTATCAGGCGTTTCATGTTTCTAACCCCTCGTCACAACACTTTTGACTTTGAATGACTACACTTTACTATGGGCTATGTGCACGTCATATGACGTCAATACATGGCCTTAATCACATGATTAACTATTACTGAGATTTGAGTCAACTGACCCAAGGGAATTGCAATTTCGAAACAGAACAGTAAAACATTTTTGGAGGAGAGAACCATACAGAAGACTCGATTGATAGTAAGTTAATTTCAATGAAATTGCGATTTTTGAGCTGCTGAATCTAATGTCTTAAACATTTTTAGACACTTTGATTATGGTATCAAGATAATCAATGTTATTTCTAAACTTCAGCAACCCATAACGATTTCCAGGTCTTGTCTTGGTGCTTGAGATTCAAAAGCTATAAAAGCTGCATGTTCGAGAAACGACAAAAACAGATTTCAATACAGTAAAGTTTATCAAGAGATGATTTGTCTTGATGCAAAATAGTTATTCTGGCAATAAAGATCAGCAATAATACAGGATAGTACCAAACCTCAATGATAAATTGAACTCCCAAAGGAGGACCGTTGCATAGCCAAGCTGCGACATTAGCCACCGAACGAACTTTCGACTTTCTGGGATCATCGAATTGCCTGTTAGAGAGAGACAGGAGGCGAATGTTGGTCGATATGAAAGCTTGGACTATTTGAAGGGCCTTTTATCATTGCCATTGATGGTGGAACTTTTATGTCGAAACCATGGATATGGCAAAATGTCCTGCATGTCAAACATATGTCATTTGGTGCTTATTTACATAGATACATTTCATAGTGGTGGCAATGCAGTTATTTGACTTGACTTTCTATTTTAGCAAAGTGTTTCCAAATGAAAACTAAGAACGTGAAAACAACTTGACCAATTTTCTTTCCGAAACATAGCAAGCAATGAATAAAAAATAAGAAGTGAACTACAGCTTTCACACTCAGATGGTGAATATAGCGGACAGCTGAAAAGAGACAGATGCAGCTTATTTACAAACAGTTGAACAGCGACATATAAGTATAATTCCCTGTATACATCCGAATTTGTTCAAATTTCATGCTAAATAAAATTTTCGGAAAACGAATGCTAGACAGGATGTGGTATAGAGTTTTTTCAATCAGCTGCGGAGACATGATCCAGTGAAAATTTTTGAAAATTCAGTTATAGCCCCAACTGACACAAAATATCTAACTGAAAGAGTGAAATGTATATGACTGACGTAAGGATTGTGTAGATTCTCTTCATTACAAAATAATGCTCCATATAAGAAAACAATCTCTAGACTTGGAATGGATATGATTTATATTAATATGTGTAATATTCTCTTTTTATCATCCCACGAAAAAATTTGATATTTTGTTCTCTCAACTGAAAATATATCTATGTTAATAAGCAACTAATAGAATATTAAACGAATATTCAGAAATATGAAAACAAAATAACTTTTGATACTTTCTTTATATATGTTCGACCAAATGAAAAAAATATAAATGAAAATAATTATATAAAAAAGTAGTTGGTTCCTATTTGGACTCAAAAGTGTTTTTTGCATTCCAGATATTTCAAAATCAACTACAAAAATCATTCTGTTTTGAAATGTTATTGAATTTTTTTTTCTGATTGTTATATGATGATATATCGAATTCGATATCAGAACAATAATTTCCAGAAATTATTCAATTTTAGGAACCCAGTTATTTCCCCAAATGATTTGTGTGATCTGCGTAGTTTGTAATTTTTCTATTTATTTTATCAATTATTTGGATGAAGCTATTCGAAATTTGTTGTCGGGATCAATTTCCGCTTCTATTGTGATGAAATTTCTTTTTTTTTTTTCGAAAGAAATTCCAGAATATTGAAAAAAATTATTGGAAAAAGTTTTCTGGGCTGCTTCAGATACTTTTGATTTCCAGCCATTTTTTTGAAATTTGCATCAGTGTATATTTTATCAATTTATTAAAACAACGATAAAAATAAAAACAACAATAAAAATTAATTGGCGCTCCGGGGCGACTTCATTGATTCCAGTGGAGCAGTTGCTTTTTCAGCTGCAGGAAAACCCGGAAAAACCTGCAGCACCACATCATCTGAACTTATAAAACAAAATGTAGGGTGTCTCCATAGTGTTATAAAATCAGACTCAATGCAATATTTTTATCAATAAATGAATAGCTTGCTTTCAACTCCTTTATTGTATTTTGCCCTCTTTGAACAACAAATCATTCAAATTGTAGCATATTTTTTATATGTAGTTCTAGCAATTGAATTGAATTTGAAGTTGTATGAGTAATTTATGTTATTATTTATTTTATCTGTTTCTGGATAAAAATTAACTGACTTTTGTCAGTTACTGAAATAGTGGTACATAATGATTTTCTTTTGAGAAATATCAACTGGTTACTCAACTTCATTCTGTACTGCATGATCAACGTCAACGTCAAGTTTTTGAAGAGGATCAGCTACCTACATTAGATCCAATGTACACTGGCATATAGTAGACCTATACATTTCTCAAAAAAAGGAACTTCTATAAGAAAGTGATTCATTCATCAGGAATTAATAACGATTTCCTTACATTTCGAGGGAAAATCGAAGATCCAAAAATGGCTGTGATGTAACTACCATCAAGGCTTACCCCTCCCTTTCCACTCCCTGTTACAAAATGTATATGACTTTTGTAACGCAGAAACGAGTACATGAATGAAAAAACGTTATATCTATTCAATTAGTACTATACAATGAAATACCTCTTTTATAAAATTCCGAAATGAAGCCTTTTTCGTAATATGAAATGCTTCTCAATTTCGAAACTAATCCAATTGACCTCAAGAACAAGTTGGCCATGTCACACGCACAGTCAGAAGACCAAAAATACAGGAAGAAGAAGAGGAAAATTAGATTAGGCAATATAATTAAGTTTTACGCTGTTGCCAAGTTCATGTCAAATGACCAACGTTTTTATTCGATTTTGAAAGAACTACTGACGATAAAAATGTGAAAAAATTAAAAAGAGGTACTATCATACATGTAGTTTTCATCTATGTGTTATACCAATAAAAGCGGAAAGATCCATTCAAAGCGCCACAAATTATGTGTTGAGACAGACATAGTTTTGACGCAAAAAATTTGCGACATGTAGAATTGTACGCCTACGTGCAATGAGTTTTAGCAAGATTCAGATTTCAATTTATCATTTTCAATAACAAGATAAACTTTAAATTGAAAGAGGCATATTTTAGGAGATATATATTTTTGGAGAGAAAGTTTTTGGCTTTCTTTCTCTAAGATAAACCCATATTCATAGCCCAATCCATTGCAGACATATAATCTACAAGCAAAAATTGGTACCACACCCTTGTCGCTTTCGTCAAGCAAAAATCAAAAAAATAAAACAAAAATACCTATATAACAAACGAATCACATTCAATAAAACATCCTAAGTTGCGAGATGAGCGAACTGACTAGGATGCAGGTCAAACTGATAAGGATGACCATAGGGAGACATGTGATACGGAACGATATTCATACTGGCCATCTTGTGTTCCTTTTTCCACTTCATCCTCCTGTTCTGGAACCAGATTTTGATCTGCCGCTCTGTCAGACAGAGGGCGTGGGCGATCTCGATTCTTCTTCTTCTCGTCAAGTAGCGGTTGAAGTGAAACTCTTTCTCTAGCTCCAGGGTTTGGTAGCGGGTGTAGGAGGTTCTTTGTCGTTTTGTCTCTCCGTTTGCATTGACTGTACCTGTAAATGAAATATCGGTCAGTATTGACATTAGTGCATGAGGAAATTAAATTTTATTAATTTCCAATTATATCCCATCAAGCAGGAGGGTTACATTACAAGAATTTTTTCAAACACCCAATTAATAGTCTATGACCTTCATATCTACGACACTAATGGATTTATTGGGCATTTCATGATGAAATGATCGACAATGATGCTACACTTCAGTGGAGGCATAACTTAGGTATTTCAATTTGATGAGATGTACACTACAAAGGATGAGACATGATCTGTGCGAGGTCAACACGCTGCGCAAGTCAAGGATCTGTCTTAGACAGAAAGTATTCAGAAAAAATGCAATTTTTTTATGAAAGTTTAGGCAGGACTGAGGCTATCAAGTATTCTAAACGTCAAGGTTGCCAACTGTACCTGAACTGATAAAAATGAATTACTAGCAACTTTACTACTTTGTACTTTTTTTATTACGTTTAATAACCAATGTACTTGAATTGCAAAAAAAAATGGCAACCGTAGTTCTAAACGTTAGAAAATTCGTGCGCAATGAGGAAGCCAGGAACAGGCCCTGGTTCATACTGCGTATTGTAAGTATGTATACAGGGTGTGACCTACACGTAGCCAAATGAGAAAATATTCATTTTTTAAACCAATATAACCAACGTAGTTTGATTAGCTGCTGCTGATTGTTCATATCAAATTTTCGTGAGCTATAGGAAATATGCTGACGTCATACAGCCACATGTAAATAATATTATCTCTGGAGAAGGGGACGAAATGTTGAAGTTGCAGAGAGTCTCGATTAGCGATAAGTAACAGCTGGACTAGAAGATTCGTGAGCTAATATAGTTGCCTTAAAGGGCGATATAACGCGATACACCGGTCTTGCACGATATCCAACACGTTCCTGCCCTCAAACTGTCCTATCCCACAAAATAGTAGAACGAGAGTTATGAAAGTTGTACAAGTGTTTTTTGGAGGTTAAGGTTGATTGAAAGTTATATGGATTTAATACTAGTAGGTTATCAATTACGTGAGTTTTACGATCGAGCATAGACTAGCTAATCATCATTTAGCTAATCGTTACTTAGCTAATTATGCTTTGTCAGCCAAACTAAACTTGTAAGCAGAATTGCATCCCAATCGGTTGATGATAACTGCTTCAAAATTCAGTTGCAGTCGAATGATACCTTGTAAAAACACCTTGTTCTGCTCAAAATATAATAATACAGTAGTTATACTATTTTCTATATAGTGTAACAAATTGACGAATTAACTGTCTTGAACAAATTTATTTACAACAAAATTTCGCTATCACAAACTAATTTATTTACAACACTTAGCAACTAACGTTTAATTTATTTCCACTATTTGAATTCCTTGTTTAACCGCTCGATTCACTTTCTGAACTCCATTTCCTTTTGGGACGAGAAGCCGGCCTTATATATCGGTAACTATTGTTCTAGAATTCTATAGTCGTTTCGGTACTCAACTAGAGTTCAACCGACGGTTGTCGATTCGTTACAATAGTTTTCTAATGAGACATGTCAGCGAAACTTGTAACGGTTTAAATTTCTGATATCAGAAGAATCAGAGAGCCGCCCTGTAGGTTTGTTATTTTATCACCACATTGCTGGATAGTGGGTTATCTAGTAAGTAGGAGTAAATAAAACCGATAAGATTTTCACGGTCAGGATTTATAAACGATTCAGATTAGTGTCTATCGTAAAGCCAACACGAAATCAAGGTTCTAGCTAGAGACTGTCCGAAACTTTAAAACATCTAAGATCAGTCAAATTAATCAATTCAATATTTTCATTTCCTATTCTTGAAATATTTTTTGGACAAGAATAATAAGATCACCTATGAAAGATTCACGTCGAGCACTGTCAGACCTTTTATTCATTTATTTGGTGATAAAAAAAGCTGTCAAGGCATATTTATCTAGTAATGGGATAAATTCTTCGGAAAAGCTATATTGCATCATACATATCATTCTTTGAAGTATAAGGGGACACTCTAGAAAGTATCAACGGAGAGCCGTAGCAAGTATATAAGAAAAATATCAAAAATGATAACACGTGAGTAGAAGCCCTGGTATTATTGATATATTTTGGAGCGGTCTGAGTACTGAGATCCAGTTCATTCCTAAAATTAGAGGATAGTTTTAAGCATTTTCCTTTCCTCTGTACACCTAAGACAGCTGTTGACTTGGGTAATAATTATCGAGTTTGATTGAAGTTAATCGAAAAGTAGATTCTAGATAAATTAAGATTCAGGCAGTTACTTTTAACTGCTCATTTGTTCCCTCATTTTCAATTTACGTTAAGGTTTATCTCTGTCAGTTCAATACTCGAATCTTTTTATTCGATATTGTTCCGAAGAAGGAGTTCTCCAGTAGTACTATCGTGATCAAAACAACCTATATCTTTACTGTGAACGTTTTTTGTATTAAGTATTGATTCTTTAAACTTGATGTTTATATATTTACCTGTTTTTTTCTACATTTGTTCGTTGCAAATAACATATGAAAATCAATTTATGAGTTATTACATAGTTGGTAGTGAAGTTTGTAAATATTTCTTTCTATATATCAATTTAATATAAATTTCAAGCTTGACTGTTTGGTTATTTCTCTAACCCCTTCCCTGTTGAATCCGTTCAACTGGCACCCCAGGGCTTACTTTTTTTCCCATCTATTTCTACTGTACAAAAAACATATATTCCTTACCCACGTCCAGCCCCGACAATAATCGAGTAGCCTGGGCCGAACTACCTTTTGGTAATTACATAAATACCAAGGTAGGTTATAAACTCTTTTAAAGTTCTGATCAGTCTCATCAATAATATAATTAACGGATCCAACTCCTTTTCGTGTTGGACCCCCTTTTTAATAACTGCATGATCAATAAATGCTAGTCCCAAAACTAAAATATCAACATTGATTAATTGATGAAAACTCCTTCATAATCAGTTATCCCATGAAATATTTTGAGTTGAAGAAAGGTATGTGAGAAAATAAAGACACTTTTACCACCTTTATCATTGTCATCTTCGATCAGTAGTTACCATTTGTTGAACGAAGACTCGAAAGAATACCATGAAACAGACCTGTCGATGAACTTTTTTCCAAGAGTTTCCAGAGTGGCTCTCACCTAACCATTTCTACCATACCATAGAAAAAACAAATGCACCAGTTCCTTCCCTTCAAGAACTATCTCTGGATATTCCCTGTACATTTTGATAATGCATCGAATATTGCCCGAAGGTTTGTTTATACAAATTCAAAACCGAACCGATTCTCAACACCTCCTTCGAATCGAATCGTAAATATAGAATAGCCTTTAACTTTTTTGAATACCAAGATTTACAGCGCTCACAAATGTTAGTTCATTTCAAAAGTGACAACATGCCAAAAATACAGTTTTATACGCATATGCTGGATAAAATAAAACATGTGTGACAATTATTTTTTCTTCCTTGCGAGCTTTGCCAAGAATGAAATATATTTATATAAATTAATCTTTCGAATAGTGAATCGTGAAACGGCTTCATAAATTTCAGTTGGTCATTGCATTTTTGATTTTTGGAATGTGAGTTGAACGTTAACTGAAGTCTTGTTGGCCTAAGATCCTTTATTATTCGCTGAAACCTGATGTAAATTAAAGCAAACTATTCCCGACCTATTATGATGAATACAGAAAAGATCGTAAGCTTAAATTTGTCAACTGGTGGTGGTCTGAGGTTCTCAACACTCCTCAACTTGATTAAAATTTTCCCGGCATCGACCTCTTACTCTGTCACTACTATTCATCTCATTATGTTTTTTCTATGTTGTAGTTATTTACATTCCTCCATCTTCAACATTTGATGAATTTAATAATTTTGTTGAATCTTTTGAAACACATGAAGTGTGCAGTCAAAAAGGGTCATAATCTTAGGTGCCAATTTCATTGATAACAATTTAGAAGATAGACAAACCTACACTATTACTAGCTTTCTAATTCTTTTGGATCTACGAGAACTTAATAATATTCCCAATAACTACAAAAGAACGTTAGACTTGGTAGATTAGATTCTCGGGGAGCTGACTTCTGCCCAGATTCACTGCGACCTTTTCAGATATATTGTGATGCTTCTTGGTTGTTAGAGCTCATTGTCTAGCTTGATCTCTTTGATGAGACTCCATAGCCTTGACAATGACCCCTACATATAGCTGGCAGCCTCTGGTTTCTCTTTCCCGTACCTTGCATGTCTCAGCATGCACAAAACACATGCAGTGCGGTTTCTTCCTATTTTTGACAGAACCTGCATTGGGTTTTTTTCTGTCAGACCCATGTTGCTCAAATGTTTCCTGAGTCGGCTTTGTCCCGTTAGTAGACCCACCACTACCCTTACAATCTCACGGTTGTGGTTTGCAGGTCTTCCGTGAATCTAGGCGATTGTTTCTTTATGAACTCTTCCACTTGCCTCATTCCTGGGAGCTTATTCCACCAATCTATCGACTCAGCATCTATGAGTTTATGGATATCTGTATATATGCTTTCGCTACCCCGCAGAAGGGTTCTTGGCCGATCATAGCTTGGATTCGCCTTCACGGGCTAGAATATCGGCCTTCTCATTGCCTTTATGACCCTCATGTCCGGGTACTCAAGCTAGAGTGACCCTATTTTGGGTACTTAGCTCCTTGAGTGTGCTCAGACCCATTTCCACCAACCTTGAGAAGATTCGAAAGGAGCTGAGCGTCCTAATCGCCACCTGGCTGTCGGAGAAAATGGCAATGGTTTAATTTGTGACCTTCTGCCTATTTATTTCCCCTATACAGTGTTCGATGGCCGCTACTTCTGCCTGGAACAAAGTTGCTGAGTGCGATTCTCGTATTTGCTCTGCCTCTGTATATACCGGCTCCCACTCCTTCTTGGATCTTTGAGCCATCTGTATTCTTCCGCTTTTACCGGTGGGCCGTTTTTGCCAGTACTGTCTTCTTGATATGATGATTTTGAAATCTTCTTGAAATTTGTACTGCGGAACTGTGTTATCCACGGGCAATGGTGGAAGTCCGAGTAGGACCTCAAGTGCTGCAGTTGGGGTCGTTCTCATGGCTCCCGTGATACTTAGGCACGCCAGCCTTTGTATACCGCCTAATAGCCTAGCCGAACCCGATTGTTTTTTTCTTGTCCACCAAGTCACCACACCGTATGTTATCATGGGTCTCACTACCATTGTATTTAATCAGAGTGTCATTTTTGGGTTGAGCCCCCAGTTTTTCCCGCACATTCTTGTGCAGATTTCTAGGGCCATCCTGGGCTTATGTGCTGTTTTGTGGATGTGGAGGTTCCACGTGAGCCTGTGATCGAAAGTCACACCTAAGTAATTGACTTCCGTGGACTTGCTAAAGACTAATATGACGTGTACTGTAAGTCGTTATCATGTACCTCTTGTAAAAGAAGACCTACATCATTCATCACTATCCATTGTTCTAATTAGAATATGTATAAAACAGACTAATTTTGGAACCGGTAGCAAAAAGACATTAAAATTCAAAAAAGAAAACTCTCAGACATTATACAATGAATTCTTAAACACAAATTGGAATATATTAGATAGTATGAACGTACTAACCAAGTGAAATTATCACACTAATTAAACAAAAAACAAAACTGCATAAAAATATAGAAATACAGAAAATATTGCTTATTGCCAACAGTTTGTAAGGATTAAAAAAACCGTTAAAGAAAAAATTAAAGAGGCCCGCGCCCATTATCTTCAGTTGAAAAATGAACCTAAGTCATTCTGGCCCTTTACACATAACAAAAATAAAACCACCTCTGGAATTCCTGCAAAAATGTTTTACGGTGACGAATCATTTGAACACCCTCAGGAATTAGTAAATACCTTTGGGACATACTTTGAAAGTGTCTATACAGCGATGGAACCTGAGTTGGAAAACATTCAATTCAATATCAATTATAACACGGTAGATATCAGCTTTGATCCAATAACCGAAAAATGAATTTTAGATGCGGGTTATAAACTCGAAAATAAATTCACTTCAGGTTCCTTCATAATGGAAGATTGTCTGAGAGTATTGTTCATTGCATATAATCTTCGATTTAAATCTCAGAACATTGTTCTTTCCTGATATCTGGAAAATTTAAAAAATTTGCCCTGTTCACAAATCTCAAGATCATCTGTATCTCTGTATCTGTGGAGTAGAGTGTAGGCCCTTAACCCATTGTACATCCTCCCGAAGAGTTGTCCACCTAGGTCATCGTCCATCCTGTCCTTACTAGGAAGGTGGACAGGTCCCTGAGAGACATCTCCTTTATATCGGCAAGTGTAGGCCAAGACTCGCCGAACACACACTCTCTTATTGACGATAACTCCGGACACTCACATAGGACATGCCTGACAGTTTCATCTTCCTGTTCACACATCCTGCATACAAGTGTGTCCACTAGAGTCATATTATGGAGGTGTTCCTTAGTTGACAGTGGCCAGTCAGAAATCCTATTGTTAAGCGTAGATTTTTCCTGGTCATCTCCAGATATTTCTTCGGGGCCAGCTTCCCAGGGTCGCCCAGGGTGATCCTGGCAAAATTGCATCCTTTGATTTCATGACATCATGGGTGTGACGTTTGGCTAGTTCCGCAATTGTCAAAGTCATCAGGCTGTAGGTGCCACTGGGTTCTAAAATTGTTAGTCTAGCCGCTTCCTTGACTGAAGAGTCAGCACTGCGATTTCTCTACTCCTGTCATGCCCTTTAATCCACCTCAGGATAATGTTATTATCTACCAAGGCTTTGGCTGAATCTTGGTGGCACTCTAGTACTAACCCTGAGGTAACATGTTGTCTGTTCAAGGCTAATAGGGCTTGTCTGATATCAGTGCAGATTGTTATGTTTTTGCCGGAAATGTCTTTCCTGGTTATTTCTTTGTGGCGATTGAGATACCAGCCAGTTCTGTTTGAACCACGCTGGAATTTTTATCCATTTTCCGCTTGATCCTTAGGCTTAGTGATCTCGAGTACACTCCACATCCTGAGCCTTTTTTGTTTTTTGAGTCGTCAGTTTATATGCGTATTGCATTTATAGCATCTGACTCTGTTCTGTTTTACTTGTATTTTGTAGGGGGTTCAATTACATTACTGGTTGCCTGCAACAGATGTTGCAGATGTTGATGACCCATTCCTACTTCAAGGTTTACACAAGCCTTGCGCAATCGTAACAGGGCCATTAACGCAACCTCCTTAACGTACAGATCCAGAGGGGTCAGACCAGTAATTGATTCCATTGCCGCGGTTGGTATTGTTCTCATAGCTCCTGTGATATTCAAACAAGCCAATCGCTGTATTTGATATAATTTTTGGATAGCCGTTGCTTGCAGAACTTTCGGAGTTATTATTGCAGTGTAGATCCAGGTGATTACACAGGGTGAAAGACCCATGCGCGTACAACTGTCCTTCGACATTGATCATAAGCCACATATGCTTATAAGCCATATATGCTCTGTAGGTAAGATCTTGGAGATCATATTGTATAATCGCATTTGTCTAGCAACTCAAGATGTCATTTCTAAATTTCAACATGGTTACATGAATTCAAGAACAGCAATTAATAATTTACCCATTTTCAGTCAATACTTATGTGAATCATTCGACCGAAGAGGACAGGCTGATGCGGTTTTCCTCCAAGGCTTGTTGTTGGAGGTTAAAATGGACAATCATGTCTCTGGAATTGCCAAGGTTGCTTTTCGAAAGCTTGGAACACTGTTCCGAACCAGCAAATTTTGATGCTTTGTGAAGCTCAGATCAGACTTTCTTTGGAGTATCGTTTACATGTATGGAGCTCCAACCCTAAGCATACCCTGAAGCTAATGGATTCTATCCAGAAGAGAGCCATCCGCCTGATTGGAGACACCTTGATAGTCTGGAACATCGAAGAATGATTGGAGATTTGTCTCACTTTTATAGATACTTGCACCAGATATGTTCGAATGACTTGGCACAATTGATTCCACAATAAGCGGTGCATATGTTGAATAAACTTCCTGAGAACGTTTTTCTGGATGAGTTCAATCTCCAGCGATTCAAATCTAATGTGAATCACTACTTCCGCACAGGCACCGCTCTTGCATCGCCTCAAAGATATTCCTTTAGTATCTGTATTTTGCCCTCAAAAATAACTTCAGAAGAAATAAGATTAGATCTCTCAGTAATGGTATAGTTCACTGTAGATAAGATCTACACGCAATACCTTCTAGCTCAGAATCCCACTTGTTCACCTCAAACTTTTTCTTCTTTTCAACTACCTTTTCCTAATGTTTGCGTCGCAGACTTGGCAATATTTATTCAAGGAATCGGGTAAAACAAATGGGATCTTTGTAGGAGTTCGTCACTGGCCCCACGCCAACATTTGATTTATTCCGTGGCAGTCGGGAGATCTTGAAGGGAGACGCGCTACAAAACACCTATGCCCCGAGGTGAAATACGGCCTGCGCTGTCATTTGACCGTGTCCATAGATTGCGAAACGTTTGTATATAATTTTGATGTGTGTTTTTGGATTGCAACGCCACTATTAGGCCAATTTCTTCCAAGAAATACCGATGAAAGTGGAGAATAACAGAAGGGAAATGCCGACGAGAGCAGATAATGTTGTACTTGTTTTGAATAAAGCGTCTAAAAAGTCTTGATGATGAGAAAGTCGAGGATGAGTTTCACTCACTAGTAAAACATTAGAATCTTTGTTTACAACTCAGAAACTGCTTTCAAAACTCTCTAATTTGGTAATCTCAGATTGGAAGGAAATTGCCGAAGTAAAGTAATAAGTACTAAACACAGCGAAAAAAAAATTCTGTCATTGGTGAGAAAGATTGTTGGTGTGAACGGAAATGAGATCGATGAGTCTACTGCGATAGTAAAAAGTATTTTTAAAAACATCAAGAAACTTGACATTCAGGATCAAGTGAAAAGAGCTATAAAATTAGCAAGGTCAGAATGAACAAAAGCAAACTGATTCTTATTCTTGATAAGTACTACAAAAGTATAGTTAACGAAAATACAAATTATTGAAGCTCAAGTATAACCGTACGTAAGGATATGACTTCTTCACAGCGAAAACTATCACAAGCTGCCACTAGCAAAGTTGGTGCTGATGATTAAGTCTGGACTTCAATGGTAAAAATTAAATATCCCAAGTTGAAAACTATTGAGGATGAGACCAACTCATTATAGTTTTTGTGCTTCGAAAATAGAGGATCCGTTTTGTGGAGATTGCAACAGATTACTGTTTGGAGTTTAACGTACAGAAATAAAAAGTTTATTGATGAATCAACTTGCCGTATTCAAAAGAGGTTAATATCAGGATCCATGGTGAATCGCTTGAGCTTGAAGAGAAGGCTAAACATCTTGGAGTAATTCTAGATCAATTTTCGAGATTTGAGATGCCAGTGAATACAATGATACATTGATAATACTACCCACTGGCGGTGCATCTTCTAAAGAAATTGAAAATAATACAATACGAGTCTCTTGTTTCATCTCATTTCAATTATATGAACCCTGTTTATAGTCCCCATTTGAATAACTGGTACACAACAACATGAAAGGTAGTCAAAGAATATCCCATAAGAATATCAGTTTGCTGAATATGGAGAAAAGAAGACTGGTTCAAGCTGCAGATTATCATAACCATAACGCATTCATACCTTTAAAGGAAAATTACTCTTCATACAAACATCCATAATGTAAATGATATGTCAAATTATCTAAAAAAAACAATTCGGGGAATTGGGTGGTTGGTTACCTCGTTCACGGGCAGATGTAGCGATGACAAACATGTTGTTTGTCGTTCGCTTCAGCCTCTTTCGAGAAATGAAACTCTGAAAGAATTCGATTTTCAATTATGGGATATCATCGACTTCATGTTGATGATAAACACTACCTTCCACTGACGAGTGCCCAAATAGCCCTAAACCCGTCTGCAAATGTGTTCCAATAATTGAAAATCGATTCTGGCAGTTGTACCTCCAACAGCATATGCAGGAATAACTTGTAGTGAAAAATCTTGCACCGACAACTGCCGCATATAATCCAACACCCTTCGTGACATTGGCCAGGGGAGTAGTTGTTTTCTGATGGGTGTCAGTTCATTAACCTACAGTGTAGGTAAGTTGGGACCACTCTGTTAGAAAAGTTGCCCTGGTTGCCCAGGATCATACAGGTTTGTTCAAATGCGGCATATTATCGCATCTAGTGATCACTGTATATTGCTGCCAATGCGCAATCTATTGTATCGGAGACCTGATTGGCACTACCTCTCCAGTAAAAATTATTTGTTTCTCTTATAGGAATTTAAAAAATTATTTGAAAAAATATTCATACAATAACAAGAAAGACATCAATGGCTCGAAGAGTAATTTAGGTTACGTCCTAAGTGATTTGGTCTATTCGACCCTCCACTGCAGCACGCAAGGGTTTATTGTGGCTCACACCTATTCACACTCGATCAAATGAACCCAGCTTCTTAACGAAGTCGATTAGTTTGTATGGTGAGTGGTCTTTCAGGTCAGATGCCGAACCCTGATAACCTGATTCAATCCCCAGCGGGGCACGCAAAAAGTAAGTGCTCTGCTGTTTCATCATTTTCCAAACAGAGGCGACACATACTGTCTTCTGACAGTCCGAATCTCTGCATATGACGATTCAAATGTGACCTAAAAGAAAGCCTGTTAGACATCGTAGTTCATCCCTACAGTAGTCCAACAACTGTTTGGTATCAAGCTTCGAAGGGTGAATATACGCCTTGGAGTGAGCCAATCCTGGAAGATTCTGCCAGTCCGTAAATCCTCTTGCTATCCAGGTGATCAATCTTCGTTTGGAAAAGCCTAAAGTGATGCCAATGACAGGTTCTGGTTTCATGAAGTTGCTTACAGCACCTTCCTTTGCAAGGGAGTCACCAGCCTCATTGCCTTCCAGACTATTATGGCCAAGAATCCAGATCAGAGACAATCGGTTAAGTCTTCCCATCGAGGATAGTCGTTTTTGGCAATTTGCTTCCAGTTTAGACTTTGCTCGGTAGGAGCCAAGAGCTTCCAATGCCGCTTGACTTTCGAGAATATTTTTATTGACTTGTGAACGAGGTTGGATTCTTCCAATCTCTCTGCACACAATTCAATAGCGTAAATTTCCTACTGTAAAACAGTTGCATAGGTTCCTATGCAGGTTGCTATCTCTGGCCTGGGTAGGATATACGTTAAAAAAAATTAAAGCGCAAATAGGAGACATTATTTTGGTATATGAACTTCAAGGTTTGGAGGTAATCACCCCCATCAATTCCCTTAACCTGTAATTGTATAGTGTTTTTCAAATATTGATTCCTCATGCATATTTTCCGTACTTCAAAGTAAATAAAACCAATCACTGCATCGCAAAGCTTTCAAGCAAATATTTCAATCACAATAATGTTTTCACTTCGACTGAAATATCTCCCACGTGGGTGGGTTTCAGGCTCTCGTGATCCTCGTACATCCATCATTCGAGACCATCAGATACCATATCTTAACCTGAGCGTATTAGTTTATTCCATTGTGCAGTTGATGCACATATATTTATATGACTGACAAGTCTATCTGAAGAATTTGCAGGAAGAAAATAATGCGGGAGATAGATATCACCTGCCGTGACTAATGAAGCGCGCTTTTTACCCGAGCTTTTCTCGATGACGAGGATTGCTGGATTTTTTAAGAGAGTCGCACAATTGAACATGAATTCTAAAGCAGAAATCAAGTTTTTGAACCAAAGTTATCTTAGAAACTTGATAAAGAACAAACTGTATTGTGTGATGTGCTCCTACTCGTAGAGGCAGTACTGGGACTAAACTTATTCGATTATTTTTTTTAAATAAGACCCCCTTTTTGGAAATATCAGAGTGTTTGTGTAAATGTTGACTTGAAAAATGAGAATCAAAGCTGGTTTTATACCACTTGTATTTGTAACTGACGTTACTGCAGTTTCGTCCTTCGATTTTCTTTTTTATAAGTTTGTTATTTTATTGCCAGAGTATGAAAGAAAAATATCAGATATACTCGTAGCCGCAGGTATATCTACAAAAAAAAAATCTTGCATGGTGATGTTTTGGACAGTTATCTTAGATGTTACCTTATCTTCACACAAAATATTTTGTGAGCAAATTATGTTCTATAATAAATAAACTAATCTGTGTCAAGCATACTTTGTTGAAAATCACAAAATTATTGTTCATGAAAGATTAGCAGAATCTCACATGAATTTGATGTAATTGATTGAATTATCAGTGTCATGAGGTATTATACAGAAGATTTTTTTAATTGATTGCTTGCTTTCTTTCTTTGGCAGATTCCCACATTTCTTCGTATTGGGACGAAGTAGTACAAAGTTAAAAACTTTCTTTCCCAAAAATTTGTCACTCCTGAAAATATAACCCTTTCAATTTCAATTTTTCGTATTACTGACCTGATAAACGATATCCACTTTGAACAGAGCTTTCTCATGGTCAAATGCTCATGCAATATAAAGCCAACGTGTTATTTTGGTATCTTTACAATATCAGATAACTCATGCAACTTCAAGTGTCGATCATTCGAAACGATTTTGTGGATTATTTTGTGTTTTCTAGTGTCTCTGCTTCATTTGGACGTCCACTGCGGTCTTCATCATCGGTGTCTCTATGACCACGTTTGAAGTAAGCAAACCAAAGTTTAATTGTTATTTCTGATGAAGCGCAGTCTTTATAACAGTGTAAAATTAAAACATGAAATTGTTTTTGATCCATTGTTTTGAAAATAACAAAAGTAGTGTCACTCTTAGCACAATAACTCACAAACTAACGAGTGAAATATCATGAAATTTCAACAGCTTCCTTTTGAAAGTTATTACTGACTGAAAAAAATGGTGAATGCAATGATACTAGCGCTATCTATGTGTGGGGTCCGAAACTTTTCAGCCCAGGTAGTATGAATCAATCTTTTGGTGTGTGCGCCGGGACAGTCGCTAGTGCTTTCAGAGAAAATGGTACATGTGCGTTTTTTTTCAGAAAAAACAATGTATTCAACTCAAAGAATCGAGTTACTCATTTTCATTTTCTGTTTCTGAAACATTTCCTAGTATTCAAAGAAAGTAATATAAATCATCAAATTATGAAACAACAAAAATTAATTGGCGCTCCGGAGCGACTTCAGTGATTCCAGTGGCGCATTTGCTTTTTCAGCTTCAGAGAAACCCAGAAAAAGCTGTAGCACCACATCATCTGAAGATCTTGATCTGTCAATGTCCTGTCTTTAATAAAACAAAATGTAGGGTGTCTACAGAGGCTCCAATAGATTCAATGCATCGCCAGAACGACTATCGTCAAACTTAAACCAGTCCGTTTCGTCTTTGACCAATGTGTAATAATGACCCGATTCACCGCCAGAACTACAGTGAACAATGACTGGATGAAGTTTGAAAGAGTGGTCTCCTAGATTGAAGTGTTCATCTATTTCGAACTTTCGTAAGATGTTTGGTTCATCCGTCAGAGGTTGAGTCATGTTTGAAGATTATCAGTGTCATTATTAGATTGACTGGTGCCTCAGCTATATTTGTTTTCTTATAATAGTCAGTCAGTTTGGCGCATGTTTCGCAATGAAGTTGATCATCACCCGTTAAAAGTTCTATTTCCAGATGATTCGACAATAAACTCTGCAAGGACTGCTTTTCAGTCATTTTAGGAAACGCTAGTTGGAGTTCCAGAAAATCACATCCGTTATGGCTACCTCTTGAACGTTTACTACAAAGTAAACAAGTGAGGATTTTTCCAGCCAAAGATCCATAAACACAAGACGAGATCATTCAATCCAGAGCGGTCAGAAGTATTGATTCTGCTATGTGTTTGCTCACGAAGATTATTCAACAAGAACCCCAAGAATTCAGAACAATCCTCTTGTTGCCCTAACGAGTATCTAGTGGACTTCAAAGACTCCAGGTAATCGGTTGGTGGGAAAGATGATACATTCTCACGAAACTGTAACTGCATGAACTATTGTTTGAGTTTGATGAATAAGTAGGAAACATTCTCCTTCTCATCTACATCTACACATCCATGTATAGAGTTACTTATTTTCAAATTGATTAATCCTTCCTTTCTTTGGAAGATTCTCTCATCCATTTTTTTGTATCAGATGGAGTAGTAGAAAGCCAAAAACTTTCTTTCCCAAAAAATTCTCCTTCTCCTTTATCGTTAAAACCTCGTTCTGGAAATTCTTCGTCATGAACAACACTTGTTAAATGCTATTCATGTAGCAAGTGTTTCCAAAATTATCTAATCCAATTTTCAAAGACAACTTGGTTCTTGCAACTTAATGACAGAAAAGTTCGTCCAACGATTTATCATCTTCGTAAAGACAACATTTCCAACAGTGACCACTATATTTGTATCCTATATTTTTAGAAAGTCATATATTAAAAAAAATCGGAATGAATCCGAAAAAAAGATTGAATGAATGTAATCAAAATAGACATCCTCCAAGCAAGCCGTCCAATCCCGGTTTGACATATATTTAATATAAATAACGAATATGATTAGTTTTTTGAAGCGACCCAAATTCGCTGACTTCACCTGTTAACTATGAATAACGACACGGGCTCTAGCGTATGTATAAATTCGGAACGGATCCGATAAATTATCCGGCAAAGACGTCGCTCCAGGAGCGGACGCAGCCTCCGCTGAAACAGAGAACAGTTTGCCGACCGAGGGTCATCGCAAGAGGCGATCTGACTCTTTTTGTCGCGTAGGTGTGCTATATTAATGGTCTAAGTATCGCGTTTTTGCGTAATTGTTCCGCCGTACTGTTGATAATCTTATGCAACAGAATAATAAAAGAGGAAGTGAGAGGAATTTGTTGTTCTCAAATGCATCATTGTTCTTGGAGATGGAGTATTTTCAAATGAAATCCTCTTACATGCAGAAGGCGCTGGAAAATATAGAACAATTTTTGATTATCGTTTCCAGCTTGTGACACAGTTTTATTCAGTATTGATAAGCAATACAATGTAAACCAACTTGCTAGTTAGTTTATATTTTTGATAAGATCAAAAATTGTTATATATGAAGCTAACGGGAAGTGAAGATTTTGAAACGAAGGAGGTAATACGTGGGCATATCGGAAGCATTTTGGGAAAGTTCCTGGACGAAAATGATAAATTAACCTGATTGCCTTCATACAGATTCAGGAAGGAGATATTTGATGAAGAGATCACATGATAAACTGAAAGAAATGCCAAGGAAAGCATAATTTGGTTTTATACTAAATGAAGGATTCAAACCAATGAAATGAAAGGCAGCATTACATATGTTGATATGGAAGTCTGATATACAGTTATTTTTTTGAATAAATCAACTCTATACACAAAAACATAACATTGACAATAGAACTAGGATCCAATAACTGATGAACCTTTCAGACCTCAGGATTCCAAAAATTGATAACAAACATTATTGCGCAATTTACCACAAACCAACCCATACACACGCAACTGTCAATAACTATTCTAATCTCCCTCATCAACATACATTAGCAGTATGATCCTTAGGCTCATCAGTAACACGATATCCACAGGGAATTTCAAAAAGGAATTTGATTTGGTAACATATAGTGTAGTAAACAACAACAAACTAAACACGATTCAGTACATCCCCTACAGAAAACTTTTCAAACAAGTCATATCAAAAATAACAGTAACGCTTGAAAAGACACACGCATATACCGGAAAATCATCAGACTACTAAGAAAAGAAAAAATCAACAAAATATATAAGACAACAGGTAACTTTTTGGGTAGATATATAAAGAATGACATGTCAAATACAGACATAGTTACATATAACAATCTGCACTGATAGTAGACAAGCCCTATTAGCCTTGAACAGACAACGTGTGGCACTAGAGTGCCAACAAGATTTAGCCAAAGCATCGGTAGATAATAACATTATCCTGAGATGGTTTAAAGGCCACGACAGGAGTGAAGGTGATCGCATTGCCGACTCTTCAGCCAAGGAAACGGCTGGACTAAGAATTTTAGGATCCAGTGACATCTACGGCCTGATGACTTCGATTAGCCAAACGTCACTAGCCAAACGTCACAGCCATGCTCAATCCCTAAAGAAATGAGATGGAATCAAAGGATGCAGTCTTGCCAGGATTATCCTGGACGACCCTGGGAAGCTGGCGCCGAAGAAATATCTGGCAGTGGCCAGGAAAAACATACGCTTAACAATAGGAATTCTGACTGGCCATTGTCAACTGAGAAAACACCTCCATATTATGGTGCTAGTGGACACACCTATATACAGATGGTGTGAACAGGAAGATGAAATTGTCAGGCATGTCTTATACGAGTGCCTGGAATTATCGTCAATAAAGGAGTATGTGTTCGGCGAGTCTTGGCCTACACCTCCGATATAAAGATGATGTCTCCTACTGACTTGTCCACCTACCTGAAAACGACAGGATGGACGATGGCCTAGGACGACAACTCATCGGGAGGATGTACAATAGGTCACATGTAACCTAAGTGTTGTGGGCCTACACTCACCCTCTCTACTCTACAGATACAGATGCACAAAGTTAGCAAATTACGGATTTACAAACTAACATGTGGTTCATACTCGAAAGTTTGTATAGGAAGGCTTTGTATACGAAGGACATTAAAAAAGGCAACCAATTCCACCTATGCTTGCAACCTTTTGAAGACATGGGCTACGACATGCCAAGAATCAACATATTTATAAATGACCTGTTTTCCCATTGTTATTGTTTTTTCTAAAACTACCAGTTTCACCAGAAACAATCATTTATATATGTACTTGTGATGCATTGTTTGAAACTTTTGGTGTAGTAATAAATATTACTGGGGTTTTTCCTAACACCAACCCGTTATTTTAACACCTCGACACGTCATTCGATCACCAAGTGATCATCTTCAAGAGGAAGATCCGATCTTCCTCTTGATCTTCAAGTGATCATCTTCAAAAGGAAGAATCTTCCTCTTGAAGATGATCTAGTGATCAAAATACGTGTCGCGGTGTTAATATAACGGTTTGAGGTTGGGAAAAAAACTCCAGTATTATTAATCATTTATCTAATTAGGGCATATAAACGACATTGTACCAGTCCAACTGATAGCTTCTGATTTATCGTGAAGGCACTACCAAGTACTAGGTTATTTGGTATGTGAATTATTCATTAGATATTTGCTTCAACCATCAGTAAACGACGCAAGAAAAACTTCGTTGGAGGAAGACCATGAACAAACATTTTCCGTGTCATTATTTGAGCCCCAATGGAAAATTTTGGGTCATTTTCGAATTTTAACTCAATCATCATATTATGATTTATATTTTTGCCGAGATTTAAGAGTACAAAAGTGACTAATTTTTGTAACTGTTTAGCAAATAACCACGCTGGTATTTCAAATAGGGGTAGATTTGAGAAAATTCTTGATATGTTCCAATTTTGCACACAAAATAAATTTGGATATATCTTCTCGTTATTTTGGAGACATTGTAAATGAATACAATATAACGTTATGTTTATGTTTCAATTATGTTTCAAATAGAATATTTTTTCAATGGTTATTGAATGCAATAAATTATCGAATTGAATGAAAAGTAAAACAATTTGAAATCCTTTTTGGGATTTTTTCCGCAAAAACAATGTAATACAATAAAATGTAATATCAATATACATGTAATCATTATAGGGGATTGCTGAATTGCTGAAGAACTGAAAGAAGTTATTCTATTTTGATTAGGTTGGAGCAGTTAATGAAATTGTGAGAGATTGAGAGACATTATTTATATGAAGAATATACACGTATGCAGGCTGATTCACGGTGGATGGCACATTAGACGTTTCTGGTGAACCAGACAACGGATCACTTTGAAAATTCAACGGAGGGCATATTCGGACATTCTCTAGCCAACTAAAATATTTTCGACAATGCGGTGTTGCCGCTTCTATTAGAAAGCAGTAGCAACTTTGATTTTTCAAATGGAACACTCTGTATATAATATTATTTTTGGAATCTCC
>NW_019290396.1:137205-485835 GCF_000500325.1 Leptinotarsa decemlineata
CATTTGAAAAATCAAAGTTGCTACTGCTTTCTAATAGAAGCGGCAACACCGCATTGTCGAAAATATTTTAGTTGGCTAGAGAATGTCCGAATATGCCCTCCATTAAATTTTCAAAGTGATCCGTTGTCTGGTTCACCAGAAACGTCTAATGTGCCATCCACCTTGAATCAGCCTGTATAATAGTCCTAGAAAGGTGAATAATTATTTGATTTTCAAGAATTTCTGACAATTAATTTATGAGTTGTCCGCAAACTTATGATTCAAATGTGGTAGTCCTCAATTCTTTAACGTCCCGTTCAAAAGGTCTTTTGGAAAGGTCGCTAATCTATATAAATTCAAGATCACATTGACGTAATTTTAACTAAATGTTTACTTGGAAACATATGAACAAATAATGGAGACAACTATTAGGACAAAGTCCGGACATGAAATCCTGCATAAGGATAAGTTAAAAATTCAAAAAAAAATGAGAACATAAAAAGAGCTGAAGAGAGCATTATAATGAGTGATATATTATTCAATTTGGGGTTAGAGGCAATTGAGTAAAATGATGAGGCATTGAGGCAATTGATGTAAAATCATTACAGAGTCTTTATGAAGGTTGAGTGGAGGAATAGTTTTTTTTGAGATCCTTCTCTACAAAAAGTGAACTCCGCCTTTCATTTTCATTTATATTGAATTATATTTAGTGTCTAATGAGTGTCTAATGAGTGCAAATAATAAAGACGTTGATTATTATTATTACTATTAAACGCATATCATAGTCTCAATGAAGGCGCCTGTTACAATGTAAACATAAACAATTTTACTTTTTCACACGATTCTTCATGCATCATTTAAGAAACAATTATATACCGTAAATTAAAGGTAACTCTTTGTCTGTCAGAAATATTTGCAAGAGTTCGACCTTGCTTCGTGCATGCAAATTACTTCAACTCAAGCTTAGATTTACAACTCTTTTATTCAAATACTGCCAAAGTGATCCGATATTTAAGTTGTTTCATTGAATAGTTATTTATTTGGTTCGTTCCAAGGACACCCACCGATCGGGCAATTTTGAATAAACGGAAATGTACGTAAAAATGTAAATTTCATTTGTTCCGAAATCGAACTGATCACAATGTATTCCAATTGTTCTGAATCAGGATACACGTGACTGTAAAGGTCGACTGCTCTTTCTGAAGAGTGAACTGAAGTCACTGCTGTTGGCTGTTGATGACCAAGTTTGATTTTTTCTAGATTGTAATTTGGCTCTTGCTGTTCATGTTCAACGGTAAAACAACATTTTGAAAAAAAGCTTGATCTAAAACTTACCAATAAATCAAACAAATCAATTTATTACATAAGCTTATCGCTTATAAAAAAACATTTTTTTTTCCATAGAACTGCTTGTGTTAAGATTAAAATACATATTGTATTTTTGTTTATCTTCAGTATTTTTCATATAAATTGTGTAATATAATAACTTGATGCGTTTGATTGAATCTTAGATTGATAAAAGTTTGTTCTGAATTTTTCTCTGTGTATTATTTATTTTTCAGTTATCGCCATTAATGTTCCTCATTCTGTTGCATAATGAATAATAAGTTCCCGTCTAAGATTTGAGTAAATCATGCACGTTCAGTTAAGCTTAATTTTCATATAATGGATTTTCAGGACATATAATAAACAATCAAGATATATGTATGAAGACTATTTTGTGGTTTTTATCCCTAAAAACCTGCAGACGACGGCCAGAAAACCATGACCAAAAAACCCCTTCCATCAATCAGATATGTAGTATGCTAGCGTTTAATAATAGTAATAATAATAAATTTATTGCCCATCAAAATAACAAGATTACAAAAAAATACAAGAGAGAGAAAAATAAAAACACTTTGTATTTGATGTACAAATGGCTTTTGGTTCAGATAGCGAATTTGCATTCGCATCTGCTGTTGCACCAATGCCGAAAATGTATTAAAATTAAATATAGTATTAATGCTTGAAGAGAATGAAAGAAGAAAGGAAAAATAAGGAAAAAAAGAAGAGAGAAAGTAATATATAGATATAAAGATATATGAATAGCTAAAACCTTTTTCAGGATTCTAGCCGCGGACCTAGTTATTCTGAATGCTGAACAGATCTGTTTCTGTTTAAAATGTGATTTTCCGTTCGTCTGTTCACGTTAATACTTTTAAAAACAGTTTCTGACATGTTAAAAATTGTTTTTCCATTTATGGAGATGATTTATTGTGGAGGAGATATTATAGGAAGAAGATCGTTTCAATATTTCATTTCTATGTACAGTAATATTAAATACTATGTTTTTACACAAATTCAGGTTATGGACATCTGTTCAATAAGGAAGGATTCCTATATTTGATTATTTC
The DNA here is from genome assembly GCF_000500325.1 of Leptinotarsa decemlineata. NCBI lineage: Eukaryota > Metazoa > Arthropoda > Insecta > Coleoptera > Chrysomelidae > Leptinotarsa > Leptinotarsa decemlineata. The sequence goes on from NW_019290396.1 coordinate 139,578, forward strand.
AAAGAATATGCATGTTGCATGAAAACGTCTGCTATTAAACATATTCAACCACTTCAAATCTGGTAATTTGTGTGAAATTCTTGACCTTCTTCTGATGCCAAATATTAACCTGACGTATGAGTTCTGGACTTTTTGTATGCGACACCTGTCGTTCTTGTCTAAACATGAATGACAAACAGCGTCAGAGTGGTTGAAATGAAATAAAACTAATGATTCACATAACATTTCCTTGACATCCACATCCAAATATTGTCTATGGGGATATATGAGTTTCAATGATGAATAAGCAATTTTAAATTTGTAGGTTACATGTTCATGAAACCTTAGTTTATAATCTAAAATCACCAGCTAAGGTCTTTTTAGGCTACCTTTCAAAAAGATTCATCCATATATTTATAATGGAAAAACTGATTTATGTAAACTGATGATATTCTTGAAACTTCAAACTTTTATGTGAAATAGCACTTTTTTCACATTTTCACCTTATATCTTTCTGTTATTTTTCTCATTGTATTTAAATCCTGTATCTCAACAACTTGTACACGCTTGTTTTATCAAAGTCTATTATTTTTTTTCATACTTTACTTCATTCGTGATGTTCAGGATACAGCTCGGAATAGCTAGTTGTTTAGGATTCCAACGAAATTTGGTTTCTCCAGAGTTTGGGCTGAATCTATCTTTCACTATCTTCACCCACTTCAGTATCTTCGTATCTGCTGGTGAATTTGCGTTGATGATCTGGAAACTCTTTCCATCAGTAAAATAGCCAAAAACCTTCAAAACGATTCCAAACTTTGACAACGTTCTGGCAAGAATTGCTCAACAATATTTTGGCCTATTCAACAAACACAAAAAGTTCGTACTCTCACACCAAACACAAACAACCTATACTATGAACATTACCACCCGCTGGGTTTAAAATCGCCCTAGATATGAGACGATTACAGTATCTGTAGAGTAGATAGGGTGGGTGTAGGCCTACAGTACTTAGGCCACATGTGACCCATTGTACATCCTCCCAAGGAGTTGTCCTCCTAGGTCATCGCCCTTCCTGTCCTTTCCAGGATTAGGAGACACTTCCTTTATATTGGCAGGTGTAGGCCAAGACTCGCCGAACACACACTCTCTTATTGACGATAACTGCAGACATTCGCATAGGACATGTCTGGCAGTCTCATCTTCCTGTTTATACATCCTGTTGACAGTGACCAGTCAGAAATCCTACTGTTAAGCGTAGATTTTTTCTGGTCATCGCCAGATATTTCTTCGGCGCCAGCTTCCCAGGGTCGTCCAGGGTGATCGTGGCAAGATTGCATCCTTTGTTCCCATCCCGCCTCTTTAGGGATTCAGCATGGGTGTGACGTTTGGCTAGTTCCGCAATTGTCGAAGTAATCATGCCGTAAGTAGCAATGGGTCTTAAAATTCTTAGTCCAGCCGCTTCCTTGGCTTTAGGATCGGCAATTCGATTACCTTTACTCCTATCGTGCATTTTAACCGACCTCAGGATAATGTTATTATCTACCGAGGCTTTGGATAAATCTTGGTGGCACTCTAGTACTAGGCCTGAGGTAACACGTTGACGATTATAGTATGTTGGAGCCATAGATAGATAGATATTTATTTAACTATGTAACTCATACATGATATGGTTTATAGCAAGTCAATCGCAATTAATATATCATATTGAATGAATATATAATAACATTATCTAAAAGCCTCCAGGTATACGATATAAAATATATCACAATCACATAAATTGGGTAATACACGTCAAAATTGAATTTTTGTCTGAATAAACTCGTCTCTAGAATAAAAACAATGTTCGAGAAGATAATTTTTTACATTAATTTTGAACGATTTCTCGTTCATGGATCTAAATTCGCAGGGCAATTTATTATATAGTTTAAAATCTAATGAATTTTTCTCAGATTTGAACAACCTGCAACGTGGCAATACTAAATCATCAGCCGTAGCAGCCCGGGTAGTGTAATGATGCAGGCCAGAAACTTTTTGTATATTCTGGTAAATTTTGGTATATATACACACAAGGGACTGGTAAAATCCTCATTGTTTTGAACAGTGGTTGGCAGTGGTCTCTATACCTAGCCCCAGCAAATAGTTTTATTGCGCGTTTTTGTAACCTGAATATTTTTGAGGAATCAACAGCATTACCCCACAGAATCACACCATAGCTGATCACAGAATGAAATAATCCAAAATAAACATTTTTTAACATGCTCGAATTGAGGCAGTACCTGAGCTGTCTAAGCAAAAATAAGAGACTGGATAGTCTCTTACTTATTACATATTACAAAATGATTTAACATGAATTCAAGTATCTATTGTAAAAAATTGTGAATTATCCAGAAAGATTCGTTTTGTTTCGAGTTTGTTTTCCTTGCAGGGCAAAACATTGTTTTCCCAAGAGTTATTATTAGGTATTATTAGTTCTTGTCTATTCGCTATTGATAATTAAGACGTATCGAAGTAGCACCTGCTACTTCCGTCGATCCGCAATAATTACATTTCTATTCTGATCATACTTCCTCCATATAACAAAACTTGATTTTCATGTTGATAAACTCATGTTTGCTAAGTTTCTTCACCTTGCCCGATGTACGGGCAGAGGGGTTTCGTGTTCATTTCCAGTGACGGATCCATTAATTAATTACGTTCACAGAAAAGGACATGCATGAGGAGGTTATTAGATATTGTTTTTCATTTTATATCAGTTTATTCAAATGGGAAACTATGAAATTACCCGCACCGAGTGTTTCATTAACCCCCATTCGACGTAACGGGACTTTTTCTTTCGAAATATCAGAATATGTTGTGCTAATTGAAAATGAAACATAGATAGTTCATTATAATGCAATAAAGATAGTTTGAAAAATAACAAATGTTTGGTTTTACGTGCTGAATTTCAAATCAAAACATTTCACAAAACATCTGTGCAAATTATTTTTTCAACCGCATCAACAGACAAGGTTATTATCGTCAAAAAGGTACATTGAATTTAATTTATAATGCCAGCATTCAAAAAACACTTCATTGTGAGATTTTCATTGAATAATTTTACAGAAACGCAACACGTTTCGCCATACGATGTCTTCTTCGGGAGTGTACACGAATTTCAAGTACCTGGGTTTTACCTAGCCAATCAATGTTAATTGTGTACTTAAGTTTGTAATGACCTGAACTTATGTACCTGTTTCCACATTTCAAAAATATTCAATGATGGGGAGTTATTTAATTCAATTTGTTCATTCATCAAACCAAGAAAACGGAATATAACACATTCCTGATTTCACTTGGCAGACCAGACGATTTTCTCGCTTCTTGGTAGCATGGACAGACAGACACGACATGTTTAACACTCACTGGAGAACTACATATATCGCAAATGGGCGGCTCTTCTTGTTTCAGGAGATATTGATGGGTCGTCCAATTCTCAGGCGTTAAAGTAAAACTTGCTGCTTACGAGAGAGGAATTGCTTTTGACTGATAAAACTGGGGTTCCAAATATGTTTTTTTAGTGAATGTTGGAATTAACTGATTCGAGATATGAGAGATTTCAAATGTGATTTAACCAATGTAAGTCAGGAAGTCTTTCACCAACAAAATGATTCAATCACTTTTGTCACAAATTCGATGAAAATGTTTTGGATTAATTGATAATTAAGTACATACTCTTATATAAACAGGCGTTTTTTAGCTGATCCCACTATTTTATTTCAGTGAGACAGAAAACTATACTTTATTTCTGAACTTCCTCGACATGTCAAAGCACTTATTTCGATAGGTAACATTATTAAATACGTCAAGTTACTGATAGATACAGTATTTTTCTTTGTGAAAAATGAATGTTTGCAGAAATTTATCAACGTGAACTGAAAAGTTTGCAAACTTTGCCGGTAGGTGTATTTTGATGTAGATTTCATCAAAAAAAAAGGAATTGAGAAGTTTCTCTGATGATAAACATTATGCTCTTCATCATACTCTTTTCGAAAGTATAAATATTTTGTTTGATCTTGTCTTATATTGATATATATATATCTGATTGCACCAAGAATTTAACCGAATATATGAAATTATTTTACCAACTTCGAAAATTTGGAACTATCAAAACGTTTGTGAGACTGTGAAAAACAGATTTAAAACTTCTTTAATAATGTCTAGAAATTAATTCAGTGTAAATTTCAGTAACGTCCAATAATTAGTTGTGATTAAATAATTCACCTCAGTTAATGTTGTTTCCTGATGATGAAGTTGGTGATTAATCGGAAAAGTTTAATTCATGTTGGCACTGGTTCTAGGGAGAATTGATTACATGTACGTTTCGTATGAGAATTTGTTATAGTACGCTTAATTATTGATGATTAACCTATTCAGAGTTTATCTACCAGTTAAAGTGGATTATAATTCTATTGATCTTTATATTCAAAGCACTATATAGTTTGTCTGCTTCTGTTCATGAAAACATTAAACAATTTGTCAGCCAATCTTTTATATGAACCTAGCAATCCGCCCCGGCTCCGCACGGGAGCAATGCTGATACTAAATATAAATTCAACCACCGTAAATTTTAGGACATGGAAAAACAGTGACGAAAAGATAATTTTGTTTTATTGACGTGCCCTCTTCCCCGCGGCTGGTGCCCCAGTTGGAATATTTAGAAATCCATTTTTATTTTCATATGTAAACGCCCCTCTATTATCCCCCCCCCATGAGGGCTGCCCCAGTGGAAAATATTTGAAAATACTTTCTGAAAGCGCATCTAATACCTAAGAAGCACCAATATTCCAAATTTTAGCTTCCTAAGACTAACCAATACGGAGAAACTGAAAAGAATGAGTGAGTGTTAAGTTAGTGACCGTCGCATTTATAGATTCTCACAATGAAGTATCAATACGAGGTTACAAAAATTACAGGATGAACAGAAATAAGGACATGTGATTTTTCTTTTATACTTTTTTACAAGTGACACAGTAAAAGAATGTTTTCCAATCTTCACTATCAAATGTCTATCAAATGATGCTTATAATGTTTATTGTGGTGAGATATTCAAAAAACGAAATGATCGACAGAATGTCTATTAGCAAAAGTTCAAGTGGAAATATAATGTTAAATTGGTCGTATTTCAATTATTCCCAAAATCTTTCAATCTTTACTCAGTTGCACCTACGATATGTCAACCCAATTTCACGGAATAGCTTGATCCTTGATTTGTATTAAATTTGTCGTGTTCAAGATCCACGTGGAATAGTATGTCTTTGTTATTTTTCACAATAAATCAGGGCTTACGCACAAAACTTTGACAATTATCCTAGTCAGAAGTTGTTTCATTATTCATTTCCCATTTCTTTCAACTGAAGGGTGATATATAATAGTGAATCACGCAATTTACTATAACTAAAGATGGGCGTCGCGTCGGTGGAAATAAAGAGTGGCCCAACGAAAAGTATACAACTACAATTTTAATGAAATTCAATGAAACAAAGCTGGAACACGTCGATTTTGAATTCGAGAGGAAGAGAGTTCTCGAATTTTCTCATTCCTCACTTTTTAATCCTTCATAAGGGTATGCTTCATTCGCTGAGTGAAACCTTTCGTAGGAAAAGGGTCCAATCTCTCAATCATCCCTTGTGCTGAAGGGCTCAAAATCACATTTCCAATGTCAACTTGTTCACCATTCTCAGATTATCTTCTATGTTATTTTCATTAAACTTATCACTTGAAAACTGTATTCAAGGTAATTAATTTAATACGGATAATATGTACAATGTACTGTACAGAGTGGGCCAAATTGGAGACTTTTGAAAGGAAACTCTTGTTTTCGAACTGGATAAATGGAAACTTATGTCTGTGTCTGAGTGTCAAATTTTATGACAGATTTAATGGTGAAAACCGCATATCAATATCTATCATCTTTTCTGAGTCACAGAATTTTTATACTTGGGTACAACAAAATCCTCATTCTATTGTGGAGCAGAGAAGTCAAGGAAAATTTGGATTTAGTGTGTGGACAGGTGTTTTTAGGGGTGGAATTGTCGGCCTGTCCATTTATAATGGCACTCTGACATCTCAGAAGTATTCAGAAATTTCAAGGCAAAATATTCAACCTCTTTTCGGTCGGTATCCGAGCGGTTCAACTTGGGTGCTTTTTTCACTCTCTCGATAGACCGATGTGTGAGTCGTGGTTCAAGTCGCAGGCTAAACGATCGAATTTCATTTGCAATCGTACAACCCGTGTTGAGAATCACACGTTAATACGTAAGACCTCGTTAATACGTAAAACCTCGCACAAGTTTCGACTTCTGAGGGTTGTCGTTCGTAGAGGTACGACAGCTGGTTAACTGAAAAACATATTTTAAACATATTTGTTGATGAATTGCAACGAATGAAAATATATTTTCAAGAAGACGGGGCTTCACCTCACAACACTGTAAATGTCATCAATTGTATGGCTGTGAATTTTGGTAATAATTAAACAGTCAACCAAGGACTGAACCATTGTCCAGCCAGGTCACTGGACCTATCGCCTACGGACTTTCACTCTGGGGTACGTTGAAAGATCTTATTTTTAATTGCCGACCAATTCTAGAAACGACTTGGAAACGGCAGTGGTGCAAAGTTTTGCTTTGTCATTATTATTATTATTATGTTGGAGTTTCATTCATCAGTAGTAAATATACAAATCATTTTATATTATATTAGACAATGGAAGTCCGAACTGATGAAATCTCTTTCTATTTTATCGCCGCGTTGTCCAAAGCCTACTTGATGATCAAAGTGTGGGTTTCAGTCTACACGAAAAAAACTTAAGAGCTCTGTATTTCAAAGATGACTCAAGCAAACATCAAGCAAGTGTACTATATTTTTGGAAAGCTAATTTCAAGCTCTATTGAACTATGTAGGAAGGTACAGGGTGTCTCATTATTTTTTTTTCCATCAATAACTATAGATATCTCATTTGAAAATATAATTTTTTTACACCATTGAAATCTACGTAAAAAAGTGCTTTGGAAATGTTTTCGTAGAAACAAAAAAATTACAGTACATTTTTGAAAAACATGACGTAACTCGGAAACGATTATAGATATCGATATGCGGTTTTCACCATCAAGTTTATTATAAACTTTGACCCTCAGACACAGCTATCAGTTTTCATTCATTCGATTGTCAAAGAGCACATCTTATTGATCTTTGAAATGTGTTGTCAGAACAGTCATGTGTGCTTGATTTTTCCGCTATATACAATGACATGTTCACTTGCAACTTCCAAATCAATACGGCTTTGTCACAAATGCCTTTTTAGTGTACTCGTCAATCAATGGAAGCAACTTTGAGTTTCTTTGGGATCATTCTGAAAATGAATGTATCCTCGCTAGCAGAACCACTTTGCATTTTAAATTTTAACACGCTTTTGTTAGCTTCACCTGTACGTATGTATGTTTGTTTGTAACTCTCCTTTTCATTTATATGTATTCCCGTTTGAATCCTCGGGATCTGTATTTGACAGAATTATCGACATTATTGCTTGATCTATTCGCGGGCAGATGGCGCTGTAACCTCCTTGACATAATTTGAACTCACTTTACATGTATTTCTTCATTTGAAAAAATCATTTTGGTATTGGGCTTGGTATCTGATTTACAGGCTTCCTCTCCGGAATCGGAAAATATCAATGGTCATTTTTCTAAACAATATACGGCTGATTGATCCCAAAGTTTAGATAAAATAAATATAGTTTAAAAATACTAAAAAACACGCTTTTATAGCATACGAAACTGAAAAATTAAAAATAAATGTAGTTCAAGAAAATTAAAAAACACGCTTTTGAGGAACATCGAACTGAAAAGTAAACATTTTTTTTAATAAGCTTCAAACAATAACGAATGAAAAACACTAGTATTATTGTGAAAAAAGCGTGGGCGCTTTGTGCCATATTTTTTGTATATCAAGCGCCTGTCGCTTAATTTAAAAAAATTATATTTAACTTTTTAGTTCGATGTTCTTTAAAAGCGTGTTTTTTGGTATTTTAAACTATATTTATATTTATTCCTAGGCCATAATTTTAGGGTAATATGCTCCTCTTCCAGAATTGTATGCTCTTTTTCCATCGGAGATATCTATCTCAACGTTAAGCTAGCAGAAACTGTAACAAAACTGTGTTGTCAGTGAATTGACGTCAAGAACAACATTCGTCTGAGATATTTTTGAGTGAATACACATCAAGCAATCGAGACCATAAAAAACACACGAAGAGCAACATGGCGTCATTCCCACGTTTATATAACGAATGCAGCGGCACTAAGCACGACCCTGATCTGAAAATAATTCGAACAAGAGTGCCATTGTCCCTCCCCTGGGTTCGAAGCATTCACCGTTTGACTGTCACTTCTAGCATTCTCCGTAAAATAACAACATCTGACAGATTCCCCATGTTTCCCATTCCAGGATAACTCCAGACGCTGTCGCGACTCATCTCGATCCCAGAACTCACATATCATATATCTGACGGTGTGATTGGCAAGATGTTCTTTTTGCTTTCTTTCAGAAGACACCGGACTGTGCGAATATCTTTTATATTTCCATCATTTATAGACTTCAAAATAAGAAGAATAATTCGATACGATACTATGTAATATCGTTGAAATTGCAATTTTTCCACATATAGGGTGACAATTTGAAAACTTAACAGTGGCTATATCTGAGCAACCAAACAAAATACAGGGCAGAAAATTAAGGGACTATTCCTCGGACTATTTATTCTATGAATATTGTCCTTTGATAATTTTTGATAGGGTGCTTTGTTTCGAAGATACGGAGCGGAAAAGAATTTCCACAATAACAATTTTGGTTATTTTAAAATTATTAACATAGCCGAAATAGAATTATAGCGTACTACACTGAACCCACCAAGTAATAAAAAATCTAACAATTTCGTTGGTACAAAGTCAAAGTCTGAAGATTCATATGTGATTCATATAGCTTGGGTAAAATAATTAAATAAAAAAAAAACAAAAATCAAAATTACACATAATAGCTATCTTTACTTAGTCATATAAAACTATAAACTATAAAATGATATACTATTTCAAGTAGATACTGAATATATGTATATGTAATTATGTAACAAAATAGGACACAGAAAGATCACAGAAACAGTTTATATTTACTTTGCACAATACAACACTTCAGGAAAATAACCAGTAATAATGTATTTTGAAAATTTCCAATATTGATTACATGAACTGTATTGAGAGTCAGACACAAGTCAATCAATCAATCAATCAATCATGCTTTATTGTCCAAGAAATCCTTATTGACAAAGCTAGTGAAACTTTATGAAGTCAACAATGTTGAAGTTTTTTAAAAAAATATGAAAATCATGATATACAGTGAACAATCATTACATGGTTAAAAAATGTAGATATACGAATACATAGAACAATTTATAAACCATTACAGATAATAAATAAATAAATCATTACTGATATGTAAGCACCTGAAATACTAAGAATTAAAATACATCTTCGTAATATTCTTTTGAATCATAAACCTCCGTATCTTCGAAACAAAGCGCCCTATCAAACGTCAGCAAAGGATAAAATATCCTTAAAATAGTCCAAGGAATAGTCTCTTGAATTTTTGCCACATGTTTAATAAACACCCTGTATGAGGATTCGCTAAAAACCACTTTCAAAATAGAAAGGAGGAAACAAAATGCTAACTTGGCCCCCAGCCATCCAAACTGTATGGTCTTAAATTGCAACCCCCTACTTGTGATACCTAATCCGAAAGCTCTCGAAAAATGCTCTTCAATGGTACCCTACAAAGCTACGTCCGCCCTTATAAGTTTTGGTTTATTAAATGAAACACTATTTATTCAAAATAAAATTTAACTTTTTTCATAATAATTTAAGAAATGTTTAAAAACTTTCTCATTACAATGGTAGCATTGATATCAAAACTCTTCAAAATGTTATGCCTATACTTATTTTGTTTATTTGTACCTAAAAAAATTGGACGCAGTTGATAAGTAAAAGTTAGAAAAAAAGGGTGATTGAAATAAATATTCATTTTTGAGAGGTATTTTTGTATTGCATTTTTTACTTTGAGACGGGAAACGATACTCGATTTGATTTGATTTGATTTTTATTTCGATAAATTGTACACGAGAAACAGAATTTTCATCTGCAACAATGGTGTACAAGATAACTGAAAAGAACAACTAAAATATTTAACCAGAGGCATCCGGAGAGAAACGTGAGCAAAATTTCAAGAATTTGGTATCGTCACAAATAAAAGAAGGGATCAACCAAGATTACTGGATGAAACAACGTAAATTGAAGTACTCGGATAGTTTGGAATTAATCAAGCTTTATCGACTCGTCAGGCACCTACAGCTACCGAGTTATCCCGCGAATCTGTAAGAAAAACTCTTAAGTTACATGTATTTCATCTATATGAAATGTGAATTCTTCAAGAACTTGGTGACGGTGACCCTGACAGAAGAATTGAAATTTGTGAAATCATGACAGCTAGAAATATCGCAGAACCTCGGCTCATCAAAAATATTTGCTTTAGTGACTAGTGCACTTTTCATTTGAATGGACACGCAAACAAAACTATCGTTACTGGAGCGACGATAACCCATGACTATTTAGTATACGCAATAGCCCGAAAAAGTTAATGTTTGGGCTGTTATATTGGGAGATGCAATTATTGGTCCATCATTTATAGAAGGAAATATAAATGGGCCGAATGTATGCTTATATGCTAGAAAGATCTGTCGAACCTCGGATAGTTCATGAATTAGAGAATCAGAGAGACACACACGGCAATTTATCTTCAGAAGAAAATGTATTACGTTTTCAATAGTTTCAGTAGTTCCAGTTATACAATGGTTGAATGATAATTATGCTAATGGATTGGAAGAAGAGGTCCTATTAAATGGCCTCCTAGATCCTCGGACCTATCTCCTCTCGATTTTTTCTTGTGAGGCCACCTGAAATCTGACTCGATAGAGCAAAATATAATCCAAGAATGTCGATCCATTTCCAGAGAAACATTTTCCAATGTTCCTGAAAAATGTTGAGTTAACCCTTAGCCCTGCGGAGGAATTACCCCTCTCTTCAGTGTTACTATTTTCTTTCGGGTTCGAAGGCCGTCGTAGTTTGAAACTGCATCCTAAGTTCCAAACTACAACGGCCTACGAAACCCTTAACCACTTTATCAGATGAATGAAAATAGAGACACTGAAAGTATTGGCTACGAAAGCCTTAACCAATTTATCAGATACCACTCTCTTCCCTGAAAATGATATATTGCTCAATTGTTAGATCAATAATCGAATTCAACTCCACAATTTGGTGCGCTTCATATAATGTGGATATTGGTATGCCTGAAAGTGTTGAAAACAAGTTTTTGAGGTACTCTGCATAAAAACTGGGAATGGTGAATAAATATAATTATAAAATTATATTGGATATTCTCATCTTGAAAACTCTGGCTCATAGAAAATCAGAATCAGAGATTACACTAGTTCACAAAATAATCAATGATGGGACGGTAGCCTGATGGGTTGACATGGGTGATTTGTTTCACTCACTCAATCCACCGCTATGTGAATCGGTGGTTCGAAGGTCGGACGATCGTATTTCACTTCCTAACGTTCAACATGTTTTAGGAATCAATCGTTAGAAGATAAGACCTCGTTGAACCTTAGCTCGCCCAAGTTTCGACTTTTCCGAGCTGTCGTTCATACGGGGGCGACAGCTGGTTAATGGAAAAACAGATTTTAACAGATATATTCCCCGAGACTAGTTAAATTTATAACTACAAATGTGAATCCTAAGAGAAGAAGAAAAGAAGAGGAAGTATAGTTGAAGTAAACGATGTGCACAGTCGAACTTGACGGCACTTTCAAAGGCCAAAGAAACCAATACATAGAAATGAACCGGCTGCGAGCTAGTCCACGTGGACTGTAGAATTGGCGGTTCGTATTGGATAATTTTTACTAACCGAGTTTTATAATTGGCTGAAGAGTCATAAAATTTAATTTGAAGTCATGTAACGGTGACGAATTGAAATCTGGGAATGCGGAGATGGTTATCGCTGTCGTGTCATCAATGTTCAGTTCAGGAACTGATCGCAATTTGAGTGTTGAAATTCTATATTGGTGCACTTAATGTGCACCACTAAAATGTTTGTTATCTGTTTAAAATGTGGCGTCCTTGGACAAGTACTAATAGTAATAGAGAATGTGATAACAACGCAGACTTTTACCAGTGTAGTGATTCCAATAGCGATGATGAACAATGCGAAAAAGAGATACCAGTAGATAAGATTCGGATGCATTTGAATATTGAAACCCAGAAAGTATGTTTCATTGTATATAAGATTCTACATCTCAACTTTGGTTTTGAGGGAAACAAACTATTACAATCAGATTTGACCGAAATTAATTTCCCAACTGTACGTAAAATAGTCAAAAACAAACCTTATGAACCCAAGACGCGATGTGATATAGGATAACCAAAACCTTCAGATGTTCATCTAATGAAATCATTGAAGAAAACAATATACGTCTTTTACAAAAGCAATGAGCTTCCTACAACTGAAATCATAAGGAAGAAATTGAATACTTCCAGCCATGACGTGAGCTGCTGTGACAAAACTCTCCAGAATTGGACAAAGAAACTATTGAAACAAACGTCAAGCAGTTATCAAAAGCACAAGAATATTGAAATTTCGTAACTGAATATAGACAAGAACACCGGCAAATTTTCTATTTGGACGAAACTTGGTATAACACACACGAGACAGTTACGAAAGAGTGGACTGATGGTTCGAGAATGTGTAGGCCTAACATGACTGTAAACGAAGGATCGCGACTAATCATTGTGCATTACGGAGGAAGTAAAAGACGGGTTCCGAATTCTTTGAAATTATGTGGAAACAAACTTGAGGACTGCAATGTTGACTACCATAAGAATATGAAAGCTAATTTTTTCGAGAAATGGTTTGAAAACAGATTGATCCCAAATTTGGATGCGACAAGTTAAATATTTCTTGACAACGCTTCCTATCATTTTCGAGAGCTCATCAAAGTACCGAATAAAAATTCGAGGAAAGATGAAATACAAAGTTTTTTAATGGATAACAATTTGTATTTTGTAGATTAATAACTATACCAAAAACCAATTACCTGAAGTTTTACAGAGAAAAACATTTGAATTTGAAAAAGTGTATGCCCTTGAGAGTATTGCTGAAAAGTATGGACACACCATACTGAAACTTCCCCCCTATTTTTGTGTTTTCAATCACATCGAGTTGATTTGGGGATAATTGAAACAAAGCATTAGGCGTAAAATAATTTCCCAAAATTTGATAGGAAGGTAATAGAGCTAATTACCGAAGAAGACTCACCCACTCACCTATATAAAAATTAGTTAGCCCCCTAACTATATTATCAAAGGGAAGCTGTTGGAAGGTAGGTTGCACTATATCGTTTACTTTAACTGTATCTTTTTATCATACCAACAAGGGCCAGAATGACTATAGATAGAATTTTGAGACTTGGATTTAAAACTTTCTAATTCTTTGTCAGGTATCACTCAAAAAACTTTGAAAATATTGTAATTGAATGGCGTATTTTTGCGTCCCTTTTTTATATTTATTTCTTACATTCAGCTGATAGTTATAGTACATATGTGTGAATTTGTAAAAATAGGCAATGTCGTAAACAAATAAATAAATAAATACACCGTTTCTCTTTGTGAAAAATGCTTTGAATTTACGCAGTAACTTATCTTTGTGACCAATAATTTCTACACGTGTATAACGTTTTCCATTACAATTTTCATGTTGAACGTGAAAATCACCCTAATAAAGCTAATAAACAATATAAGCTTTGGCTCTATGACTGACTACATATATCCAACACTCTGTGGCAAAAGGATAATTCCAATGCCAATTCTCCCATACACACACACACACACACAAGCTTTGGCTCATCAGACAAACAAAAAAAATCTTCTGGAAGGTTCCTGAAGCAACAACTGATGACATTTTTCTAACATATTGATCAATTGTTTGATAAAGACTTCTATCAACGCCTGTTCTGTTTCTATGACCGCAGTGGATATTTTTTGTTTGTCAAAACAATATATATTTCATCATCGATAAATTCGGAAAAGAAATACACATTATGACATTAAAAATCCCAGGACACCGACTCTATACAAATAAAGTCAAATGAACCAGAATATTCAACGAACTTATTTGATAACAACATACAAAAACAAACAAAATATCTCGGGACCAATCCCTAGTCAGCCAGAATTAACCATGATGCATGAGAGTGTTTGTGACTGCTTGAAGGCGACCTCATTATTGTGGTTCTTTCGAAAGGTCATCAGGGCTGATGTCAAGACGGAGTGACAAGTGAAAGACAGGCGCGGGAACAAACAACTTCATATCAATGAGCCGGCCGTGTATTCATCTAAACGTGAAAAAAAGTGGTGATAACGAAAATATGTAAGCGGGTGGAATACCCGCAATTGAATTGTCATGCTTTGATAAATTGATGTGGGACGCATTGTTGATTTTCGACGGTTTGGCCGGATAATGGTTACCTTTGGAAAAAATTGGACTGGCTTGCCAATCATGAACAGATATAGTGTCGACTTTATGAATTGAAATTGCTGTTTCTATTTTAGTTATTTACATTGTGGCCCAATCTATAATCAAAATCTATATCTATTAAAGAAAAAGTACCCACAAAGAACACATAAAGTTATCATTTATGACCAATTGAGTGGGTCCATGATAATAAATAAAGAATTTTCACAATAAATTTAATTCAAATGGCGTTTCGCTACACGGCAGCTTCATCAGTTACTGGTAGGTACATCAAACTATTCTACAATGTTTTTTATATAACAGTAACATCACCTATACCGTTACTTTCTGTTATATAAAAGACATTCTCGGATAGTTTGATGTAACAGTAACTGAAGAAGCTTTCAAATAACAATAACATTACCTATAACAGAATGTGAACTTTCACGATCAAAGAATCCGTAAAATTGCTTGCACACAATCAACTATAAAATTACCTACTGTTATATAAAAATATTGTAGCGTGATTTGATGTACCAGTAACTGTTGAAACTCTTAAATTACAGTTACTTTACTTATAACAGAATATAAACTTTCACGGCCAAAAAACCCGGAAAATAGATTTCACACAATCAACTATAAAGTTACCTACTGTTATATGACAGACATTGTAGAATAGTTTGATGTACCAGTTACTGATGAAGCTTTTATAGAACAGTAACATTACCTTTAACGTTACCCAGTGTTATTTAAAAGTCATTATAGGATAGTTTGATGTAACAGTAACTGATGAAGCTTTTATATAATAGTTTTATTACCTATAACGTTTCTTATTGTTATATAAAAGACATTGTAGAATAGTTTGATGTACCGATAACTGATGAAGCTTTTATAGAACACTAACATTACCTATAACGTTACCCACTGTTATTTAAAAATCATTGTAGGATAGTTTGATGTTACAGTATTTGATGAAGCTTTTATATAATAGTTTCATTACCTATAACGTTTCTTATGTACCGGTAACTGATGAAGCTTTTATAGAACACTAACATTACCTATAACGTTACCCACTGTTATTTAAAAATCATTGTAGGATAGTTTGATGTTACAGTATTTGATGAAGCTTTTATATAATAGTTATATTACCTATAACGTTTCTTACTGTTATATAAAAGACATTGTAGAATAGTTTGATGTACCATTAACTGATGAAGCTTTTATAGAACAGTAAGAGTACCTATAACGTTACCCACTGTTATTTAAAAGTCATTTTAGAATAGTTTAATGTACCAGTAACTGATGAAGCTTTTATGTAATAGTTACATTACATATAACGTTACTTACTGTTATATAAAAGACATTTTAGAATAGTTTGATGTACCAGTAATTAATGAAAATTTTATATAATAGTTACATTACCTATAACGTTACTGACTGTTGTATAAAAGACATTGTAGGATAGTTTGATGTAACACTAACTGATGAAGCTTTTATAAAACAGTAACATTATCTATAACAGAATGTAAACAAAAATATCACCTATACAGTGTGGTAAAGACTAATTTACTATTTTTTTGCAGGTAAACTGATTTTTTCTGTAATTTCATTACAGTTTTTATCCGTCGGTGTCCAAGACAAGAAAGCAGTTCTTCAATGATATAATGATTCATTTCAGCCTGGTGCATGTAATATATTCAAAAAGAGTTATTCAATGAGATCATTCATTGAAATGAATGAAAAACAACTGCACGCGGTATTCTTTGAATAACTATTTTGCAACACCATATCAATTACGACATTTTTAATTTCAGTTATTTACAAGTGTTAATTTCTATAATTAAATATGATTTAATAACCATTAGATATGAAGTTCCAAACAAAACGAAAAACTACATAAAATGGGTTATATAATGATATCGGCCACATATAGTCAGGAAACCTGTATTTATAAAAAACCATTCAGTCCAACTGCCGTTTAATAGGCAAATAGGCAAATTGTGTGCTAGAGAAATGTTGGAATATGATTAATGTGGTATCTTACCTTGCTTTATTACTATAGAAGTCATTAATTAATGTCCGCAACGATTTTTTCGCTTCTATTTATGGGGTGATACATTGTTGAATGATGCAAATGTATGAGAAATGAGGATGCAAGCACGATTTCCTCATCGGGGTATAATTTGAATGAAAAACAGAAAAATATTATTAGTTAGCAGCGAACAAGGTACCAATTATACCCGGCTTCGCACGGGAAGCAGAACGCATATACTACTTTTTTCTGTCGTATTTTGTTTCTATGATAAAATTCATTGAAAAAAGTAAGTACCTATCTATCTAAAGATAATACAATACAAAATAAAGCCAATTACATCGATTCTCCATTACTTGTTCCGCATCAGTTTGTGAGGCCACTTAAATGTATTTTCTAGCGTTAGTTTCAATTATGCCATGATAACTCCCGAGATATTAATTTGAGTTTTATGGTGACATGTCAATTATAATGTGCATTGAGGTAATTAACGTAATGATTTGATGAAGACTGATATTGCATCCATCTGAATAGCTTTGAATTTCTGCAATATATGTAAACTATCCTTGAAAGGTTAATACGAAATCTGTTAAAAAATGAGGTGAATGTTAAAATTTCACGGGATGCGTACTTTCGATTAGTGTTTTTTATTATTTTTTTGTGTTGGTACACATGTCTCGAACATAAGTTCACAAAGTTGAAAGTGTTTTGCGTGTTCGGCGATTTTCTGCTAGCGAAAAAAATTTATCAGAGAATTTTGTATTGAAAATGGAAATAAGTGCACATAATTCATTTGTTCGGACTTCCATTGTTTGATTTGAAATCCCTGAGAGAAAGAACTAAAATAAAAAAAAAAGAATAAAAAAGTAATAGCTGAAAATAACAATCATATTAAGCAAAAAATACAAGTAAAAATAAAACAATTGAACACAGTATGATCAACTAATCAGTTTCAACGTGGAAAGCCTTTACACCAACGTTCTGGTCGAAGAAGCACCCCAAATCATACAGAGGAAGCTATCCGAAGACGGGAATCTGGATGATAGAACGAATTAATAGGATGATATGTACGAAACTGTTATTTCCAACTGAGGGACGAATTCTTTACACAAGATGAGGGATTGCCAATGGGATAACCACTTTCAGCAGTCATATATTTGGAGTGGTTTGAAACTCTGGCCATTGAAGAAGCCCACAAGAAACCTCGCGTCTGGTTGAGATACATTGACGACATCTTCCTAGTATGGAACCATGAAAATACTGAACTAGACACCTTCCTGAAACACATCAACATGGTGAGACTTTCCATCACTTTCACAATGAAGTGACACTAAGTGGGAAATATCTGTATACCAAAAACCCACTCACGGGACAGTATCTGAACCACGAATCCAACCACTATCAATCGACGAAAAGAGGAATCATCAAGACTCTATTAGACCGTACTTTCGGGCTCTGTAATACGAAGGAAGGTCTCGAAAGGGAACTAGACATCATCAACAATGATCTTCAACGGAATGGCTACTCCAACGCGATGGTGGAACAGACTTTGGCTAAAAGACAGAAGGAGCCTCGCAAGGAAGAGCAACCGTCACAACCAGTGCTTGCACTTCCCTACAACACAGGATTATCAGAAAGAATACGAAGAATTGGGTCCAAGTACAACATCAGAACCTGCTTCAGATCCGAATATACTATTCGTAACAGCCTCACGAAAACCAGGCCACCAAACGCGGACTGCGATTCCAAGAATTGCATTTACTGAATACCCTCTGAGTGCAGAAAAAAATATATCGGTGAAATCAGGAAAAGCATAGCATGTTTGGACTCATCAACACAACATCGAGTGGTCCCAAGCTGAGATCATACTCACTCGAATGAACCATAAATAGTCATCTCTCGGAGGAATTAGTCCAGTCCCGAAGACAATTGTGGATACTAACAATCGAAACGTCGTGAAGTAACTTGACTTTGAATCTTTTTTCTTTTTTATTTTTAATTTTTATTCAATTGTTCTATTTCTACTTGTATTTCATTTCACTGTTATTCCATTTCAGATTTTTTTTTGGTCAATATAATTGTTATATTCAGCTATTTTTTTAACTTCTTTTTTTATTTGTTCTCTCAGGGATTTAAAATCATTTTAAATAATATCGATGTGTCCGACCGAAACTGTTTTATGACCGAAACCGGATTTCGGAAACGGTCTCAGTTTCGGCCAAAACCGAAACTTCCCTACAAGGATTATGTTCGAAGAAGAATAAGGAAAACGTTATTATAATCAGTCAGTCTTTATTTTTTTATCTTTAAAACACAACGTTATGCTGTCTTCGACATTTCTACTTATTGATAATCAACATAACAACAACAAAAAATATTAATTGCAGCTTGAAAATATGTACTTGAAATCTGTTTAAAATCTGTTTTTCCGTTAATCAGCTGTCGCCCCCATACGAACGACAACTCTCAGAAGTTGAGAAACTTGTGCGAGCTAAGGACTAACGTAACGGTGAGGTTATTTGAGTAGGTGAATATTCTTCTTTTGAATATCATTAATGGTTTTTCAAAAAAATTACTTATTAAAGTTGTTATCTAATATCACAATAGATACTTAATATTTATGTAATAAACAAAGTAAATCACAAAGCTATCGTCCAACTCGTGTTAGGAATCACACGTTAAAAGGTAAGACCTCGTTAGTCCTTAGCTCGTGTTTCTTGTCATTCGTGGGGATGCGACAGTTTCGACTTTTGAGGGTTGTCGTTCATAGGGGTGCTGGTTAACGGAAAAACAGATCATTTTTTCAACAGAAATTCAACGCGTCGAACATGACCGATCACAGCGCGAGAACTCCCGAATATATTATCGGTTTGGTCGTAGTTTCGGCAGGTTTACCGCCGAAACCGAAACTAAACCGAAACCCGTTTTTTGCCGAATCTCGACCTAATCTGAACTTTCAGTCGGGCACTAAATATTAGACAATGGCAGTCGGAACTAATGAATTTCAATTGAAAGACGCCTGTAATCTTGCAAAGGACACCGTGAAATCCTGTTTATTTCAAGTATTCCTGTGTTGAATCCTTTTTGAACCTTGAATTCATGTTAAGAAGAAAATGCAGAGTGGAAATTTTCAAACTTTCGAACGGCTAAGAATCTTTAGATGGGGAGTATATTCCCCGAAGTTGAATAATTTATCCGGACTATCACAACCCTAAAAACCATCTCCGACCTCAATTCACCGACGCACGTTGCTCGTACAATAACAGCCAACGAAAACAGAATTGCCAAAGGATTTTGATTAACGACATTCAAATACTAAAAATTACCGAGCTTTTAACAATTCACCCTCCGAGAGCGATGATCGTTCCCAACTCAGGGGTGAGGGAGGACCCATCAGAAAGGAAATAGACAGACAGATATAAATGGATAGAAAAATTATCGGAGCATTTCTTATTCGATCCCAACACTATACAAACATTACATTAGCTCGTGCCAACCTTCAGGATGAAATTCTTCGCGGAATTGTCATTCACCCCAGGCGGATTTTATAATGGGCGACTAGTAATGCATCAAAAAATCATTTGAATCTCTTTAATAATATTGTATTTATTCCCGACTTCGGTTGTTCCCCGGGGAGTCTCCGAAATGATAACAGGAAAGACGAGGCAGGCTTTGAGCAATATTTGACATTTGGATCTTACTCTGAATTGATCCCTTTCGCCATAGTTAGAATAGAAGAATATATTTATTAAAATAGGTATTCCTAATAAGCTAATTTATTGTATGCATCAAATCCTTTGAAAAATAAAGAATTCATGGCACTTCTCCCACTTCTGAATTTAAACTAACAAATTCAGAAAAATATGAAGGTGATAAGTTATTCAGAATTTTATATATAAATGTCATAGTTAAGTAATACAACCGTACAGAAACTGGTAGCCACCGCGAAGTTTGTAACATAATTCCGATTTCAGTGAATCTATTTCGCATACCACCGCGAATTTGTAATTGAGATGTTTGATTTAGATTAAACACAGTGATCAAAATGTGGTTGGATAATCGCCTTTTACATAGTAATTTTAGACTTAGTGGATAAATTACTAGAAATTCTTGCAAAAAGTAATAAATTATCTAACTGGAATACAAGATATTCGATACATGACACAATTTCGATGTTTTCATTATCGATTTGTAGATTTATTTCATTTAATTCAATGTTGTTCCAATTATATTTTGTTGTTTTAATCATTCCTTCAGTTTTCATTTCATTCAGTTTTAATTTATTTGCTTTGAGGTACCTACTCATTTACATCCTTTGATGCGGCATTCATTTTATCAATAGCTTTATCTAAGCTTGTATCGTATCATGCCAATAGTGTATCATCTGCAAATAAATTTATAAAATCAACATTTATGAACACAAGTTTATGTCATCTAAGTATAAGATGAAAAGCAGAGGTCCTAAACCGCTGCCCTGAGGCACACCTATATGTATATCCAATTCCAGTGAGATATTATCTTGAACTCTGACTTTTTGCTTTCTATGGGATGATTAGTCAGATAACAATTGGTAAACATCACCACCAATGCCATAACCTCTTAATTTTATTAGAAGAATATTACAATCAATTGTTTCAAACGCCCTCTTCAGATCAAGAAAAACAGCTACTACAAATTTATCGTTATCAACTTCTTTTTTGAATTTAGATAAAGTGAGTTGTAATGGGGATTCACATGAATACTTTTTACGAAATCCAGATTGATTATTTATTAAAATTTCATTTTTTTCAACATGATCGAGTACCCGCTTATAAACAGCTAGTTCAAGAATTTTTTCTGTTGGTGGTAATGTATTTATAGGTCTATATTCACTGGCCTTGATTGTATCGTTTACCTTTTGATTGGGAACTATAGTAATAACTCTTAAAGGATTTGTAATTTTAGAAGTTTGAAGAGAAGTATTTACAAGATTTAAAATTATATGTCCACATGTTTCAAAAATGACTGAGCATTTTGGAATTTAAGATCTCATGAGCATTGTTTTTGTTGTCTGAGGAGCTAACAATTAGGCGTAAAACTTGGAAAAATTAGGATATAGATTATAATTATTGAATTTCCAATCTTGAACATTATCTATACTATCAACAATTTGCTGAATACTAGTAATGAAGTAGTAGTTAAATTCGTTTACTATTTCAGTTTTATTATTAATAATATACATCTGGTTTGTAAAGTTAAATTCTATACAGCTCCGAAAGTTTTGGCAATTCATGTTTATAAGTTTTTTTAATGTTTTCCACATCAGTTGAGAGTTATTTTCATACATATCTACTCTAGCGAAGAAGTATTGTTTTTTTTTTAATAAATTTACTATTTCATTTCTCACAAAACTTTGTAATTGATTTGGAAAATATCGAAATTAAAATGACTCCTTATTGATAAATAATGATTGCTGGTGGATTTCGAAGTGAGACATGAAACATTAATTACACTAGTTTACAGCCAATTCACGACTGTAATGCCAATGGCAATTCTTTGTTAATTTTTGGTCCCTAAATGAGAAAATGATAGTAAAAATTTCCTAACAAGTAAGATTTTTGAGTTATGATTTTTTTCTCAAAAATTTAATGAACACGACATTCCAAATTTGCGTTTTCCTCCACTTGTCCAAAGAGAATGCTGAATTATTAGGGTCTAGATTACAACAATGGAATTTACTAACCCCTAAAACAAAAGTTACAATATTTAGGAACCGTAACCATGAGCTATCCTCGTTTTTTACTATGCAGGATAAAATGTGTGTTTGTATAAATCCAAATGGTGTGATGAAAAAATTAGGATTTGTACATAACCCGGACGAATGGAGCCTAAAACAAGTTTAAAGGCCGTCCTGCTCCATAATGGTAACAAAAGACTCTCTATTCCTCTTGCACATAGAGTTGCCATGAAGGAAACACACGAAAGTATGTCACTTATTCTGAATGAAATAAGTATAAGGGAAAATATGTGGTGACGTAAAAGTCATAGAACTTTTACTAGTTGTTCACGGCGGATTTACGAAGTTTTGCTGTTTTCTTTGCCTTTGGAACAGTAGGGCAACACAGAGCCAATAAACAGTTGGATAAAAAATCAAGTAATGTTGAATTAGCTGCGTGAAGTTCTTTCAAAATAATTGTTTCGGAGTTTTTAGGGAACAAGAAAGTAGAAAATTACGAAACACTTTTAGAAGAACTAATAGAAAACTACTGCAGAATGGGATGTCACATGTCTCTCAAAATACATTTCTTGCATTCCCATTTGAATTTTTTCTCAGAAAATTTGGGTGCTGTCAGCGACGAACAAGGGGAAAGGTTCCACCAAGACATACTGACAATGGAGCAACCTTACCAAGGCAGATGGGATGCAGCAATGATGGGAGATTATGGTTGGTTCCTTATGAGGAAAACGATGAAACATATAAACGAAAGTCAACATTTGCAAAAAGGTTATGCACAAAAGACTTCATTTGAATGTGTTTTCATGTGTATTGTAAATAAAGCCTGTTATCCTCCAAATATATTGGTTTTTTCTTGTTTTGATCTTATATTTCCCTATAATATGTGAACATTTTTGTTTAAAATAAAAATAACTATAACTCAAAATATGTACGTGATGGAAAATTTTTGATGTTGAAGTCACCGTCAGGTTGCTTTAAAATCTCATGTATAGCTATTATAATATATTAGTCGTGATTTTTTTTCTTATTTGTGGGCTAGTGATAATCACAATTGGGTAAATTCATTATCGTCCAAGAAAAAATCAAATAACTAGAGAAAATTAATTACCGTTCAGTATTTACCATACCACAAATATGAAATTATTATTATTGTTCCTATTGATATATATATTTACTTCGTAGGTTGAAACAAACAGTCTCCTTTGATGTTCTCATGCTTTTATACCACAGTTTAATTCAGTCAGAGATTTCCTATGGTTTCGAACTATGGGGAATATCAGTTAAAGCTGATAAAGTGTTTGTTATTCAGAAAAGGGTAATCAGAATTCTGGCTGGGGCATCTTCAAGTGCAGGCCATTATTCATTCATTATAGTGTATTAACAATGCCTAGTTTGTATATCTACCAAACTCTGATATATATAAGAAACAATATTTCAATTATTCCTAGAAAGGAGCAAATCCATGAAAATTTCACTAGATATAACCCTCAACTTTGTCAGCCTTATAGTAGATTGACAGTATCGAAGAATCACTCCATGTGCTGTGGGATTAAACTATATAATAAGCTTAGTGAGGACATTAAGTCCTCAAACATCAATGTCTTTAAAAGGCAGCTCAAGGTTTTTCTATTGCAGAAAGCATACTACTCTGTGGATAAGTTTCTCCTTGAATCATAATTTGATTGTAGCTTAGTAATTTTATTTTTATTTAAGTTATGATTTGTATTTGATTTTTTTATAATAGTTTGACCTGTTGTATCAGCCAGTATTTTATGATGATGTTTGCCTAATGTGATTGTAAATGAAAACTGATTCAATCAATGTTTGATTGATTAATTGATCAGCGAAGAACCTAAAATGTGAATTTGTTCTAGAAGACCGTGCTTTGAAATTATTGAATAGAATTTTATTCCAATGATGACGTTTGACGAATAAGAACTAACTATTAAGAAACTATTACTCTCCTTTCATTTGGTCTACCGACACCATAGACTCACTTTAAATAATTCTCGAAAAACCGTCTGAAACGTAGATATTCACTCGCAGAATGAATGTTACGAAACAAAGTTGCTTGGAAATAGTCAATTTATCCAATCTCATATCTGTTTTTCACCTCCGCAAAGAGGTGGACCCAGGGTGAGAGCAACCCCCGGTACTAGATCAACTTTGAAGCAGAGGGTGAGTAGAACCTAAATCCAAATACAGTATTGCTATATTCAACCTTCAGTGGCATGTCAAATATATTTTGAAAATTTTATGATATGCCAAACGCTCTTATCATGTATTCTCAAAATAACAGTAACATTTTCCTTGTTACCCTATTTATTTGGACTGTTTGAGTGGAACAATTTTTGCCAGATATATACACGTGAAAACAAGGCGAACCATGACTGACTCACCAAACTATTCAGCGTTGCTTCTTCATTTACAAATACTTTGAATAATATATCAGTTGGCCACGATGAGAAAACAGTTGGCACGTTTATGTATTCTGTGCGAAATTTTTCAAATTCTCAAATTGTTTAGTTTTAGTCATCACCTGATTGTGTTACTTCGGTGGCGACACACGCCTCAAAAAATAGTGGTGTAGAAATAGTGCTTCCATCAAATCTTGAGGCTCTGGAAAGTTAATATAATATTGTAGGGTGTTATTTGTAACAGTGAAAATCGAATCGTTTTTGTCATCGAATTGAGAAAAGGAATTATTGAAACGGATTATTTTTCCCCAAAATCATTGACAGCCTTTTTTATGCATTTATTTATTTTTATGTTTGGAAATAACTGGAATTTCAATAGTTAGAAAAAACTACAATAGGGAAATCTGCATTAAGAGAACGAAACTCAATTGTTATGGAGAAAACCAGTTAATTTTCTATGGATTTTTCAATGAATTATCACCTTCCATACTCTGAAACAATCATAGGGAACTTCATTCAGGTATAAAAACTTCCAAGTTCACCAAATTGGATTTGAATCGCTGGAGAACGAATCCATTTGGAAAATAAATGTATCATATCAACATATAAAATGCGTCTTTCAATATAAAACATGTATAGTTCAAATTTGAAAATGTATATTCTACTTTCCAGGTTTGTATAAGATCCCTTGCTTCTAGACAATCTGATGTCTTTACTGAGATTTCATCAATAGCTTGTTGCGTGTTAATGGCCTGCAGGGTTAACGACTTATTTGGAAGGTAATAAATCTCTTCTAATTCTCTGATATATATTTTGCTCGCCCACTTCAAACTCTGTTTCATTTGTTCGTCATGCCAGGGAATATTATTGCATCAACATGCTCAATCCTTATTTTATTTCCATTCAGAAATATTATTCTCTCAATCGTATTTGAATATAAGAATAATACTTCGGCGATTTTCATTATCTTCAAGTATTGAGTCTCTGTTATCATATCGAAAAATATCCTTGTAGAAGGAGAGTGATTTATTTTCAATTCACACAAACTCTTTATAACTTACTACTGTCGTTTCTCTTCATCTCAATTTATCTTCCGGTATGGAGGCCACATATAGTTGTTTGAATGTTTACAATGTATGAAATTTTTCATTGTTTAATTTTATCTAATGCTTGTTCATATCTCCCCTTACTCTTTTCTCTTCCAACACTCATATTTAATTATTTCAGAGCTGTTCCACATGTTTTCAGGTTTTCATTTGAAGTTGCTCCATGTCCAGTTTCCATTACGTTGTCAGCATGGCAAAGTGCCGAAATTTCTATCGTCCCATGTCTATTATGCCACCTTATATTTCTTTCTTGGACCCCTTTTCCACTTCATGTAAGGATCTATTAGTTTGCATCTCTGTCCTACTCCAAAATTACCTGAGTTTCTCTTACGTATGTTTAAATCTACTCTTAATGTTGTTGGACGATGTCTTTTTTGACAAATAGTCGTTTCCAAACCTACAAAACCTTTATGTACTCTTCGATTCTTTCTTACAGGCTTTTTCTTTATAAGTGATCAAAATCGGCTCTGTTCAGTTTGAAAACAAATCAAGATCCATCCAATGATTTTGTTAACTCTTCTGTATTTTACCCAAGATTATTTCAAGAAATTCCGCCAGTATAATGATAGGTCAATTCTTTTGGAATTAGTGACTACCATTTCTTATAAATTCTTTTTACGGTACTGATTTGTCTTTGCTATAGCTACTTCCATTTCATCTAAGTAAGTTTTTTTTTAGCTCTTGATTGCCTCACTTGTTGATTTCATTTGGATCTTAAAACAAACATTATGCCACCTTATAATCCTTCTTTGGACCCCTTTCCCACTTCGTCTAGGAATCATAAAATGTAAGGATCTATTAGTTTCCATGCCTGTCCTACTCCCAAAATGACCTGAGTTTCTCTTACGAAGGTTTGAATCTATTCTTAGTGTTTGTTGTTGGAGGATGTCTTTTTGATAAAAAATGTATTCAACGATTCTTTCTTAAATGCTTTCTTATATATGTGATCAAAATTGCCTAGGTTCAGTTTGAAACCAAATCAAGATCTATCCAATGATTTTGATAACTCTTCTGTATTTTTTTCAAAATATTTTCAGGAAATTTTGCCAGTGTAATAATCAGGTTCATAAATTGATGGATGTAGCCGTTATACTACGTGGTAGAAAATCATAATGAAGAAAAGAGAAATGAAAATTTCTATGTTTTTTACCACTTTTATTTGTAACTAACGTTACTGCAGTATCGTCCTATACGGACATTTTCAAACAATAAACAGTATTAGTTTGAAAATGCCCGTACAGGACGAAACTGCAGTAAGGTCAGTTTCAAATAAAAGTGGTAAAAAACATAGAACATTTCATTTCTCTTTTCTTAATCAGATTTATTCTTTTTGATTTATTGACAATTTTTCATAAATTCTTTCAAAGGTGCTCATTTGTCTTTGTTTTAGCTACTTTCATTTCATATAAGTAAGTTTTCTTTCAGCCCTCAATTGCCTAACTTGTTGATTTAATTTGGGTCCTAAAACATTATGCACCTTATATTTTTTTCTTCGACCCCTTTCCCACTTCAATTGGGAATCATAAAATGTAAGGATCTATTAGTTTGCATCCCTGTCCTACTCCCAAAATTACCCTGAGTTTCTCCTACCAAGGTTTGTGTCTTGTTATACGACCTGTATGAATCTACTTTTAGTGTTGTTGGAGAATGTCTTTTTCGATCAAAAACCTTTTCCAAGCCTATGTAACTTTAATGTACTCTTCTATTCTTTCATACATGACTTATCTTATATATGTGATCAAAATTACCTCTGTTCAGTTTGAAACCAAATCAAGGTTCATCCAATGATTTTGCTAACTCTTCTGTATTTTTTCCAAGAATCTTCAAAGAAATTTTGCCACTATAATGATCAGATTATTTCTTTTAGAATTAGTACTCATTTGTTTTTGCTTCAGCTTCTTTCATTTCATCTAAGTGAGTTTTCTTTGCCTCACTTGTTGATTTCATTTGGGTTCTGAACCATTTCTTGGCAGGTGTCTTTTTTTTGCAGTAATTTGAAGTAAAAAGCTAACTGTTCAAAACATTGCTGTTTGGCCCTGTTAATCAATGAGCCAACGGTAGCCATTTTGTAATGACTCCAACCTCCAGGTATTTGAAATGTTCACATTCAAGGCAACACGCCGCCATACTTATAAAACCGTTCAATGAATTCCAATTCCACGGATCTCCAGAAATATCTGAAAATTTCGTAACATTTTAAGTGATGTATTTTTCTCGAGTGACAAATAATAAATCAAGAGATAACCATCTCTGTCGCTTCTCCTAATAAAGTATAAATATGCATAAATTTCTTCAAAAAGCAAACGCTACCAGAGG
Source organism: Leptinotarsa decemlineata (assembly GCF_000500325.1). NCBI lineage: Eukaryota > Metazoa > Arthropoda > Insecta > Coleoptera > Chrysomelidae > Leptinotarsa > Leptinotarsa decemlineata. Next base: position 167,796 of record NW_019290396.1, read on the forward strand.
CAATAATTTATTCACATACCTGTTGTTTGGTTATATAAAAATTCGAGACTGTTTTAATCCGAATCGTATAAGAATCCCGAGCCATAAATCTTGGCGCGACCTCGTAAATTACAAACAGTTGTAGTTAAATATTCCAGATTATAAATAACTGAATGTACGATAGGCAAGCTAACCTATACACTCTTGAAAAGTGGCTTATAAAAAGCTTTTCCTAATACCCGATGGTGCGGGGAGCATGTCGTCGTGTCCGATTGTATTCGACGCCGACTTTAACATGGTGTTCGTAAAGCGTTTATAAAAATTAATCAATATCTAATTATGCGACGTCGGTATATAAATCTAGGAAGGCAGACTTGACGTGTGGGAATTATTGCCGCAGAAGTATTCCTAAAAGAATCTGAGGTATTCTGAGTAGCTTGTTAAAGCCAAAAATAAATTTAAGGTTGCATAAAATTATTTATTGCATCACGAGTGACGAGGAACGTTTTAATAGCTTCCTACCAGTCCCACATTAATTTTTTTCGGGTTTATTTTTATGCGTTATTTGTCAATTATATTTATAGGTTTGGATTTGTCTAGTCTGCGAACTACTTTGTCAACCTAGTTCGTTGAAACTATGTTTTCTACTTACCCAGTCATTGTTGTTCATAGCTTCAACCTATTATAAGTGTGGACTGTTCAAAAAATAAGGTGAATGTTTAAACTTTGCGGGCTACATACAATCGAATATCATTTTTTTATGTTGATACACTCGTCTTGAACATTTGTTGATAGTTTCAGCTGTTGAACATGTTTAGTTTGTAGGTGAGAGTCATAAAAGTTAGAAATATAGGTATAAGTGTTTTCAGCTATCGAAAAAAATTGATCAAAAAATTTGATTCAAATTTTGTGTAACATAAAAATTAAGTGCTCAAAAACACTTGAAATGTTGACAGTGCCATACGGTGGTTATTAATTAAACATTAATATGAGCCCACTATCTAGTGGGCTCATATTAATGTTAATTAATAAATTTAATAATTAATAAAAATTCAATAAATCAATAATATTGATTTCGTACATACCAGAGCATCTTGCGGAAGATAGCCGAACCATCAAACAAATCTACACCTCTACAACATTGTTGTAGAACTGTTGTTCAAGAATTTTGATGTTAGAATTCATTTGTATATATTCATCAATTGTATATGTGCCGAAAGCCTAATTAGTACGTTAGACATCCAAGATTCAAGTGTAGTGTACATCTATCTGGTTCAATGTGTCATTGGATCATATCGTTTTCATGATACCACTACCATGGTGAACCATACCTGGATTGTTGACCTTCAAGGTGTAGTTACCAAGGCATACAACGGTTAATATAGAAGCCCTACTGTGATCCCCAACCAATCGACTAGTCCCCAAATCCACGCTCCGTTTCCAAGGAATACAAGGGTGAATATAGAAGCCCTACTCATTGAACTCTGACAGATACCCAAGACAACCTACACCGAACCAGGGTGCAGTCAACCATTGTAAGAACTACCCTAACAGGTACCTCTGTATAAATTCAATTGTGTTTATATACAATCAATTGTCATAGAATTGCATATTAATTTTTATTATATTCCATATACATTTGATTAGTGTTTTATTGCTTTGTACAAAATGGAAGGAAATTACCGTTATATATTTTAGAAATTTACCATTGTATATATAAGAAAGGTTGAATTTTTATCCTTGTTTCTAAAAACAAAAAATTCTGGCGTCCAACCAAAATTCAATTTCAAGAACCTTGCTTGACACCTAATACAATCTGAAACTGGCAAGTCAGTCCAAAGAATACCACTCCAATCTCCACTGCACTAGACTGGTAAATCTGCAGTAATTATAACGTTACAACTCTGAGCCCAAAAAATATTTAAAAGTGGTAAAAATTTTTCACAAAAGGTCGAGATAGTTCTCTTGATAGTTTTCATACGTTTTGGTCATTAAGTTTGCCACCATTTAGTCATTCTGTGGGCGATGTTTTCAATTCAGAAGTTGCTTTTCTACCTCCCAAACGAACTCCACTAGATGCTCCACTTGTTATAATTTTTGGTGAATACAAGCAATTATAAACACCACTAGGAGGATCAGGTCTAAAGTGAATAGGTCTCTTCGATCTCACGCTGCAATTTCATGGGGTGTCATTGTGTCTGACACCAATTCAAACTGAAGTCGATAAGTTTACTCGGTATATGATCTTTCAAGTCAGATAACCAGGGAAAACAATTGACAAACATTGAAAACCTAATTCGGCAAGCAGGTACATTTTACGGACTGTCCAAGTCTCTCCACATGATGATTCAGATAAAAAGTAAGAAGGACTTCAAAACAACGGAGATCCTCCATATTGTAGTCCATCATTCGTTTGCCAAAAACCTACTTACAATCCAGGTATTCAGTGTTTGTTTAGTACGGAAGCGCAGAAGAGTCACATATTTTTATTTTTTGTTTCTTGGAAATTACGACTTTGAATCTCGAAATTTCGACTTTGATCTCGAAATTTTGATTTTAATCTCGAAATTTCGACTTTGAACTCGAAATTTCGACTTCAATCTCGTAATTTCAAAATCACGACTTCAAACTCGAAATTTCGACTTTAATCTCGAAATTTCGACTTTGAACTCGTAATTCCGAATTTGAAGTCGTAATTTCGAAATTACGAGATTAAAGTCGAAATTTCGAGTTTGAAGTCGTAATTTTGAAATTACGAGATTAAAGTCGAAATTCTGAGTTTCAAGTCGTAATTTTGAAATTACGAGATTGAAGTCGAAATTTCGAGTTCAAAGTCGAAATTTCGCGATTAAAGTGGAAATTTCGAATTTGAAGTCATTATTTTGAAATTACGAGATTAAAGTCGAAATTTCGAGTTTGAAGTCGAAATTTCGAGTTTGAAGTCGAATTTTCGAGTTTGAAGTCGAAATTTCGAGTTTGAAGTTGAAATTTCGAGATTGAAAGTCGTAATTTCCAAGAAACAAATAAAAAAAATATATGGCCCTTCTGCGCTTCCGTAGTTTAGTAAACCTAAAGCGATGTCAGTGAGAGGTTTTGATTTTATAAGATCGCTTCTATCGCCCTCCTTTGTAAGGAGGGCGATAGAAGCAGTAGCAGCAGTTTCATTACTTTCCAGATCAGTTCGGCCAGGAATCCAACTCACTAGCAACTTGTACGTTGGCCGGTGGGTGCTTTCTAAGCCAAGAATATTTTTATTGATCTATATGTGAGATTAGTTTCCGCCAAACGCTCTACCCATAAATCAAAAGCACAAATTTCCGCCTGAAACATGGTCACATGGGTCCCTAGCCAACTTGATATCTCTCACTGAACTGCAACTGATTACACAGGCCCCAGAACTAGATTTTGTTGATCTATGAATAGATATTTGGCTAGTTGTTCCTCTTCTCGGAGATTCTTGTCCTGCGGAATTGGCACCATGTAAGGCAGATTGTAGCTGGACTTTCAGTGCCCAGTAGTCTGTTACACAAATATTCCTGTTTATTATGCAATTGGAAATATGCATAGTTCATGTAGCCTCTCTCTTCAGAAAGATGTGGATAATAGGTAGATCTGGAAGGATCTTCATGGTCGCGGATGGTGTGGAGCTGATGGCACAGAAGATAGCTAGGCAAGCCTGTCTATGTACACTAGAAGTTTAGTCTAAGCTGATTAGTGCAGCTGTTAGTTACTAGGTAATAGATAATTATTTGGCCACTGGTTATATATATATATAATCATCACTCTCATCCAGTGGATTTATTTGGGCTCTAATTTCCAGATCCATTGTCTGGATGTAGAACCTGTGTAGAACATTTTCTAAGTGTAAGATCTGGGTGATGGGCGTTTTAATGAAGAGGCTTGAGAAAGCTATTGTATAGTGAAACCGACTTTTATAACATTTTACTTTCACTACATTCTTTAGCATGCTGTAGTTACAATCTCTAGCAAAAACATCATTTCGGTATATCTCTAAATATACTTCATCGTCATTATAAAAAGAATGTTCAATTTTTGTTGTTGAAATTAATTGTCGCAAACTCCTCGAGACTATTGTTGAACGCATTTCCCGTACAACTCAGGTGCTAAATACCGTTTTGTGTTGAAATCCTTCTCTCCATTGTTATTCCGTACGGTCGGCATGCCATAAAGAACCAAATTAATTTTCTACAAGAACTGCTAAACATCTTGACAAACAAGCATAAAATATGATCTCTGTGAAAACGGCCGTGGCGCATATATAAAATATTTAGTTCCAAAGCAGTATTGCATGTTTTGGTTGTGTTGAGTCCTTTTTGTTATCATGTCGCGGTCCGGCTTTAATGCGCCTGGCGATAAATAAAAGAACGTTTCTTGTTTTTTCGTGGACGAAAGCAGGACAAAACGTTTTCTCCGATGTTGACGCTAAGATTGTTTCAACAGAAAATGAATTAGGGGTTTCAAAATCGACAATAACCAGCAAATGGAGAAAGGAAACAAATCACCAAGAAACCGATAACTTGGTTGTTCGATAAATCTAATAATAGGGTGTCTAAAAAACATTCTTTAATGTGAAATCTCCACTTGAAACTGAAAGTTCACAAAACCGCGGCACATGTTTCGCCATTCAATAGCATCTTCAGGCGTTCGAATACACAATACTAAAGAGAGCAAGAATGAAATGAAAACCACAAAGGTTCGAAATATGGGTTAGAAGTACTGATGAGTTGAAAGAAGGAAATGAATCATAAATTTAGGAATTTTTGCCCTAATGGCTGGCGTCAATGTTTTGGTTGATTTCCGGGTGTTGCCGTGTGAAGAAAGGTACGTCGACGACGAAATGAAACACCTAACAACTGTGTTACAAGCTAACGACAATGACAGAAAAGACATCTTCATCAGCTAAACTGAACTCACCTTCAGGATTTACATATTCTCAGGAAAATTAACAATAAATTCTTGAAAAATTCAAAATATCCTGAAAACAATATCCAGAATTTTTTTAAATGCAACTTGAAATAAACTCGAGCGATTTTTATTGACCTTTTTCCGTTTCATTTGAGTAGATTTTTGATAAGTTGGAAAAAGAAAACGAACCAATCAAGTTTGTTACTTATTGTAGGCAACACTGTCATACCTGGTAACTGATACTAGACTTCATAAATGAATCAGGATGGAGTTTATTATGTGATGTAAGAAAACGTTTTCATATTATCAAAAATGCACTTTTCATATATTTTTCTTCAAATTTCCTCACATCAATCGTAGCGATTCATTTGCCTCTTACAAAGGTTGTTTCAATTGTTGAGAAGATTTATTTGAATATGAAATGATTTATTGAGACGTTTGAGTGGATAATCTCAAATCATTGGATTTCAAACAAGAGTAAAAAAAGAAAAATTATGCAAACATTTGTTATGAAATTGCAGAAAATAATAATACGCCTATTGATCAACAACTTCTTTCAATGTCACAAATATCGCCATAATTGGCAAAATTGACAAAAACTAAAAATTCAATCAGAGTTTGCCGAGTGTGTCGGGGATTAGTTTTGTCATAGTTAAGTAAAGGCAGCCCAAGCAAGCACAATAAACTAGTGAAACAAAAATAATAATTATAAAGCGATAATGATGAAGCCATTTCTAAATGAAGAAAGTTGTAATTTATTGATATTGGTGACATGTTCGAGCAAGTTGACAAGAAATTTTTTTGAAATCAATCAAAAAAACATATATTTTGGTAAAATTAATGTATCTCTCCTTGATACAGTCTTCAGACTGTATTTCTAACTTCTCCTAAGCAGAGCCCAACTGAAAGAACTTAATTTTTTTAATTAAAAATATTCAGAAACTAGTACAGCAAACAAGAAATTGAGCAATTTTTTGAAAAGACAAATCAGTTATTAGATGGAAACTATTTTTTTTTCGAAACACGGTCTATCAACGTTAAGCTAGTTTTTGACTGAACTCGAAGCAATCTGGAATTATAAGATTACTATTTTCCAAGGTGGGGTTAATCACACATATGTCAAGAACAACTCTGAGATTTAGAAAGATATCTGAATTCGACTCGATACAAACCGCGTTAAACGGCCCATTTGTCCTGGCAACAGGCCAGTAGGGTTTGTTAGTTTCAGTTTGAATAGAGATGATTAACCTTTCTAAATATCTTCCGAGGTTCCTAATCTCTTGAAGTGTGGATCTGTCTCATTGATAGAAAAAGAAACGGAAGTTTTATGTTTATAAAACTTCATTCAACGACTACTAAAATAACTTAAAATAAAGATGTCCCATATACTTGGAGGAAGATGAAGAGATAGGTGGGAGAAGTCAGTCATTAAAAGTTAAGTCGGTGAGGAACTTGAAGTAATAGTGGCAACAAATTCATTTTCAGGATATACTGAATACAATAAGGAAAAATTACAGTACTACCATATTACTGATAATTAGCAATGAATCCAAAATGATAACAATAAAGTTAGACAATATCACAAATCACTGAAAAATATTTATTCGAAAAATATATATTATTATCAACCAAAAACATGTTTCAGTCAAGCTCAAACTTAATCGGCGTCAAATTAGATTCTTGTACGAATTCTTTTGGAAAAGAAAGCTGCAGTGAACCACAGAGAACGAATGTCGTTCGGCGGATGATGTCGAAGCTCGTTTTCGCAACTCCTTGGGGAGCCACCTTCATATCTGATATTCGTATACTGAGTCTTCTGAAAAATCCAGAAACCCTGATAAATTTTTTGCAACCCTTATAAGGGGAAGGCAAGAATGAGACCAAGCTTATTTAATAAAATATACCGAACATATAACACGTTTCGATCACCAAATGATCATCTTGATGAAGAAGATTAAACTTATCTTCCTCTTGAAGACGATCACTTGGTGATCGAAACACGTGTCAAGGTGTGAAAATAACGGTTTGGCGTTAGGATAAAACTCAAGTAATATTCACATTTAGAAATGTAAAAAAAAGACTGCTATGTCTTCCGAACATCGTGAAGGGGGTTTCTTTTGTCCCACAAAAGTATAAATTTTGCAACCATTTCAACAATGTAGCTTTTTCCAGACATATTTTGTACAATAATCAACTCTACTATACCATCAACATCACTTTTTTTTTCCAAAACAAACACAATAAACCATCAGCTTTCAGCAATTGTTTATTCAACCCATCAAATGTTGTAACTGATGATATAATATATGGTAGTTATACATGAGATAATACATTAACTGTTCATTGTATAGTCGAAGTAAACGATATTGTGAACATTTAAAAATAGCGGCACTCTCAAAGGCCAAAAAAACCAGTACATAGAAATAAACCGGCTACGAAATAGTCCACGTGGACTGTAGAATTGGCGGTAAGTATTGGATATGTTTTACTAACCGAGTTTTATGTTTGGCTGAAGAATCATTGAATTTGAATACATGTTACAGTGAGGAATAGAAATCGGTAATGCTGGGATGGTTATCGCCGTAGTGTTCAATTCAGGAACTGATCGCGATTTGAGTGTTGAAATTCGATAATGATGCAGTTATAATTATTCCAAATTTTTGTTATCTGTTCAAAATGTGGCGTCGTTGGACGAGTACTAATAGTAAAAACAAGTATGATAACAACGCAGACTTTTTCCAATGTAGTGATTCCAATAGCGATGGTGAACAATGCGGAAAACAGTGAATAATATTCGGATGCATATGAATATTGAAACACAGAGAGTATGTTTCAATGTATATAAGAGTCTACATGTCAATAGGAAACTAATACATCAACATCAGATTTGACCAAAATTCCTGTCTCAACTGTTCGTAAAATGGTCAAAAACAAACCTTATAAACGCAAGACGCGATGTGATACAGGTTTACCAAAACCTTTCGATGTGCATCTAAAAAATCATTGAAAAAACAATATATGGCTATTACAGAAGTAATAAGATTCCTACAACTGAAATCATAAGGAAGAAATTTAATAATTTAGGCCATAGAGTGAGCTGCTGTGACAAAACTCTTCAGAATTGGATAGAGAAACTAGGATTTAGATTTAAAATAATAAACAAACGTCAAACAGTTATGGAAAGGAAAAGAATAATGGAATTGCGTAACAAATAATTAGAACAAATAAATAAATATAGACAAGAACAACGGCAAATTTTCTATTTGGACGAACCTTGGTATGACACTCACGACACAATTACTTAAGGGTGGACTGATAGTTCGAGAATGTGTACGCCTAACATGCCTGCAAACAAAGGATCGTGACTAAACATTGTGTATTGCGGGGGAAGTAAAGGATGGGTTCCGAGTTCTTTGAAATTATGTGGAAAAAACTTGAGGACTGCAATGTTGATTCTTATATGATCAGAAATGATTATTGAATAACGAAATTAGTTAGCTCCCTAACCATATTATCAAAAGAAAGCTGTTGAAAGATAGGTTGCACTATATCATTTACTTGAACTATAATCATCGACCTATAGTGCTCACCGTTGACAGTGATGGCCTGGGTACCGTCGTTCTCAAAGATATATGGACCGATGACGCTGCCAGCCCAAAATTCACACCAAACAATTACTTTTTCGCGATGCATTGAATGTTCTTGGATCTCATGTTCCAACACAATTTTGTTTTTTCACGTACACATTCGTCCATTCACAGCTGAAGATGGTTTTTCGGTGAAAATTACTGTCAATTTCCAACTGCTCCGGAGCCCATTCGGCGAACACACGTCATTGTCAATAGTCGTTTATCTTCAGGTCGTGAGTCAGTTGAATTTTGTACGGGTGCATGCTCAAGTCACGACGCGAAATTCGCGAGTGGTCTACGAAAGGTCAAGGTCTCGTGAGCGAAATCGACTTCCTCGAATTCTCCTGCACACTCTCACAGACAGTGATGACGTTTTAGGCATATATTGCGTCTCGTCAACCTATGGGTGTTGGTTAATCGTTTACTGAACCAGTGGACTCAAATTTATCCACCAAATTGAGAGTAGTCATCTCGGTAGGACGATTATGGTGACGTTTCTCGACCAGACCATCTATTTTGATTAAACTTCTTCCCTTGCACGTGTTATTGAATGCTATATCCGTCCAATGGTGATTCGGCAAAACAGACTGAATGAATTAGAACTAATTTAACAGATGTAGCTTCAACAAGATGGCCGTTATAAATAGTTGAATGGAGACATACACTCTAAACTTCCTATTAAGACTAAAATTAAGATTAAAATTGAGACAGAGACAAGAACTGTGCTGTCCACATTGTGTCTGAGATTCACTGTTGAGTTGAACGATTTATGATAGTGTAACTTGCATATAATTTGAGAATATACTATTATTTCTATTTCTTATTCACTGTGAAAATACGTTCACTGAACATTACCTGCGAGGCTCATTGAAAGCTAGATAACATAGACTTGTGATTTTTCAATCAATCAACCAATCAATCATGCTTTATTGTCCAAGAAATCCTTATTGACAAAGCTAGTAAAACTTCATGAAGTCAACAGTGTTAAAGCTTTTAAAAAAACATTAAAATGATATACAATGAAAAATCATTGTAGGGTTAAAAAATGTACGTATACGATTACACATAAAAAAACAATATATAAACCATTACAGATAATAAATATATGAATCATTACAGATATGTAAACATCTGAAATACTAAGAGTAAAATACATCATTGTAATATTCCTTTAAGTTATAGTGGGCTTTTTGCAGAAATACTCCAATCAATTTTCTGAATTTTTTCAAATTTGTTATTGTCCTATAGCACATTGGAATGTGGTTGCATATTTACTTACTCTCAGTGACGGCTCGTGCATTGGAGAACAGGGGAGGCTTGAGTCATATAGACTATATACACACAGAAAGGCCTGTTGTTGCGTGTTGCGTGTTGTTGCACGCTTTGCTTAATACTAAAGTTAGGGCATGCGCATGACAATGCGTAGAAAGTGCATGAGAAGCTATGGACTTTATTTTAGTTTGTAAACCATTTAAATGGCCGGCCATGATTGAACCCTACAAAAAACAAATTAAGCAGAACACAAAGTCAGATGCTACAAATGCAATACGGATTTATACAGATGGCTCAAAAACCAAAGAAGGCTCAGGATGTGGAGTGTACTCCAGATCACTAAGCCTAAGGATTAAGTGGGGAATGGGAAGAAATACCAGCGTGGTCCAAACAGAACTGGCTAGTATCTCAATCGCCACAAAAGAAATAACCAAGAAAAGAATTTCTGGCAAAACCATAACAATCTGCACTGATAGCAGACAAGCACTATTAGCCTTGAACAGACAGGGCTAGCACTAGAGTGCCACCAAGATTTAGCCAAAGCCTCGGTAGATAATAACATTATCCTGAGGTGGGTTAAAGGGCACGACAGGAGTAAAGGTAATCGCATTGCCGACTCTTTAGCCAAGGAAGCGGCTGGACTAAGAATTTTAGGACCCAGTGGCACCCACGGCCTGATGACTTCGACAATTGCGGAACTAGTCAAATGTTACACCCATGCTCAATCTTTAAAGAGATGTGATGAAATCAAAGGATGTAATCTTGCCAGGATCACCTTGGGCGACCCTGGGAAGCTGGCGCCGAAGAAATATCCGGCGATAACCAGGAAAAATCTACGCCTTACAGTAGGATTTCTGACTGGCCACTGTCAGCTAAGGAAACACCTACATAATATGGGGCTAGTGGACACACCTCTATGCAGGATGTGTGAACAGGAAGATGAGACTGTCAGGCATGTCCTGTGCGAGTGCCCGGAGTTATCGTCAATAAGAGAGTGTGTGTTCGGCGAGTCTTGGCCTACACCTGCCGATATAAAGGAGATGTCTCCCACCTGTCCACCTTCCTGGAAAGGACAGGATGGACGATGACCTAGGAGGACAACTCCTCGGGAGAATGTACAATGGGTCACATGTGGCCTAAGTGCGTGGGCTTACACTCACCCTCTCTACTCTACAGATACAGATACAGAAATGGCCGGCCATGACCGTAGCCTCATCACAGGTTTGCGCAATTAACTTTTGCCTAAAATTATAGGTGTCACACGTACGAATTAAAAAATTAAACAAATCGTCAGCTGTGCGCCAGATGAAACATACCATATTACCATCTCTGACATATCTAAAAACGATTGAAAGTTGTGATGTACAGGTAATATTGGTAGTTTCATCAATTTCCCATGCAGAAAAAGAAACACTTTTAAACTCCTTGCTTATATTTAACTTAATAATATATGCCACACTGTCTATAATAAGCTCATTCTGGAAGGTTCTTGAGATGCCCGAAAAACGCTACCGTTTAAAAAAGTGGTAAATTGTGAATCATATTTAAATTTTTCAAATCGGAGTATCCTATTTTAGACCACGTTTGGTATTCGGTTTTTCTCGTTTAAGGGAGCCGGTTAACCAATCGTATTTATGGTACCAACTAATATTAAATCCCCGATTTTGTCGATTATCTGACGATTTAATTAAAATCATATTTGATTGAGGCCTTCCCAGGGTTTTAATAACGTAAAATTCTTTATCATAAGATAAAGACTCATTATTTGTCAGCAACCAATCGACTATATCGTCAGATTTTTTATTTTCGTCCAACTTATCCATAATAAATGAAAAAAAAAACTTACCGAAAAGTGAAAACCTGAAAACCCTTGAAATTGAAATAAAACAGTTTAAAAACACATAAAAAATATTACCAAAAAGCACTGCTATAATATAATACTGCCTGTTTTATACTCAAATAACAAATATTATCAAGAAACACTAAAACGATTTGACGGAATATTTTTTAGTCCCGGTCCGTCACGGTATACCGTCCGAATAATTAAATAAAAAACAAACGCAGTTAAACACTAACGGAGACCAACTGGAGGCTAGCCTTCTCTGACGCTATAATTTCTGCAACTGAAATTACAAATCGGGACGTATGTCGTTGGTTGGATCGGTCTCGTGGAGCCTGTGTTTTTTAAAGCGGTCGGAGGCTTGGCTCCCTTGCATCGTATGACATTTATTATTTCGGGTTGATAGTTTATTCGTTATTCGTTTATGGGCGATGCGTTTGGGTTTTGTTGATGCAGGATACAGTGAAGTACGTACTACGTAGTGAGTGATAGTGTTTTTTCGGGCATATTATGTATTTATATTGAAAATTAATGAAAAAGTAATGATACTCAAGCATTTTTAGAGAAAAATAAGCATAATTATTTGTCAATATCTATTAATTCATTGCGATGAATAGCTTATGATGCACTGTTTGGAACCTTTGGTTCAGTAATGAATATTACTGGAGTTTTTTCCCTGGGAAAAAATTCCAGTAATATGCGATGAATAGCCTCAAATTTTATGGGGAGGCTAAGCCACCCTTGCCTCCTCTGATGGGCCGCCGCTGCTAGCTCTCATATATCAAACAAAATTTTGTAATTTCTGATTTTGGGATTGGCAAGGGTCAATTCCAACTTCCTCTCGTGTGGTAACGTCTGTCATTATTTGCTGCTAAGTTGGAGTATCCTTTGTGAAGTAGGCAAACAGTTTCTAAAAGGAATAAACAAGGTACAGTGAGAATTTTCTGACTGTTGAAAAGTGATTTGCAGTGGTCTTCTGATTTTGCCCTACATATGTATCTGACAGCCCTTTTTTGCAGAACGAATACTGAATTTAGTGGTTGTGGCTACGAAAGCTGCAAAAGGCAATTCCATATCTCAAGTGCGACCCTATCAAGGAAAAATACACAGTTCTGGCTGAGGATTGATTGAGTTCATTTGAGAAACAGATACGGGAAATCCAGTAGTTAGAAAGTGTATCGAACAATAGTAACCCGTACAAATTGTACAAACATGACTCAGTAGAAATTCTATATGGGTGGCCGAATCCGCTCAAAAGAGAATATCAGGCGTTCAGGACAACCGAAAAAAAAATTACCGAAAGATTATTCGACTTGATGAGATCCTTGTCAGTGTTGAATACTTCATCATTGTTGATTCATCAGCTACCGACCGCTGCCTCCATCTTGCCGTGCTTGTGAATTCTATAGAGAAAACGAGCATCTCCCAAGGTCGCTTTTCAATTTATATTCATTAAATCCAACTTAAAATCACTTTTATTGAACGAAACAATACCGGCTAAACATCTGCAACAACGATCAATCCATCATTCGCTTATGAAATCTGTAGTTATAGTTTTTATACGAAATAAAAAGCCCGATACAATGCGTCTTTCGCTAAGTATAGTCTCGTTAGAATCTTAGTTTGTATTTCCCGCTGCTTTTATACGGGGCTTTGTTTCAACTGTTCCGAGGCACGGGTGATTGATGATTTATTTTGTGTTGTCTGCCCGGTAGGTCTGGGCCGTCTATCGGTCGATGGACATTTTTGAGCGGCTTTATCCGTGTTCAATTAAGGTTCTTGATCTCGCCCGAAGACTGAACTCGTCGAGGATTGATTGCGATAATCGACGAGAAAATTTGGGGATTGAAAGGGGATCTGCAGTTGATTTCAACGGTGGTATAAATTTTTCATATGATTGCGTAATAGTTAATTGTTCAAGACGCTGTTTATATGTTTTGAAATGAAGCTAGTAGGAGTGAAACAGTGAAACAGAAGGCCTAATATAGAGGGTATTCCAAAAGGCATGGTTCTGCGGTAGGAATATTTACAAAAATTCTATTCGGGTTTGTTTTTTCGAGCTTCCGAAATTCCACTCTTGAATAATTAATATTTCATATATGAAATGCTCATTTGTTCAGATAATGATAGAAACCGATCATTCAAATATGTAGGTTAACAAACGTAACCAAAAATTTCTCATAGACTTTTACGCCATCTTCTTGAAGCCACATCTGTCAAATTAGTTGTCATTTGTCATGGACGGATATAGCATTCAACAACACATGCAAACGATAAAATTGTCTATCATAATGGGTGTTATGTTCGGACAACGTACTGCTCGCCTCGCCCATTTTACGCCTTAATCGTCCTACTGAGATGTCTATTCGCAATGTGGTGGATGAATTTGAGTCCACTGATTCAGTAAACGATCGACCAGCACTACTACGTTGACGGAACGCAAGATTCGCCAAAAACATCGCCGCTGTCTGTGAGAGTGTGCAGGAGGATATCTGTGAGAGTGTGCAGCTAATTTCGCGTAGTTCACAAGTACTCGGCCTTTCACAGACCACAACTTGGCGAATTTAGCATCGCGACTTGGGCCTGCACCCATACAAAACTCAACTGACCTACGAACTGAAGGTAAACGACCATAGACAATGACGTGCAACTGACTCTAATTCTCATCGAAAAATCTTCTTCAGCGATGATGAGGCCCATGGCTGGATGAATGGGTACGAGAACAAACAAAATTTGCGAATTCGGGACGATATCAAATCACATGAGATTCAAGAAAGTCGAATGCATCCCGAAAAAGTCACTGTTTGATGTCGATTTGGGGCAGACGGCGTCACCAGTCCATATTTCTTTGAGAACGACGTTGGCCAGACCATCACTGTCAACGGCGAGCACTATAGGTTGATGATTATCAATTTCTTTTGGCCTGAATTGGATGATATGGATACCAACGACATGTGGCTTCAACAGGTCCGTGCTACGTGTCACAGCTCATACTAAATTGGATATTCTGCACAACCGATTTGACGGCATTGTCATCTTACGTGGAAGTGGTGTGAATTGGCCACCAAGATGGCGCGATTTGATCCCGTTAGACTTTTTCTTGTGGGGGTTTTCTCAAGTCGCTGTTGTATCCGAATGAGCCACTAACTACAGCGGTCCTCAAAGCCAACATAACCCATGTCATCGGTCAAATTCAGCCTGAATTTTACGCCAGAGTTATGAAAAATTGAAATATTTCACACATAATGGAACTACCCCATAATGACTACCCCAAATAATGAAGGGACATTAGAGATTGCTGTTGTACAAACTGTATTGCCTCAAGGGTCAGTCTTGGGGCCTATTCTCACCTTAGCCTGTATATATAAAATCCGCCCCATATATGTACCTTATCAACAGATGATTTCACCCTTTTGAACTGTAACTATAAGTTCGTAGAGCTCAAAAAACTCAGATGAAAGTGAACAACAAGCCGCAATATGTTTTTTTGTGCTGGTGGTGATAATTGTATAGTGAAACTCCTGGGTTAAACTCAGTTGATTTGCACTAGATTTTGTCTAAGAATTAATCACACCAACAATTAATACTAAGATGACTCAAGATATTGTTGAGTATGACTGGCTTTTATAGCGATAGTTCAATGAAGTAGATAGGCGCATTCAGTGAGAAGCCTTCAAAATGAGCCAAGTTTCTAGGTGATATCAGAACTCGGTGAATACATCAGAAAGAAAGTGGTTTTCTTTCTTTCTTGCATATTATTGGTACAATTTTGGAAAAATAAGGCAGTTGAACAAAAATTTACTATAGAATAAATAATTTTCACCAGAAACGGATAAGTTTCCATCGATACTAAATGTTAGTATTATATGAATGACCTGAATTCGTAGGTAGAGTTCCAAAGAAAGAGGAATAGGTGAAAAAAAACTGGAAAAAAAAATAGTAGTGAAATGAGAAAAACATAAAGAAGAACAACATAGGAAGAAAAGGGGGGGAGGAGACGAAAACAGATTGAAAAGAGGAAAAATGAAGAAGGAAATATTGAGAAATGGAATGAAATAGAGTTAAAAAAAAAGGAAAATACTATTTAATAACTATTATAACAGTTCTTTGAAAGAGATACCGATAGGTTCACACTTTAATTTTCCATAAAGCTGTTTGAAATGAAAACGTTCGTCAAAAGTACGGAATATCACTTCACGTCAATTTTATCGCTCTGCCCTGATTTTTAATAACATTAAAGGCTTCCTTTCAGTCAGCAAGAAATATGGTTTCAATTAGTTACACTTGTCGTGTAACCATTCCTGCAAATTTTTTTTCTAATTCAGAATTAGTACTCTGGTCTATTTTAATGAAAATTTAAATTATCGAAGTACATTCTCCTCCCACGTCTCTAACGGTAAGAGTAATAAATTAGTTGAAACAAATAGCTAACGTACCACTCTGATTTATAGCAGGTGAGTTCACGAGTTTTGTTTTTGTGAAATATTCAGGTAACAACAAGAATTCGGTGTTTACGCTGAGATGTTTCTGTGTTGCTGAGTAATATGTATTAATAAAGGTGGTTCATAAAAAGTACAAACACGAAGGAAAATACAACCAAAACTATTCGGTCAAAATAAAACTTCATGGATAGAAGTTTTCTGAAACTGATAAAACGTAGACCACACAAAACCAAGAGTAGAAACTATTGGGAAGCTTTACTGTGAACACTGCCCTGCCTCAGAAATCACATTTGAAATTGAGTCCCGAAAAAACACAGCCTGAAGGAAAGTTTGGCAGTTGATAAGTAACATCAACACCAAAACGATCAACAAGTAATCATCTTCAAGGCAGTATACTGGTTCACGGTAAACAGACTTAGGCTAAACTTAGAAATCAACAATTATTCATTTTACCACTTCAATATCTCTAAGGGTGATAATGGTACTTGGCTGGGTGTTGTAATCGATGACAAATTCAACAGATCACAGCATATCAACTCATTGCGGCATAGGTTATCCAGTGTTACTTTCTTGAACCATAAGGAAAAATTCTTAGTCAGCTTGGACTTCCCCAAGTTAATCTCATAGGCATAGTCATGAAGCAACTGTTGGAATGGAATAGAGATAACATGCGATGGAGAAGCTGATAGTGTTTCTGAAAAGAAACATCATTTCCATCTTGTAACCATATACACTGGTTTAGTTAGCGAAACTGAAACTTCTTCTCGTTCATCATATACGTCAACCTTAATTTTGTATGGTATAACGTTTACTCTGTTTATCAACTAAACAAATGGAATAAAAAACAAGTTCTAAAATTATATTCTAACTTGTTGATACCTGGCGTTCAGAGATCACGATAAAGTAGTTTTTGTTAATGCGAAAATAGTGTATTATCAATAGGTTGGCACTCATTTTTTCAACATTCTTGTATCAACATCGATAATAAAATTTTCGAGAATGAAAATCATCTAAACACACTGTTTTCAATACACATAAAAATTTGTCATTCACATCATCATCTTCTCATATAGGTTCGTAATGAAATTTACACGAAAAATGTCCGTTCATAGAGTATAAAATTGATTATAGTGATATTGGTTACGCTGATGATGTAAGTCATAACTCGTTGTTTAGTGATTATTCATTTCATATCATATATCAATGTTTAAACGTATGTAAATTTCAGATAAACATAACTTACAAGTGCTAAATGAAAAAATCGACAAACATGTCTCAACAAAAGCCTATCAGTCAGTTGATATAGATTAGAAAAAGGATTATCCCCAGTACTCCTCAAGTGACCGTTTTTCATTACTCAACTCACTCTTTATCTCAACTTTCTGACTTGGGCCCCTCACAAAGCCTTTAAATGAATCATAAACCGTGCCCCCTGGGTTCAAGTTTGCCCTGCCAGGTCAAGCAGAAAGCATGAACATACTTAATTTTCGTCCGCATTTTCGTCTATATCCTTATCTATTATTGATATAGCACTTGCTACAGCATCCTCAATAGATAGTTTTTTTTTTGTTATTGTCCGATATTTGCTTAAAAGTGACCTAACAGGGCAAGAACATATTTGCACTTTATTAACATTATTATCGAATACAGATTATGATTCTTTCACAGATTTTGTTGAGTTTCAATTAGATGTTTGATGTGATGAAGTGAAGTTATCAAAAAATATTTCGCCTGCACGTTTTAGATATCTAAGGGTTGTGTGTTTTGAAAGTATTGAAAAATGAACATGGTGCCCAGAACCGCCACGGATTAAAGTTAGTTTTTTTCAATGAAATTTCATATATTGCTTGCCTTTTTGAAATAAGATCGGAAACATATGGGATTGTATGGGTATTCAGCAAACGGTAATACGCCAGAAGTATTGTTAAAAAGCCGATCTATTCAAAAGTTTTTCTTAATGTTATTTTGTTCTTTGTAAAAATATTCTTCCTGTTTGGCCAATGTTAAGTTTTCAGCAATAATCACAAGTCAACTTATATAATCCTGATCTATCCGACACTGTTTTGTCTTTACTGTGAACTATTGAGTGAAAATCGCACAATTGTTTGTTGATTAAATATAAACTTTCACGGGTGAAGATAACTGCAGGAAAGCTATTTTCCGGGTTTTCTAACCGTGGTCTGTAGGTTTTTATGCCTAGGCATAAAAACCTGCAGACCAGGACCAGAAAACCCGGAAAATATCTTTCATACAGTTACTTGAATACCTTATGTATTTTCATCAATTTTCGGCCAATTCCATTACATATCTAACTTACTGTGTGCATCAGAAGTCGACAGCAATTTTTTTGAATTGTTTCAAATGGAACAGATTTAAATAGTTATGTCATGAATAACATGAAAACTAATTGCATTATTGCCAACATAAATTTATACGAAAACTTCTGGGGAGAAGTTTTATAATGAAGTTTTTATATTGTCAAATTATAATTCGACATAGACTAGAGGATTTAGACAACAATTGACAACAATTTTTGCTCATTGTTTTCAAATGGAACGTGTATGTTACCTTGAAGTTTTTACTTTGTAATTATGTATTCTATATTATTTAGTATTCAAGATGTTGAATAAACGATGTGAGCTCTTATGTCTTTTTTAAGAGGGGATTTAATTTTCATAAAGTGTTTTTTTTTGTTCGGTAACGTTATTATCATCATCAAAGTGGGGTTGCCTGCATTGCATTGTTTGGCTCTAATATTTGAAAAAGTAATATCACAACGATGTAAGGACTCATAAAGAATAGTTTCCTGCACATTCACCTATACACTGGTATAATATATTATAGATACCGTTCAAAGGTAGGTAGTTAGAAAAAAATATATTCACTTTTTTCAATCAATAACTAGAAAAGCTTGCGGAAAAAACATGGTATTGATCGATATCACAAGAATTGCATAGCAGAGAATTCCACAAACGATCAACGGCATGGTTTACAAGTCAATGGGGTTTGAACACGTAGGGGAGAGGGAGTTTAACAGATGCTTTCGAAACCATTTAAACATTATTTTAAAACCATTAAAGCGTGGCAAGTTTCATTTTCCTCTCAAAATGATAGGGTGATAGGAAGGGGATTATTCAGTTTTACTGAACTCACATGATTTTTGAGATTTTCATTTAATCACACATTTTATAAAACTGAAAGATATTCAGTAAAATCTTTAGTATCATCAGCACATGAAATATGGAAAATGGCATACTATTGCGGTTGATTTGGTTCATGGAATCTCTAAATTTTCACCGATTCCAAACTGTACACGTGGGCTGTTTCAAAAATTAGGTAAATGTTCAAATTTTGCGGAATACGTACAATCAGTTAGTGATTATTTCATTTTTTCATGTTGGTACTCTCATCTCGAGCATATGTTCACAATTTCAGTTTCCACACGCAACAAGCGTGTGGCAGCAAAATTCGTTAAAAAATTTCTGAATTTTGACCAAAGAACCATCGAATGAGCATTGCTCAGGAATTCTTGAATGATATCAACGGCGATCTAGATTTGCTCAAAAGGGTCACTACTGGTTACATCGAAACCAAAGTCCAATCATCCCAATGGACAAAAAAGCTCCCCAAGTTCGATCAAATGTCAATGTTTTGCTAATAATAGATAATAATAAAGTGTCTTTATCAAAAATACAAAAAAAAATACAGGAAGAAATGAGAAATAAGAAAATAACAGAAAATTTTGGTACTGATTGTCGTGGTCTAGCTCATCAAAACTACTCAAAATCAACCAACAAGCACCACTTTATAACGAACGCGAACATACATAATATGGTACCATGGAAAGAGACAGACAAAATAAATGTATCATTTGGTGAATCAAATTGATTGCTTTATTCGCCATTGATTTAATCAATAAGCAAACATTGTGATTACTGACTGTCATAATAAATAAATTATCTCTGAAACTGTGCAGTGCGATGTTGTGGCATAGTTAGTTTTTGTATTGAAAACGCGGGGGTGGGGAAGAGTAATCACTTTATGAACAAAACAACCCAAATGATGAATCATACGGTTTTTCAAATTGCACCAGCGGGTGTTTTTGAAGGTTTCTGGAATGGAATCATACTTAGGAATTCTATAAATTAGATGGCAACAAGAATTTTGAACCTTTTATATTTTATAAGTATGTCCCATATATGAAGTCACAGTAATTGAAGTGGCTCAGCACCAAACTATCACGTAGCATTTTTTAAAGATTGACTCATAATAGAAACGATTGCAATATGGGAGTTTCTATGACATATAGGTTTTTTCATTGAATTTTCAATATGATCAGTGAATATCATCTCAGTGCCAAGCATTACCCCTAAGTTTTTAGTTGAATTGACAGGAGTCAAGTTAGTATGACATAGTTCTAGGTAAAGTTGTTTTCTGCAAATTTACGGTTTTTCTGCGTTCCAAAATGCATTATCATTGTTTTATTAGGATCAACTTTCGAAGCATTTTTACTTGTTAGATAATTGATAAAATCTCGATCGGCGTTGAAGAGATAACCATATGATAACTTTGTAATTATCAGTTAACTAGTTCAGTGAGCCAATAGTTTTTCTGAAAAAGGGGTTGGTTGGGTAACAGTATCAATTTTTTGTTAAAAAAACAATTGTATTCTTGCCGACGTTTCGAATTTAATTTACTTTTTCTTCAGGGCTCTATAACAATGAATTTTCATAAATATATCTTCCACAAAACTTATACGATTATTATCGTTTCAATTTCACAAGAAATAATGAATTCTTAATTGAATTACTCACCGAAAAGTCTCTTTCATAAATATGGTTGAACATCTAGAATAGTTGGATGATCAAAATAAAAAATGTGTCCATGTTCTTTTTCATGTTCAACGAGAGCTATGGGGTTTTTCATATTCAGTTTCTTAGTGTTCTGAAACTCGTGTTTTAAGATACTCTCTGGTTTGACCAACATATCATTAGTGACACCTATCATAGTTCATTTTGTACACAATATTGGATTGTATTCTTTATGGTGTTTAAGGTTTTCGTTTCGAGAAAAAATGCTTTCCAGCTGTATTTTCATTTGAAAAAGCTACTTTCATTTCTTCGGTACTTCCATACAAATAGGATTTTGTGATTTTTAGCTTTCACCCGTGTATTTTGGGAGGAGAACCTTCCTTCTTTAATTTTTTTTCTGATAAGGGCTCACGGAAAATTAATTTTTACTAGGTAATCCTCAATTAATTGGAGATTTCTGTTATGGAATTCAGAATTGGAAATGGCAATTGCTCTTGATTTCAAATTCTTTATAGTGTTGATTTCACTTTGAAAATTATTTTTTGAAAAATAATTTAAAAATCTCTCAGAAGAAGTTGGTATATGATGCCAGTCTATCTTTAAAATTCGGTTTGGAACTTTGATTATTTTAATATCTAAAAAGGCTAACGAATTGTTTTCTTCCATTTCTAGAGTAAATTTTAGTTTTGGATGAAAACTATGAAAAGTGTCTAATATTTCAGTTTCTTTATTTTTTGGAATAGAAGTAACAATATCGTCCACATATATTTTGTAATTATCGTAAATAATAATTTTGCAGCTTCTCTCTGATGTTGATAATGAAATGTTATCAAACAATTGGAGTCACACGTTAAAAGCTAAGACCTCGGTAATCCTTAGCTCACACAAGTTTCAACTTCTGAAGGTGGTCGCTCGTAGGGGTGCGACAGCTGGTTAACGGAAAAACATAATTTAAAACAGTTTTTTTTCAAACAGAATTGGAAAGCATTGTTTTATAAGAGAACACTTGTCTCGTTAAGAATACCCTGTAAATGTAAATGTCTCTGCGTAAATATGATGATAAACCTGACTTCGATTAATAAAAATCTGCCAGACACGAATTAACTGAAATCGTCATCGCCCACCCTATATTCAATTTCCCCGATTTGATAACCCACTAACCAGCAATCATAATACCATTAGCGAAGCAAGTGTTCTCAGCAAGGCAGCATGTTTCATCAGCTGACAGACAGACACCATATGATTATGAAAAAGCTCCAACAAATATTTATACATTTTCAGCAACGTTATGATACAATTTTAGAAAGCGAACCGTACTTCTAGTCTTGTCTCGTAGACACAATCCCTCCATATATCTTTCAAGTGTGTTTGAAAGCTATGCAACGCTCCGATTTAAACAAATTATTTTTACGTTTTGAAAGTTGTTATAAAGCAGGAAAGAAATTTATATAAATGAAACTGTGATTGCTGAGTGATTTATACATGTAAACTATTTTATTACATAAACTAGAGCGCATTACTCTTGATCTCGACCTGTATAAATCATCGTCAGGTACCCAAATATAAGAGTTTATTAATTGCCTCGTTAAAATATCTGTCCAAACTAATTCTCACGCGTTGGAAATATCACGTTGAAGGAAAACAGGATGCTAGTTTTCAAAACGTAAACTTTTTTTCAAGGACAAAACACAAGTACTACAGGACAATCTTCAAGGCGCGGTGCCTGTGCTGGAGAAGCGATTCACACTTGATTTGAATCGCTGGAGATTAAATCCATCCGGAAAAACGTTCTCAGGGAGTTTATTCCACATAAACGCAGTTCTTCAAATGAAAGAGGTCTCAAACTGTGAAGTTTGAGGTGTACTGAGTTGAACCTCGAAACGATGAGCAGCCACAGCCCGTCGCGTATTTATCATATGTACCGCTCTTGGTGGAATTACATGGGCCAAGTCACTTGAACACTTCCCGTGAATGTATCTATATCTCCAATATTTCTTCATTGTTCCATACTATCGAAGCTGCAGGTGATGTTCATGTCTCCAATCAGGCGCGGATTGCTCTATTCTGGATGGAACCCAGCAGCTTCAGGGTATGTTTGGAGGCGGAGCTCCATACATGAGAACAATATTTCAAAGAAGATCTGATCTGAGCTTTATAAAGCATCAAAAGTTGCTGAGGTGTGTACCTACAGTTTTCTGGTTCGAAACAGTGTTCCAAGCTTTTGAGACAATATAACCAATTGAACAGAGAAATTGTTCAAAAGGCAATAAAGCATAGCAACTTTAAAGGCGATAGAACGGTAGAAGAGTCCCTATAAACTTGTAGAGTACGATATAACCAATTGAAATGAGAAACTGTTCAAAGGGCAATACACAGATAGTTTGATTAAAAGGCAAATTGTTCAAAAAGCGATAGAGCATAGCAACTCTTCATGTCAGAGAGCTGTAGAAGAGTCTTTCTGAACATGTAGAGCATCATATATCCAATTGAACAGGAAAAATGTTTGAAAGCAATGGGCAAAGGCATCATCTGAAAGGCAATAAACACTCGTTATGTCGGAGAGCTGCAATAGAGTATAGTAACTTATTATGTCAGAAGTGTCTCTATAAACTTGTAGAGGACAATATAACCAATCAAACAAAGGAATCGTTTAATATAATTAAACAGAGGTTATTTGAAAGGCAATAGACAAGAAAGGTTTTGCCTTTCTTCTTCTACATGTTTATATAAAAAATGTGGGAATCTTTCAAAGAAAGGAAGGAAGCAATCAATGTCAAAATGCTAACTCTATACAAAGATGTGTAGATCCTGTGAATAAGTTACTTTCACACACACTGGAAGAAAAAGCCTTTTCGAAACATCTACTACTTTCATAATATAAACATTGAAGCTGATTAACGGAAAAACAGATTTTAAACAGATTTTAAACCGAATTACACGAAAAAAAAACTTTCGAAACAAATACTTTTTTATGGACTCTCAATTATACAAAAAAAAGATATGATTTTTGACTTTCCAATGAGTATTGTATGAAAATTTTTTTTCTACATATATTATGAATGGACTGGCCCATTACTTGATGAAAATTAATACTACTATCCATGATAATATTAAAAATAAAAATGAAAATATTCGAGAAAATTGTGTAATTGTTATCATTCTACATATATAGGTTATGCAAACAACAGAAATTAAAAAGCAATAGGCAACAACTTGGCCAAATAACTTCAATGGGACAGCTTTTTATTTTGATTATTTTCATTGCATATATATGCCCAAAAAATTTGTTATTTCTGTACGTTTATGACAACTGAAACGACAAAAAAGTGAACGATAAATTGTCAACTTATCTTGACAAATAATTCCCTAGATCTGGGTTCCCTCTCTTCCATTCTAAAACAAATTGAAAACCTGTCTATGCACTCCGAGTGACCGTCCAAAGAAACATTTATTTTGTCTGTCCCAGCCTACTTCTGCTCCTCTTTACAGCATCTCCAAAGACCCATTACAACGTCGAGAAATTTATCTGTATTTGATGTCTCTATACACGAGACTCCCTGAAGCAACAACTTGGATCCAACAGGTGTATATATTTTGCCAACGTCTGCACAATCGAATATAAACCCTGCCGGGTAATAATGCGGGCAAGAGCAATGGCTTGTGACCCCACGGCCATAAATATCGCCGAGAACCTTCGGGAAAGGCCCGCCAGAATCGGGAGAGTGCTTGTTTACAACAGCGTTGCCAGATGCAGAAAAGTTTCTTTAGATTTGAAGAAGTTTGTATTACTTTCTGAAGAAATAAGGAATGTCTATATGCATGTTATGAGAAATCTGAAGAGTAATAGAAGAACGACACCAAGGATCATTCACTGATGATTTTGAATAGACTTCTTCCAATTTTTCCATTACTCTATATGTAAAATCCCTGTCTAAATGATCTCTGAACTAAAGGTCAAAAGGTCAAAAGCATGGAAAAAATGGGAAACCGAAAAAATTTATAAATATTTTGGGATGATTGAGTTCTGTGACAAACTCCAAAAGTCGAATAAAAAACGAAAGACGTGAAAAATGACTGAATGGTGACAGAATTGTTTCATGCTGTTGCAGATTAACTCATAGAGCGAGTCCGGACTACTGCAAATGTAATTTTCATTTCATCATCACCGAATCAATTGTTCTTTCTTAATCTTTCCCCATAAACGCCTAATTAAAAAGAATTTTTATGAAATTGTCTGAAGAAGTCAGGAAATATCATCTGGCAACACCGCGTGAAGGTTCTCTTCTATACGCTCCAGTCGGACATGTGTTTCTAGTGTTCCAGATGCATTTTTATGTGACTAATTTTAATAAGTACACTTTTGGAAATGTCAAATTTGTTTCCGTTTCTTTGTTGCAGGATTGAGTTATTGGATTGTGCAATTTTAGTGACCAGTTGTTCGGTTGTCCTTTCGATTTGAGAAAAAGGACTGTGAAGGATAATTTATTGTGAATTCATTTGCAAATGAATAGTTTTTGACTGTACAAGAATCAAGCAGAAAAAAAAAAGATTTCAGTTTCATCAAAAGTGTTTTTGTATAGGTACATATGAACATGAGCCATTATTCTATATTTCGAATATCTGAAAATATATTATTTTGTAAAATTATTATACACTAACCGAAGCAAACTGATGATTTTTTAAAATTCCATTGTAAGAAGTAATTATTTGAATTTTTTTTAATGTTCTCTTCTACAAATTCCCACGTGCTACAGTAAAGTGTCGCTATCTTCAACTTTAAAATATTATAATGAACTTAAAACGATATCAAGAACATTTTTCAAAAAAAATAATGTTTCCAAACCCATGTATAGGCCACATTCATTTTGAAAACAACACAAAAAATATTTTCTATGGACCTCAAAGGAGGCAATAAATTTTATTTTCAAAAATTCGTGTAATTTCTAAAACTGACAACGGACAATTTCGCTAAGCATTTTCATGTTGATAATAATGTAGATAGTAATCTCAATAGTTCAAAAATATTGAAAAAAAATCAGTGTTCAGTGATTATTAAACAAGAAATGGTTATTTGATTAGTGATTATTTCAGAATTTGTAGATATTATGAGGCCTTCCAACTGTGTCGAAGCTGACTTAGCAAAAAATCTATAACCACTAAATTTAAGGAATGTTTTTTCTACTTTGGATCGAACTATCTAAATACCATATTACCATATATCAATTTTCCTACAAATAAATAAAAAAACTTTGAAATTTTCTTATATGTTCATAAATATTTATAGCTAATTTTTATTTTTAGATAATACCATTTTCTTATTGTTTCCGTGCATTATAACTATTATTTATATAAATTGAAACGGAAATATTCTTAGGAGAGATTGTCTGGGAAAGACAGGGTTTGGCTTTCTACTATTCCATCTTTATACAAAACATGTGGGAATCTTTCAAAAAAAGAAAGAAAGTAATCAATATCAAAATAAACACTCTACAAAGATGTTCATGTCATGCGAAGAAGAAACTTTTAAACACAAACTGGGGAAAGAAGCCTTCACGAAACAAAAACTTTCATGTAAACATTGAATTACAAAAAAATCAATGCTTTAGAAACATCTACTTGTATAATGAACATAGAATTATACAAAAAACTTTTTGCTAATCACTTTTTACTGAAATTATTCGTTATGGATTTGAATCAGATAACATTCAGAGGATTGCTACACAATAAAGTAACTGAAAGAGATTTTCTTTCACATGGAAAACTATCCTCAATGGTACACATCGATGTTACGGAATGAAATTCATAAGGAACAAGTAACAAAAGCAATAGCGATGAAAACTCCTTTCAACAAAAAATTAAAAAATATTAAAGTCAGTTTAGGTGAAAATTCTCACAGAATCATCATTGAATACATATTTTGGAAACCACAAAAGTCTCTTAACGAGTGGGAGTGATTCGGATAATTCTTAAAGTTTTCTATTTAAAAAAGAATGTGGACGTATTTGTTTCGAATACCCTATATAGGTATCAGAAGTACTAACCCATTTTACTTGTTATATAATATATGATTCTAATATGATTCGAAATCTATAAACCAATAAGATGAAAATGAATATCTGAAATATCAGTTTTATTGAGCAATAAAACGTAAAAAGAAAATACAATTAAACGAAATAAATAATCAAGATAAAAGATGGTGATGAAGTCACCACCCGAAGACGATTGTAGATACTAACAATCGAAACGTCGTGATGTAACTTGGCTTGGAATCTTTCTTAATTTTTTACTCTGTGGTCATTTCCATCTTGATAATTTCATTCATTTTATTGGCTCTAGCCTCCCCAACTTAACCTAACCTAACCAACCTAACCTTACCTAACCTAGCCTAACCTAACCTAGCCTAACCTAACCTAACCTAACCTAACCATTAGGTTCAAAAAGTGATGCGTGAGAAATTCACTTGCTTGAGCGAAATCAAATTAAATTTAATTCAATAAGGAGTTCGTTGTTTTTGTATAGACTAATTTTTCTTTACTTGGTTCCTGTTGTATCTAACGCACTATTTCACGTTATCTCCACTCCAGTAGAATGTAATGAAATTTCTTTTAAATTAGGAAAGCCGATTTTCGGTTTGAAAACATACTAGTGACAATGAATAATATAATATTGTAAATTTCAACAGCTCCTACTACTGAAAATTTACAATATTATACTATTCACTGTCAATACTTATTATGTTGTCATATTACACTAGAGTAGAGGGGGCCTGAAATAATACATTAGGCACAACAGAAATCAGGAACCTGTTGACTACATCAAAAATATATTCATTTTTCTGGAACATCCTTTTTTCAAAAATCGATTTTTTCAAAAGCTCACAAAAAACCAGTATCATTGAACTACTCTATTATTAAACAGATTCATTCAGGGTTTCATATTGAAAATCTTGCAGTTAATCAAATATTATTCTTCAATTATGATTCAATATTGATCTGATAGTGAAAAAGAGTTATATTTACTGAACATCAAATTATATCTGCTCACGCAGAATGAGGAAACCAAACCTTCATTGAAGTGAATGATTGAAAGATAATTTTATCTTTTTGCAGACATTAGTAGAAGTGACTCGACATTCGCCTTAATAAATTTGTAATTTGTGTGAAAATATCTATTACAGGAAAACCTAACTTGTACTATTGAAATGAACAACTAATATAATGATTCAAAGACTTTACATAGCTTCTGAATTCCCTGTACTTTTACCTCGTTCTATCCGCTTGGTTGACTTCTGGAAACTCAATACGAGAAATGTCAATTAAGCCATAAATTTCATTCTTTTCTTCACAATCCCATTGAGGGTTTTTATTTTGATTTGAAGTGGGTTAGAGACGTTCATATAACAGTCATTCAACCAGGAAATACAACAGCGGTAAATCAAAAGCCTTTTTTTAATAGATATCACGAGGCGTCTAGCACGTTATTACCTGAAAAGATACCACAGATCTTGCGGTTTGTAAATAACCCCCGAGTGGATGCATCCCTTTGTTTGAGGGTAATTTTAACTGGGGCGATACAGTCTCTAAACTTTACGACGTGTGAAGAGCCAATGAAATTTTCACCCCATTTCAATTTGAAATACAATGAGTGCTTTAGTTTGAAGAAGATTTATTGAAAAAGGAGCGCTGCTGGATAAAAAGGATTCTAAAGGCGAGTGTTCTCCTCGATACAGTTCATTAAACGCATTTTTTCCATCGCAAGCATATGCTTCAGTATGAAATAATATTGTTTGAAATCGAAAACTGAATGTTTCAAAACCATCCAATTTTTTTTATCTACCTTTTTGGCTTTTACCTTCTATAATCTGAAAAATATGAAAATTGGAAGTAATAACTTTCTTTTTGTAGAAATTTTTGTGTATTGTCACTATTTGTTAAACTATATTTGTGAGGCTCCAGCTGTTAAATTGAAAGATATTAACCTTTTGTGATTTCCTAATGAAAATGTATATATCAAAAACATGGGTCTTCTACAGCAAATTATTCAAAAACAATATCGTTTTCTGGGTGTCGCTTTAGTAAGAACACATAACGACATCGTAATGAATTGCTGTAGAATACCCACCTTTTTGATGAGCTATTTAAATTTTCATTCAGAACTCACAGAAAGTCAATGTCATTTTAAGTTTGACAGCTGGAGCGTTACAAATATAGTACCTATAACAAATTGTGCCAATATTCAAAAATTTCTATAAAAAACCCAATAATTTTCTAGAGGAAAGTTCTAGAAGTATATTAACAGTGATTGTGGAATAATCCAAAATCTTTTTGAAGTAAAACTTCTTTACGCGCGCTTGACTGGGGAGTAAGGTGGTGGATGCGTGACGACAGCGTTACGAAAAGCGTGATTGGACGAGGCGAACGGAAGTTGAAGAGGAGGTATAAGATAGTGGAGATAGAACGGGAGAGTTACGTTTCGAATATTACTGTAGGGGCGAGAGAGAGAGGGGGAAAAATCTGTATCTTATTTCAAATACAGTTAGCCCATTGTCTCGATCTTACAATCAACCATGGTATTTACTGATTTATCCGATAATAGAAATGATAAATGAAAATAAAAAAATTATTCAAAAGTCTCAATTTATCTTGTTTTTCTATTTTTCATATTCCCTAAATAATTTATAATATATTTTGTGTCAAATAAGCTACAGATCACTATGGATACTGCGATTACCTTGTTTATTTTCGTTTCCCTCTATGTAATTTGCATCAATATATTCGAAAATGAACATTATCAATATTATTATTATTATTTTTTTTCCGTAGGCCCTATCCCCCAAAACCCCCATATATTTCGGAGGGCGCGCCAGCATTATCAACCAACGACCACTCCACACACCGTGGAGTAAGTGATCATTGGGTCCGATAATCATGTTCCCTGACCAAGCTCTCTGAGTCAAGAATGACAGCCTTCTGCATCTGCCCGATAAAGATTTCTGCCTCAGTGCGGCAAGCCGGTATGATTTTGAGATTCGAGAGTAAATAGGGCATAATTCCACCAAGGACTCCATCTCGACACAGTGGTCTGGATAGTCTGCAGAGTTCGAAGAGAAAATCTCGATATTTTATCCGTTTTTCTCCCTCTTTTCGGACGATATCATTATTATTATAGATCTGACAGGAAGGAAAATATACACGTAGTTTTAAAAAACCATTTTTATTAATGCAAACTTTGAGTCACATTATGATTGAAAAATAATAAGCCACTTTTTGAAAAATGAAATAATATCTATTGAAAAATGTTGAAACCATCTGAACAGGAATCGCTTTATATTATGTTACTATTGAACAAGAAGCTCATTTTTCGCAGTTCTCTAACAGCTCATTTATCAACCAGAATCATCTCGAACACAGTCGAGTTCCGATCCTAGAGAAATATGAAAAGACCGCTCGATTTATTTATTATAGCAGGAATTGAAAATCGTTTTAGATATCACTTTAATATTAGTTTTGACATTGTTTTATCAAATCATATTAAAAAACACATTAATGTTAGATTTCCACTAGAAATGTGTTTCGCTATACAATATCATCTTCAGGCGTCACAATATGGTCTGTTCAAATTCTGTGTCATGCTTTTATAGGAATCTGGATCCTAATAACAACTACTACCTGGCCAATTTCCATATCAGAAATTTTTAAAACATTTACCTTCCTAGGAACAACAACTGGAGAATAATGAATACAAGTTTTACATGATATCCCATTCTACCTACTAGGATCTATACTTATTAACAATTGCAATTAATCATTGCATGAAATTCAAATCTATTCGATTATTGAGCTTTGCGATTTGCAAAACTACTTATATGCTCTTTTACTCTTTTGGAGTACTATAACAGTGCAAAATTCATAGTATTTCTCAAATGATTGAATTATTTACCCAGTAAAAACATAGATTGTTTCGGAACTAGACTAGTGAAATGGGGTAACTTTTCAAAATTGTTGAAACGTCAAAACGTCTTATTTCACCATGTAGGCCATATAGGCCACTGAATTCATTTAATTTTTATTTTTTATAAAAAACAGTAGGTGAATGTGTGACTGAAATTTCTCATTACTTGAATTCACAGGGGGTTGTTATTTTTAAGAGAGTTAGTTTTTGAAAAAAAAAACTTATAGTGTAAAGATGGAGGAGTAGAAAGCAGTGAAGATTTTTTTTCTTAGCTCATTACTAAAATGAATACATTCAGATACTCCCATCTTGCAGGTAGTAGATGAATCCTTATGAATATATTGGTATTTTCCGAATCGACTCCAACGTGTGTTGATTATACATGTTATTTTCCACGTGTTGGGCTGTTATCACTGGGTATATTTTGGTAACCTCAAACTGTGCTTCATATGTTTTTCTATAATTATACAATTTTATCAACGAACCGTCAATGTTGTTCTAACAATCTTAATATTTATCTTTCGAAGATAATGATTCATAAGTCTTGTTTATTACTCGTTATGGCTGTGAAATTATTGTAATGGTTACAATTTGCCTTACTACTATATGTAAAAAGTGGAATCGTTATTTATAAATATTTGTTGCTTTTACATTGTCGAATTGAGAAAGAAGTATTCGAATCTATGGGTCTAATTTCTAGAACTGACTAAGACATCAAAAAAATTTAATCAGTATAAATAAAAACAGATTAGGTAACATGAAATTCGTAAAATACTGACAACTTGAAAAAAAATAATGGGTAAAATACTATGAATATTTTGGGAATGGTTATTTTATATTTATTTATTTATTTATTTCATACACTATTCTACAGGATGAACCCAATTACAAAATAGGGAGTAACAATGGCATTTACAAATATGTACTTACATAATATAATTTATGAATCTATATAAAAAAAAATTAAAAACAGAGCTGTCAGTTAGCTAAGAAATGTCTTTTAATTTGTATATATCTAGGACATGACGAACAGAATTAGAGGTATCGTACATTGTATAAATTGGAGAGTTTTTCATTATATTTGTACGCGGAGTGTTGAGATAAAATGTGACATTATTCCTAGATGACCGTCTAAGAATCCAAAAATTCAACATATGTAACAGTTGAGAGCAGGTGATGATATGACCTTGAATAAAAAAAGAAATGGATAATATTTACGCTTTGCCTCGAGACTACAAAAATTGTGAGTTACAAGCAATTCATAATAGGGTATTCCTACAAAAGGATACGGGCCTTCAAAGTTTAAAAGACATATATTTTAGGAAGCGCCTTTGTAGGGATTCTAGTTTATTTATTTGAACTTGATAGTAAGGACTCCACACGACAGATGCATATTCCAGCCTACATCGAACAAAAGTGAAATAAAGTAATATCAATATTGAAGCTTTTGTATTTCTAACTGAGAATCCATACATGCGATAAGCTGCTGTTAGAGTAGTGTCAATATGTTTATTGAAAGAGAGGGATGAATCAAAAGTAACACCTAGATCAGTGAGTGTGCCAGGACGCTTCAGAACTTGATTGTTTATGACGTAGTTGTGTAAATTCAAGTTCGTTTCCAGTGAATAAGACATTACATTACATTTGGATATGTTGAGAGATAGATTATTCTTTCTACTGCTTACGGTTGTATAAATACGATTTGAAAAGGTTAATTAATTCATTGGATAACCCAAAAGTCGAAAGCTTGTTGAGCAGGCTACTATGGTCAAGTCTGTCGAACGCTTTAGAAAAATCAGTGTAGTTGACATCAGTCTGAGATTGACAATCAATACTCTCTGCAATACACTAAGTTTGTTACAAGATTGGTGGTGGTTGAACGTCCTTTCATGAAACCGTGTTGATTGGGGCTAATAGTGTTGCTGACATGACAATAGATTGTCTTCTCAAGAAACATCTCAAACACTTTACAAAAGTTGCATATGATAGAGATTGGTCTGTAATTTTTTATCTCACTTTTATCACCTTTTTTGAAAATTCGACAGACTTTCGACATTTTCCATATTGATGGTACAATTGATGTTTTCAGGCATATATTAATTAGAGTTGTTAGAAGTTCAACCAGAGCTGAGGCACAATCTTTAATGATGAACGCAGTAAATTTAGGCTTTAATTTGTTAGGGTTTGATAAACATCTTCAATACTAATGTTTTTGACTGCTAAGCTGGGAATATTACTACTGTTGTTCGCATGGTCACTTGATATTGACAGTATATAAGAATCACTTGAGAAATCTGCAAAACGATCAAGAATATCAGAGGAATTATCCAGTAGCTTGCCTTCATGTAACATTTCATCTCCGATTCCATTCGTATATTTTGACTTGTTAATGAATGACCAAAACTCTTTGGAGTTATGGATAATCTCGCTCTCAGTTTCCTGAATGAATTTTTTACAAGCTATTCTAATGGCTGCTTTGATTTCCGCCCAAAGACGTTTGAATTCGTGAAAAGCGTGAATGTCGCCGTTTCTTTTGTATCTAAACCAAAATTTTGTTTCAGTTCGAATTTTCAAAGGAGGCTGGATAATTATTTTTAGATTTTATCGAGAATTTTGTGAAGACAGGCATCATTTGCATTGCGAAACGCATATAGAAAAATTCAAGTTAAAGAGTCAACTTTGAAGCAAACTTGGACAATTTAGTTGAGGTTCGTCACCACAAAATCACAAGAAAAAGCCAAAAAGAAGAGAAAACAGATCATCTTTTCGACAATGATAAAACCTCCTCTTTCTGATTCTTTATTTCAGCAGGATGAAAATTGTTGCTAATGTCGAGACTATTATGATTCTGTAGCTTGAAGGAAAAAAACAGTGTGATCGAGTAAAATAGTAGCTAATTTGAAAATGTTTTAATGGAAAAACGGCAACTTTGTGAACTTCCCAAGTCCATTTTTCTCATAAAATAATATCTCTGCAGCTCTTAGAATTTTTTCTTTGTCATTGTCCACATTATAATCATGAATTACTGTTTTCATGATGGTATTACACCAATTCTTAACAATGTCCTTAGGCAGATACTCCCGTCAACATCGAATAAAATTCAGCAAGCTATATTTCAGCATAATTATAGTCAAAGGTAATTTTCCTGTCACAAAACTGAACTTTGTAAGAGATTGCACGCAGACTACACATTGAAAATTTGCATTTAACATCTTAATTAGTATGGAGTGGATTTTCAAGTCTGCTAACTTGACCGCCCAACTGTTTACCAACACCAACCAGAAGGCGGCAGCGATTATAACTCTTCTTCTCTGATAACTACGTTCGCTCAGGAATATTCATGCGACGTGAAAATTATCTTTAATATCATAATTTGAATCAGAATTCAGCTTGGACTGGAATTGTACTGCGCAGACAGGATACCTGTTATTTTTTATCTGGGCAGATAATGTCGGTCAGCACTAATTTTTGAAACGATCATTTTCCATACATTTCATCATGAACCAGACTGATTGTAATCATTGAAATTACAGCAAAGGGCCTTGAAATACATAGTTTGTTGGTGTTGTGGAATTTGTCTTCGAAAAATTAAATTTAATTTCAAGTGTGGCTGTTTTTTGTTTCACTAGCACTCCCAGAATACGGGTGAATATGCCCATTTGCATATTCTTGAAAATCTCAAGCGCTTATAATTGCAAAAATTTGAGAAACAAACCCTTCAAAATGTCTTGCCTATAGAACAAGTAATTCATTGGGAGAATTAGTTAAAAATAATGAAGATAAAACGTCCAAATCAGAGAAATCAGGGGTATATAAATTGAAGTGTGGTACGTGTCTTAAGGTATATATTGGTCAAACTGGCAGAAAATTTAGGAATCGAATCCAGGAACAGGAGCTAAGTAAATAAGAAAACAAGTTCAGCATAATCAAATCATCTTTTAGAAGGAAATCATATCTTTGTGGAAGAAGTTCAAATTTTATACATAGAAAATTAAGGTTTGAAACTGAATCATTTGGAAGCAATGTATATTAATGAACTTGAAAATTCAAACATTCTAATTAATGATCAACTGGACAAATTTGAATAGATCACCATTATTGAACTTATTTTATTAGAAAAACCGTTTATGAAATTACTATGGATCTTCATCCATACTAATTTCAAGTAACAGCCGAATCAATAAGAAAATTTAATATTTGCATGTGCTGTTGAATGCTATATCCAAAATAGCGATTTGGCAATATAGACTGAATATAATGACGACTAATGGCCGACATAATGGCCTATATCAATTGTCAAAGTTCCCGTTGGAAGCCCCTTTACTTGTAGAGCGTACAAAAATGTTTCTTTCAGATACAAACAGGAAGAAAAAAAGCTTTTCAAAACAATCACTTTCACAAACATATACAAATACATTATATGAAGTGCTTTGCATTTATCCCTAATGACTTTGTTAACTACATAATATATTTGTATTATTCATATATTTTCACTGT
The DNA here is from genome assembly GCF_000500325.1 of Leptinotarsa decemlineata. Lineage (NCBI taxonomy): Eukaryota > Metazoa > Arthropoda > Insecta > Coleoptera > Chrysomelidae > Leptinotarsa > Leptinotarsa decemlineata. The sequence continues at coordinate 203,143 of NW_019290396.1, forward strand.
GAATATAGTTATCATTATTATTATTTAATTACATAAAAATCGGTTTTTCTCATTAAGTTTGTACTAGATACATTCATTGTGAAATTGAAACACCTTTTATTTATAGGAAAGCTACAAAAACTAATCTCTCCTAAATTTTTTTCAACTAACACTATTGTTTCTAAAAGCTTTGAATTGTGTCAAATAGAAGTAGGTAAACTTTTCTTCAATAAAAATTGGAAATGAAACCGATGGGTAATATTCAAATCAGTGCGTTTGCGTCTTCTAATTAGAGGAAGCAAAAGTTGCGCATCTGGTATTGATAAGTTAGAGCTGTATTCCAAAAAAAGACAAAAATTCACTAATAATTTTTTACTTGTATCTGGTTTAACCTTAAAAAATACTTGCATATTGCATATAGAATTCCTCCTATCAAAATTTTGTATTCTTATATTTTCCTGCTTTCTGAATTTGGAACCTCAGCCATGAAACAATTGAAAGAGATTTCGTAAGGAATTCAAAACATATATAAAGTTTAAATATGATGGAGCATCTTTGCATAACGAAATGATACTAAAATAGACCACCTTGAAAACCAACCATATTACATAAATATATTTTCTGAATTATTGTCATGTAAGTTCTACGACTCTGTGAGGAAATATACTCCAGATAAAATAATATAAGTGAATGTAGAAGCTGCTTTCTCTCGAAAAACAAACTTGTACCTATTTTTGACGAAATGGAAATCTACCAACAAGACGACGATCGGTAGCAATAGAACATCTCTTAAGAAGATGACCAAGAAGGTCTCCATTATAGAAATAATCACTGATGACGCCTCAACACTTTCGAAACATCTGTTATCATCTCAAGCATCATTAATATGGTTTCCTGCGAGTGCCTCGGGCTAATGCGCTTGATGACATTTCTGATTTCAGTAATTACTTGAACTTCAATGTTATAGCTTGTCAGATCGATTTTGTTCGTATTATTCGAAGTTCTCCGGTCAGCAACCCTTCAAAAAACCCGTACTAATACCGACAATTTTTTCATTATTCATCAGAGAGCTATTGCTTGGGACTAGAATTCCAATAAATGCATTGCTTTGTCGATAACAGCAGATTTCTTTCCGTTTATTTATTCCAGATCATCAGCTACTAGTACACAAGAAGACCGGAAGAAAATTTCGAATTGGTATACCATTGACCAAGTAGAATTTATTGCCATTCACCTGTTTTTTCTCAAATGAAAAATATGGTCAAACCAAGGAATACTATTTCAAATTAAACATTTTTACACAACTGAGAAATTTTCAATGCTTCATCAAGCACTAATTATAACTTCATTGAAGAAGGGGACTTCAATGAAGCTTTTCCCTCAAAAGCATATCCTGGATCTGGACCTGTACGTTAAGGAGGTTGTGTTAATGGTCTTGTTACCATTGCGCATGACTGGTGTAAACTTCGAAGTAGGAATGGATCAATTGAGGCTAAGCCTATGGCAAGACGCGCTTACTGCGCAACATCTGCTGCAGGCAACCAGTGATGCAATTTAACCCAGGTTTATGTTTAATAAACCCTACAAAATACAAATAGAACTGAACACGGAGTCAGATGATACAAATGCAATACGCATATATACAGACGGCTTAAAAACCAAAGAAGGCTAAGGATGTAGAATGTTCTCCACTAAGCCTAAGGATTAAGTGGGGAATAGGAAAAAATCCCATCGTGGTTCAAACAGAACGGGCTGGTATCTCAATCGCCACGAAAGAAATAACCAGAAAAGAAATTTCTGTCAGAAACTTAGCAATCTGCACTGATAGTAGACAAGCCCTATTGCCTTGAACAGACAACGTGCCATCAAGATTTAGCCAAAGCCTTGGTAGACAATAACATTATCCTGTAGTGGGTTAATGGGCACGACAGGAGTGAAGGTAATCGCATTGTCGATTCTTTAGCCAAGACCGCGGCTGGACTGAGGATTTTAGGACCCAGTGGTACCAATGGCCTGATGACTTCAATTGTGGAACTAGCCAAATGTCACACCCCTAAAGAAATGGGATGGAATCAATGGATGCAGTCTTGCCAGGATCACCTTGGGCGACCCTGGAAAGCTGGCGCCGATAACCAGGAAAAATCTACGTAGGATCTAGAGTAGGATTTCTGACTGGCCACTGTCATCTAAGGAAACACCTCCACTCTGCAGAATGTGTGAACAGGAAGATGAAACTGTCAGGCGAGTGTGAGTGTCCGGAGTTATCGTCAATAAGAGAGTGTGTGTTCGGCGAGTCTTGGCCCACACTTGTCGATATAAAGGATATAAAGGAGTGGACAGTGACCTGTCCACCTTCCTGAAAAGGACAGAATCGACGATGACCTAAGAGGACAACTCTTCGGAAGGATGTACAATGGGTCACACGTGGCCTAAGTGCTGTTGGCCTACACTCACCCTCCCTAATCTACAGATAGAGATTTCCTAGATGTTGATTTCGATTTCAGTATCAAAATTGTTAATTGCCTGAAGATATTTGATACGTGAGAAGAGAAGAAAGAATCAATATAAGCTTCTTTTGTATTTGAATAAAACAATCGTGGTAAACAGTTATCGTTTGAATGACCAACCAGTGCTTCAATGGACTTTTGATCCCTGCTTGGGATTTTACATTAGAAGGTGAGACCCATTTCTTTAGCTCATATCATATATCTACCGAAGATTTTTGAAGGTAATTCGTAGAAAGGAGCTGGCAGAAATGATTTTTGGCAGCATTTGAACTACGATAATTTTTGTTTCTGAAACATGGGATTTTTATATAACGTCAAATGTATATATGAAAACCCCATCTTTCAGAAAAAAAACCCTTATTCACATTCTGATAAAATTATTGTAAACATGTTCTAATGTACACTTACGAAGTAGTTTGATGATATCGAATTACTCTGATACGAATGATTTTTTCTTGGGTAGTTTATGAGTGAAAACCACTTTTATTTTATTAATTCCTGTTCGAAAGATGAGAAATATCTCACGTATGCCTGGTGTTTACGTTTATTTGGTCTTTCGAGAGAAGGAAGGAAGAAAGGACATGAATTTCCTTTGGAATTATATTTTCATATCCAATCCATTAGTACATTTTCATTCCAAGTTATTAAACTTTCAATATAAAGAGAAGTTGATACTGGTGAATATCAAATTCTGATCCCGGAACCATTCAATAAATGATGGAAATTCACGATCTATCAAAGAAGTTTCTAGACAGCTTCAACTTGGTGTCTACGGCAAAATTGTAATCAAAACGGAACCTCTCTTTCAATATCCCTGCTCTATAAGAGCAAAAGAAAGAAGATTTCTTAAGAACAATATTAATCAAAGTGTAGGAAACCATCGCAGAAACAGCCTCTGCAGGAAAATTATCCGATTCACACTATCTACGATTAAGATGTAAAAGTATACACACAATTAAAGACGGAGCTAAACGAATGCGATAATAATAGAGTGCGGGATCCCGAGGCATGTTTCAGTATAAAAAATGTTCGACGCCCCTGCGAATCCTGACACTACCTTGTAGCCTGCATCGAGCCTTCTATATAAGATAAAACAAAACAAATCAAAGGCATTGCCCCTTGTCCTGGCAACATTATAATTACTTGTACGACTCCATTGGCTCTGCTGATTGTCTTATTCACCAGTTTGAACAGACAATAAAGGCTCCATATACAGGGAGTGTCTTGAATTGGTGAGTTTTTCGATAATCTATGAATTGTTCAGAAAAATATTATTTTTACTCAATATAATTTTTATTTTCAATAATTTAAATTTTGTCTTGTGTTCGTTGATTTTCGAATGCGGTCAGATAAGATTTGCAATGTAAATTTGCTGGAAGCAGAGAAAAACAATACTTTTTTCGATAAAAAACTGGATACTATTCGAAGAAAAAAATCAACGAATCTGAAATCCTCTTCGCATTGCTCAATTCGAAGACCTAACTTTCCTCTGCTCCCATAGCTTACGTAGCGTAGGTGAAAGTATATAACTTCTTGCAGGATGACTGACAATATTACTATGAATGTAACACAATTTCCTACTTCTCCGATACATCACGAAACCCATGCTGATCTGGACTTCCATCATTTATTACAAAATGCAGTAAAAAATTCTATTGCATTTTTTCCAACTGCAAAAAATATATTGCGGTCGTGAAAATTTAACTGCAAATGTCGATTTATCATACAACAACTTATAATAGAATATTTAGCTGTCAAATATGGAAAATAATCAAATAATCATTTAAGGGAATACATGAATTGAAAGATGTTCCAACCTAAACTTCAATATTGTAAAACAAATACATGTAGTATTCAGAATTCCATCTTTTAGTATTCTAAGTTCATAGACATCAAAATTGATACGATCACAGGATATAGAAATATAAAACAATGCACACATACGCAAACTTTGCACAGATTGCAGAGCATTTTACCTTAGTACAGTGACCGGATCAAAGTTGCAATATCAGCAAAAAACATCCTCTCGTTAATAAGCCAAACGAGTACTGAGTTACGAACGATTTTCTCCGTTCCTATATCGCATTGATAGTTTAGATATTAGCCACCGATGGAGTCACTAAAAGACTCGCCATTTTAGGATAATCAGAGTCTCGATATCACTCGACAGTGAGAACGGGCCTCGTGTCTCAAGGAAGCTAAGCCTGCCACTAGGAACACCAACTGTTACCGAATGCAGCAGAGTTGAATATGCTCTCGAAGGGTAGATTCATACCGTTGCATGTCGTCTTCAGCATGCAAAGCTCGGTGGAAGCGTCTCCTAGTGGCTCTATCACCAAGTGGACTTTGACTGAGCCAGCAACCTTCTGGGTTGGCAATTCCGTATACATGCACCTTTGAAGCATGGTGAGGTCAAGACCCGTGGAGGTAAAGCTGAACCGCCTGTTGTGGCTGGCCTGGCTATCTAAGTAAAGACCGACAAATATACGTCTGGTCAACCACCGATCTGATATATGTTAAATACGACTCTCTAGTTTCTTTCTCTGTCTGACAACAGGGAGATCCTCGCTGGAGAGCCACAGAGGGCCGTGCTCTCTCCCACGCTGTACTCCCTTCACACCAGCGACCGCCCAAGGTCCGAGAGTGTGAAGATATCTCCAGACGCCGATGACACGGCTCTCCTCTCATCTTCTATGGGTCGAGAGCTCGGTCTACATGCAACGTGCATTGGACGACCTCGAGCGATAGTACCTCGAATGGAAGATCCGAATGAACCCGGACAAGACTCAGGCGATAACCATGGAAAGAACGACATCTTCTCCGGCCAGAAAAGTGACGAACTCTGAAAGGGAGATCGACTGGCTAGCGCGGGTAAAGTACCTCGGTCTTCTAATAGACCGTAGCTTCATGTATGCTTCATGCTTCAGGCGTCTGTGGACAAGCGGCTCCATCTCATATCTCCATTCTGCAGAGATTGGAATATAAGTTGATACGTATGATTGTGAATGCTGCGTGGTTCGTACGGAACGAAGCCATCCGCAGAGATTTGCAGCTGCCTTCCATTCAGCAGTCCATTCAGTCGAGGAATCGGCAAGTCTTTGATTGCGCAAAAACCTACGATAATCCGTTAGTCAGGGAAGCTATAGATTCTGTTGATGACCCCTCCCGATATAAAAGGCCCAGACACTCTGTTGAATGAGACCCTCATATGCCCCGTTAAAAGAAGAACAATATTTTCATCCAAACACCCCAGCCAGGTAGGGGTCCACACTGAAGGGCGGTACTGATGTCTGAAGACATTCATGCCGCCACCCATGATCAGTTATGACCCGCTCGTCCTTCTGAACGAGCATAAGTACTAAGGGTAAGGGAGCCAGGCTCCAACCTGTTTGAAATCAAGACGACATTGGTTCAAGAATACCTACTACAATACCCGAGACAATACCTGTAAATATATTTGACATATTTTTGTAGGTACATATGATCTTCGTTATTTATCTGTACATAGTTATCAAGAATAACATTTCATTTAATACCACCTGCCGTGACTTTGTACTAGTTGAACCCTGGACATACTTTTTCCAACCGAGTTAACCGAGTAAACTCAAGTTCAGTATATATTGTTGATGCAAAACTAGCAAATTAAAAAATTTGTTCGTCAAAATATAACAAGAAAAATTAACTGCCATTTCCTTTTGGCTTAAAATCAGAGAGACAAGCAATCAGGATTCCAGAATTCATACAAAACTGTTTGATGTTGGGAAATATCGGGTGTAATGTAGACACCACACTGGAAATGCAACTGGAAGACTGAGTGGACTGAAATCATATTTTTTTTCGATTCACTTGAGGCCCGTTGGTTCAACCGGATAGTAGTTATATTAGCAAAGTTATAAGGCAGATTCCAAATATACTTTGCGCATTATCGACAAGTCATATAGCAGTAGAAGTAGTTCAAGTACAACCGAGAGGACTATTATCAATATGGTGGATAAATTTGAGTCCACTGGTTCAGTAAACTATCGACGAGACGCCAGATCTGCCTAAAACATCGCCGCTGTATGTGAGAGTGTACAGGAGAATCCGAAGCATTCGATTTAATGTCACTCACAATAACTCGGCCTTTCGCAGACCAGAACTTAGCGAATGTTGCGTGACTTGGGCCCAGGAACTGAAGGTAAAAGATCATAGATACTGACGTGTGTTCGCTAAATGGGCAAATCAGTTCAATCCCAATCAAGGTTCATCCAAAGAATTATAGGACTAGGAATTTATCATATGCATTACATTTTCCGTACGGAGTACTTGACACATATTTGAAACGCAACTAGAATATAATCTTTTTTAGATAGTGTTTATTTCTACTGAAATGATAATGATTATCGAACAACATATAACCAGTCATATAACCACCATTCTCAGCAATTTTTTCACTGGATTGTTCTTCAAATACTGATCATCAGGTAGCCTGTGTACATTGCAATGGTGCAATATCATCACTCATGCAATTTTTCTACCTCTGACAGACGAGTAAAGGAGTGTATGTACGGGTTGCACAAGAACTGAATTCTGGGATTGGTGATCAGTGAGACTACGGTTGATAAAGAGATAAAATACAAGAGAAATTAGCGTCAATAAGTAATATAAACACGAAATATATTTCCAGGATTCAGACATATATAGAGCGGACGTAAAAGAGAAATACATTTGATAATGAGAAAAATATGTTCTCAAAATATTTACATAACGAAACAAGCTTTACAAATGAGTTTTTATTGAAATTGGGGACGGTTGAACAGATCCATTGTTGGATTTTTGTACTTTTCTGACAGATTCCGAACATGGAAAACAATATATGTCCTTCTATTTGAAAAAAACAACTGTGATACGGCACGTTCATACTAAGTACCCTGTATATTAGTTTTTTTTATTCCAATGCATTGCTAAACTTTCAAACGAAACACGATTTCATTCCTTCATCTCAAACTTCTATAATTTAGTCACAAATCGCATGTTGCATATTTTTTTAACAATAAAGTGATAAAAATTGTGGAGGCCTATTTGTAGAGAAAAAACAATTTTTTCAAAGGTCTAGAAACGTAAGTTCGCTGTAATGAATGAGAAGATAATGTTGAATAATGAAATAAATTTCTGGTAATTTGAAATATAGCAGAATCTGTAAAGGTTTCATAAATTGAATTCAATTTGTGACAAACGGGAATATGGAAAAGATGGGATAATCGTGGCAATGAGTAATTTTAATCTACACCTCAAGTGGCTTTACACAAAAATGAAAAAAATCTACTGAAGACGGCATACTTATTCATTGGATGCTTTCCAGCGTACTAATATGTTTACTCTTTTATACATACATCACAATGGAGATATACAGGAGAGTTTGAACCTAACTAAGCTGCAGTAAAGGGTTTCAAAAGCAAGGATATTGCTTTCATTATAAATCCTAAGTTCCTTGGTTTCAACAAGGTCTATGTGAGTGGAAGTGCAGTATTTATCTACATTTATTCATATTTATCTGGATATCTATAATTATTGATATCTAGACCTAATTTCATAAAATATCTTCTATAAATATCACAATTAATTCAATGAATTATGGAGCATCAAAAAGCGTGGCTTCTCTCTTCGAGGCTTGGCTAAGAATCCCTTGTTGACAAAAAAGTTGATTAATCCTCTCTTTCCCTGGATACCAACTACTAATTGTTACAAGTTCAACTTCAGAAGTTTCATATTTCTAATACTAGTTAACTTACGATTTTAATACATTAAACTTGAACATCTACGAAAATCAATTAGATCATTTATCAGTAAGAGAAACAAAAGTAGGGCCAGGTTGGCGCCCTGGGGAACTCTTGACGGAGCTTAGGACTCTGATGACGCAATCTTGATATTAAAGACATACTACCTACCTGTCAAATACGATTGAAACATGATAACAAGAGCAATTTATTCATTTAATAGCTATTTACGAAGTGATTTATTAATGGGTACTATAAAAGAGAAATATTTTTTTCTGATGATACAAAAATTACAAAAAAAATTTTTTTTGGCTAGTACCATGATGACGGGCATATAGGGAAACATCTGTTATAGATTCAACTATTGTTGTTATAATAAATAATAATAATAATAATAATAACTTTCTTCACAAGAGTAAGAGTACAATTTTTTTAAGGGAACAAGTTGAATTAAGTGTTAAAATATAATAAATGCACCCATGAACAAGTGAATATCTTCAAATTGTGGTCCTTTTTGTAGTCGACAAAATGTTCATATTTTGTTTTTATTATTTTCAAAAAATTAACACACATTCCGCTGAGAAAAACCACGTGACTCATTCGATGCTCCTTCGTTACTATTTAAACTGAAAACGGAGTGAAGTGGTCGCTTTGATCTAAGGCCCTAAAGGTCGAATGTACCGCCTGATTTATTACCTACTACCGAGTCTACCAGCCCTATAACCTAATGACACATACGTTTGATTTACGTCGGATCTGCAGACTTATGATAATTATTATAGCTGTACACTCAAAACAAACTGTGCGTGATTTATGAATTGTTTTCAATTGTTGAAGATATCACGACGTAATTGGAAGCATTTGTTACTACTTGTATTCGATCTAAATGGATGCATGGAAGATTGAATTATTTGCATTTGAAAGGAAACACAATAAACTTGTTGAAAATTACATGGGTAGTTACAGTAATAGTAGATAATGGTATTAAGTAACAAGTTAATTTTATAACAATACATTTCTTATTGTAAAATTGTGGTTCAGTAAAACAGGAATACATGAAATATATCCCTGTAATTATATTAATTTGATAAAGCAGTAAGTAATACTTTAAATTAAGCAATGGAGAATTATTGGTAATTATTTTTTATTAATATGTTTTAGATTGTTTCAGAGACTGGTATTGATTCAAATATATTTTAATATTTTGTGAAATATTAATCTAGTCACTCTAAAAAATCAATGAGTTACTCATTGATTTGTGAAAATAATCCTTCAGAATACTGAAACATTTGGACATGATAACTTTATACCTTCATTTCTATATCAACCGCTTCCATATGTTCACGAGTCAATCCAAAAATTAATTATTGTGTTAAAAGGACATGTACTTAACCATTATATATAAATTATACAGTAAGCACAAAACTCCAATTTTGAATGAAGAAAAATTCAGTATACACAATTTTTTGTATGGATTGTTCTGAAACATATATGGGGCATATATGGCATATATGGGGCATATATGGGAGCCGTATTACTTCGCACAAAAGCGACTGCAGACGAAATGTTAATTCTTGTCCATTAACTGAACATGTTTATGCGGAGGATCCTCAGAAGGATCATAGAATGACAGAAGACGAATATATAAGTTTTGCATGGTATTCGACTTTGGTTCTGAGTTCATTAACATTGAAAAATAATAACAAAGAATGAGTAGATGAACTCATTGTAATTTCACTACCCACGACAATGGAATAAATAAGTAGGTATGTGATGACATACATTTTATTTGGTTGGAAAACGAGTTACAGATTTTTGTCTCCAAAATCTCTTACGATCAAATACGAAAAAAAAATGTAGAACCTTCAGATGGAGACATACTAGAAAATGAAAAAATATATCGTTTTCAATTGAGAACTTTTTTAGTCATATGCCAAAAAGTGTGATAAAATAGTTGTTTGAGACATTTACCGCTGTTTATAGTTCTTATACCAAACTACGCTATTTTCAAGCTTTCTAACTTGGATCCAGAAATATATTGTCATATACAATCTCAAGCAGTATCTTGAGTAGTGAATTCATGTTCAATTACCGTTCTCCAAATTATAAAGAGCGGCACTAGCTGCTTCTGCATGTTGGAACGAGTTTCAATGTATTGTTCAGTTTGACCAATATATTTTTGTAGCAGTTCTAATTTCACATATTCCCAACTTCTCAGTTTTGATTATCTTGTTTCAGTTCATCAGTTTCCATATATTTCAGGAATGTTTTCATTTACGAATAAAATAGCTAAACATTTTGTTGATGTTATGAATTATGAATGAATTAAATAAGCCGGAATACTATTGATAATAAACCCTGTATACTACTCGAATACTTATGAAAAATAGAAGAAAATAAATAATGGAATTTTCAATATGCTTGATTTAGTGAAGTGATCATTTGATTTCGGTTTTCTTCAACAATACATGAATTTTTTTTAAATTAATAAAAATGCTAGTTGAAAAGTATAAAACTTTTTTTCGTTTCAGAAAAATTTCACGAAATATTTTCAGTTCATCTGAGTACCTATTACTGTATATTTAACAATTTCAAATAAACATACCTACGTATTGAACCACTGCATATTCAACTTCTGTTATTTGTTTTTCAATATGAAGAAACTTCTATTATTGTTTCTTAAGGATTCATACAACTTTTTCATTTGATCAAGATCCACTTGAAGTTATTTATTGGTGATCATATCACAGATTTTTTTAATTCTTCTTAAACTTTTCATTTCAAATATAAATTAATTGTTATCATCTTAAACAGAAAATTGATATCGTGCTTTTATTTCAAATTGAATACGTGCAATTAAGGAGATTTTTACTCGATTTTTATATCTATTAAACAAATTTTGAGAAATTTGGTCCATAAAAAGGTATTAAAAAGTAGTTAAGTGTTTACTTTTTATATCTTTCTACAACAATAAAAGTATTGTGTTTCTAATTATCCATAATACAGATGGAAATCATGGAAATTCTAATACATTAATTCAGGTTGACCTTGAAGAAAAAAAACTGTTTCATAAATACTGGACAAATAGTAGAATCCGCTGTCGTTGTTTGTAGTCATTCTCCATTCTCTTTCAGGTATTCAATAAAAATAATCAATGGAAACAAAAAAATATCAGTCCTCCCTAAAGACCAAATAAAACCACAGAATTCCATTAAGCATGAATAAAACAGCGATAACGCTAAAATATTCCTCTTCAATCCCTTCACAAAAAAACTTAATTACAAGTCGATAGCACGAAAAACAAGGCACGTATCAATTACCGTCTAGCGAAGTATCAATTACTTTGATTAATGGTTTTATAATAACATTTCCAGCAGTAACCTTTACCTAGTGATTTGTCTTCAACAAATGGCCAATGTCATTCGCTTTATAAATTAAACAGTCGCATTAATAAGTCAGTAAGTACTTACTTTGGCCCAGGTGCACCCTTTTCATCCAGGGGTAGATCTGGGGAGGATTCGACGAAGATCCGCTTTTGGAGTTGTTGTTGTTCCCCCCGGGTTTCTCGTTGCTGGATGTAGAGCTGGTGCTTGAGGCTGGAGAGGACAAGTTCTGTGAGACTGTGGAGCCTGAGACTTGTTTTCCAGAGGGTGAAGTACTCACTGACAAGGGAGAAGTTAGTCCGGAGCTTTTAGACGTAATCGTCGCGTTGGCATTATTGCTCGCTTGGGCACTGGATAGCGGAGGAGTAGCCCTGGTAGGAGGACCATTAGTGCTCAGGTCTTGAGGAGAGGCTACTCCAGTAGACGAAGTTGAATCAGCATACTTGCAACTCGCTGTGGCATTGAGCATTCCGGGGCTTTGACCACCTGGGCTAGCGTGGTGCATGTGGGAAGGATTGGTAGCAATGCGCTGGGGCTGGAGCTGGGTGTAGTCCCCCATGGGCTGCAAACTATGCCCAGGAGCAGGTGCTGCATAAGGATGTGGAGGGTACTGTGGGCCTACTTGGGGCGGCGAGTAGCAAGTTGGTGGATAACCAGAGGCAGCAGCGTTGGGGTTGTAGTAATCTCCTCCAGGACTTGCAGCCTGGTGAGGCTGGTCGCCCCCTGGCCGCCCTTGCTGCCCATAGCACTGCGCCAAGGAGTTAACGAACTGGTACGAACTCATTTTAGTTTTGGTAATCAGAAAACGTTCAACAATAAATTACATAGCGCGGTTCCGCGGTCAGAGCTAGAGTCATAAATATCTCTGGGCACTTTATAGACCAATAAACACAACACTAAACGCTGGCGCGTGCTCGAAGAAATAAAACTGTCATCAGAAGTTTATGATCCCGACTCAGGTACCATAGAATAACATCGCGACTGACTAAACGGGTTTGTCCGGTGGACCGTTTCACGTGGGGACTTGTATGATAGTGAATGACATTCGCGTCAAAACGTAGCGGCGCCGCAACTGGCCAATACCACACGTTGATTGGGTTTAGTATACGAGATGCGATACTGACAAACGTTACGCGCGGGGCGTAGGAGAGATGCAGACGGAGACGGAGCGCAGACTACTGCGAGTCAGAGCGAGCAAGGCGCTGTAGAGGGGGTATGCCGATGTCGGCAGAATACACGGCGTGTTAGATGTTTGCCGGCGCAGGTTTGGGGTGGAGTTTCGGAGGGGAAAGGGGCGTGACTCACAAATTCAAATTGATAATTTGTGAATTGTTTAAGATTTGATGCTCAGCTGAGCGGTGTGTTTCTACTGAATTCCGGTAGCTGGACTTAATGAATCACCGCGAGCATGAGCGATCGAGGATCAGAAGGGTTGGTTATGATGAGGTGGTAGCGAGGAAATGTGTGGTGTTTGTGGCGGTTCCGGGTTTTCGATGAGAGTGAATGCATTTTGAGAAAAGGCAACAAGTCTGGGTTTTTCCGTTAGATGAGGAAATATATTTATTGATGAATGTCTGCTGGTGTGACTTCCGTATTATGTAACTATAGGTTGTTACCATTAGGATACTGGAAATAGTGACAGGAAACGATAGCGAGTGTGTGAAGGGCTGAATTTCAGAGATTCTGAATACATTCAGATTATTTGATAGGTATGTTTGCTCGAAATTTATCCGAGAAATGGGAAAAGAGAAATAAAGGAATAGCTAGATTATAGAAGTTCAACAGCGGATCATATTGGCGTTGATCTTACTCATGACTTACTATGTTCATCACTATTTTTTAAGAAAAAATATACTTTTTCTGGAGTTATTAACTTTTTGTAAAGAAACACCTTATAAAATTATTAACTAATCGTGAATTATATTTCTCGAATATTATGAAGAAGTTAGAAATGCAATTTTTTTCTAAATCAATCATTTTTAAATGAAAATAAAAATCATATATAACTCGAGATATCTTCCATTGACTTCAAATCAATTCGAAAATTGAGAATGGTTATTGATTGGTTGTCGAAAGTGAAAATTCTCTTTCGATTTTTCATACTTCATGGAAGGACTATAAAAATTATTTGCTTTAAATCCAAATTTAACATTTCTAAAAAAATCTATAATATATTCAATAAATTACCAAACATGTTTCTTACTGTCAACTTCTGGATTCCTCAACAAAAAAAGTCTTCCAAAGTATATTATTGAACATATTTCTTTCCTTCGGAAAAATTTCTATCAGTAGAACCTCGAAGAAGCATACATATTTGTGATGGGTTTAAGAAGGCATATAAAGAAAAATATTGGCCCTGTGCTCAATTTGCTACATGCAAAGCAATCCCAATTTCACATTCAGTAGTAGAAATATTATTCTTATCACACTGTTTGAAATTTTTATAGATATTTCTCAAAAGAAGATTTGGAAGAATTAACACATAACATTTTTTTATTATAAAATAACGTTTAGTAAATTCACTACAGCACGATTTATTCTAACCCTATTCATGCTATAAATTTCAAAATATTAACTATATACAAAGATGTATAGATCATGCAAAGAAGTAACTGTCTGACACAAATCGAAAAAAAAGTCCACATTTGTGTCAAGATGGAAAAGTAGAAGGCCAAAAACTTCCTTTCACAAAGTATGTATTTTCAGTTTCAATATACTAATGCATTGTAAATTTACTACCCAGGTCAGTTCAATTTTGTTTCAGAAAATTACAAAGAATTTGATAAAATTACAAAAAGTTTAGTGTTATTTTTTGATGATTGTAAAATTACGACTCAGTTTAGGTGGTAGGATCCCAAATATTGTGTCGTAAATTACTCAAATCGTATTGAAGATTGTATTATTGGCAACACACAGATTTTCAGTTCAACTGCCCATTTGTTTTGGAATACTTTTATAGTTTTACAAAAATTTTCAACAGTACAGATAGATTCCAACAAAATTTTTGTCCTGCTCCATTGCAACCTCGAAAGAAATATCGGTCTGAATGAAATTTGAGAAAACTGAAAACCGAACGTAACAATGACAAACTCCGACTTCTCCACAAAACATTTTTCTCAAGGAGCATAACAAGAATAAGTTTTGAAACCAGACATGTTTTTTTTTAGTAAAAATATATGAAAATGTATGAATTATGTTTGATGAAATATCAAGGCATTATTTGATGAATTTTCCATGCAACCCGTACCCAAACTGTAATAACCATCGATATGCATTCTAATTTTTCCAATAAATAAATCCCCAGTTACGTCCATCTTCTTATCCACCATGGATTATTGAAGGAACTGAATCTTTTTTTTGACGATGTGTATTTTTTGGGAATTTTCAAATACGAAAAACTGAAAATTTTAAAACTTTTGAGGTCATCTCAAATAGGTATGATTCCATCTGCTATATATTTCAACTTGCGTAGAGAGACTGTAAGAAAGTACTTTAGTTTCTTTGTTTCCTGCAAAGAAGAAAGAAAGTTCTTTGCACTTCGCACTTTCAAAATTTTATATTATATAAGTAAGTTTTGGGTGCGCGTGTATGGTTTAAAAAAAGGAATGTATATTCTATCAGTTAATTTTGCTGTGCAGGAAAATTCTTAGTGCTAGTTCTCCACAAGTCGTAAAGATATAATTGTTTTCTTTGAACGAAAGTTCATGAGTTCCTACGTTTGAATCATCAGGAAAAGTAGCAGCTACCTGTCCCCAATTGTACACAAACGAAACCATTCAATCCAAATGAGAGAAAAGGAGCCGTACCCATCTATATGGTAGTATAAAATCTGAGACAAAATACAGAATTGTAGTTTCTGTATTCAAAACAACCCAATCACTTCGACCGTTATATCAACGTCTTTGATACGTCTACCGCCGTAGTAGATGAAACGTCAGGCCTAAAACCTGTAGACCACGGACAAAAAACCCGCAAAATAACTGTGAACACTGATTTTTCTTCACGTCATTTCAAGCCCATTGAGCTTCCGCTCATATTTTGTTTTATATCTGTAAACACGAAATTCAACTTGTGACCTAGAATAATATTTGTCCAGTACAAAAAATATACATACGGCCCAAAACATTCAATTTAAATATTTTGTCTTATTCGTGATGCACTGTTTGGAACCTTTGGTGTAGTAATGAATAGCACTGCAGTTTTTTCCCAACACCAAATCGTTATTTCAATACCTCGACACGTGTTTCGATCATCAATTATTCATCTTCAAGAGGAAGATCAAACTGATCATCTTCCTCTTGAAGATGAACACTTGGTGATCGAAACACGTGTCGAGGTGTTGAAATAACGGTTTGGTGTTGGGAAACAATTCCAGTAATATTTATTTAGTCTTGTCTTACTCATTCAAACAATTATAATAGGTAATCAGCCTTCAACTTCTATCTTATTTTTTCGCTTTGTTTCATCTACAGAATCAGATTGATGTTTTTTGAACTTTTGCTTTTGTAAGCATTGCAAGCATTGTTTATTGTACAACTATATGTTGCAAAGATAAATTAAGATGTCACTTAATACGAGACATGTGGTAATGTAATAAGTTTAGTTTTCTCACGAATAATGCAAAATATGTCTAATGCCAAAGATTTCCAATAATTCAGTTAGTAGTAACGGAAATTTGTCATTTAGACTGAAAGAAGCGGGTAAGCCTTTTAAAACTCGCTTCGATTTTCACCTGTCCATTATATGGTCATTAAGAAAGATTATCGTGAGAAATGAGAATTCAGTTCAATAGGAAAAAAATTAATTGAGAGCTCTCTGTGGTTTTCATGCAACATGTAGCGTTGAATATTTTGATTCAGACCTGATTTATACTAATTTAATAAAAATGATTTCACATGAACAATTTATGTATAACAAACAAAGGTTTAGAAACCTGAACAGCGAATAAAAATATTGAATTTCATTATTTCAGACTTCCATTGTCCAATATGATATAAAATGATTTGAAATCTCTGAAAGAATCAATGGAATTGAAATGAATAGCAATTGAAAATTGAACAATAAAAATTATTTATTTTTTGTAATATTTGCAATTCTTCAGAAAAGTTCAACCATTTGTATGCAAATCAGAATGGTACGAGAAAATAAAGTTTTTTACTTCTTTGTCTTTGCACAAAAATATGAAGAACTTCCGAAGAAAGAAAAAAGCAAAATATATCAAAGAGTTACTCTATACAAAATTACACTCATATGACGTAAGTTTTGCCTTATATTTACTTATACAGTCCATAAATATGACCAGATGAATCCACAGATGAAAGAAATAATAATATTGAAATACCTCAAATATACCTTAAAAAATACAATTGAATTGGTATGAGATTATAAAATATTTTTTATAAAAGCAGACAAAAGTAAAAGCGATGCGTATAATTAGCCTAATTGCGGATCTGGTCAAAGTAGAAAAAATACCAAAAGGCGAACCTTGACTACAGTGAAAATTGTCTAGGTAGATCCACAATCTCGATATTATATCAGATAAATTGAAAAAAATATAAAAATAAAATATGAATTGTAAAATGTATAAAATATAAAAATTAGTGTTGTAAATATAAATATAACAACAGTCTTGCAAATATAAAATTTAAAAATTATGTTGTTGATAGAAGATATAAAATATCGTGGGAAAATTATAAAAAGTAGTTTATACAGCAACAATTTCTATGTAAATTATGGTTGTCAATTTCAACTTGTTTGTCATTATAACATACTGTTATAGACTTTTTTAAATCAATGAATTGATGGATGGAAAGGCGTCATTGGGAGTTTATCCATTCCCTAATTTTTGATTTGATTGAATTATGGGAATTGTATTTTTTTTTTTCATTTCTTGAGGGATCAAGCTATATAATTCAGGTCCCAAGTAGACATAACTTCTTTAAAGGGTGCTTTTTTCTGGCCTAAGTATAACAGAGAAATTGCTTTTGTGATGTGTACTGTAGTTGGATTTATGGCTATCAGTGATGCTGTGATGCTGTCCCATTACAGCTGATAGAGAATATAAATGTAGAAGATCAAATAATTTTATTTCGCGCTATAATTCATCAGTGAGGTAAGTATATGGTTTCCTAAATATTATCTCAATGATCCACTTTTCTATTTTTTCCAGATGTTTAGTATAATTATTTGTTGCCGTTTCCCAGGCTAATTTTCCATAATTCGTGTGGAGTTTACTAGGGCATCATATAATATTCATAGCCAATCAATATTCGTTAAATATTTGAATTTTGATAATGCACTTCGTAGTTTTTTCAAGACGAAGGGTTTATGGATGTCCCATTTCAGATTACAGTCTATGCATACTCCCAAATATTTTATATGGTTGCCATCTATTTGAAGACTGTCATATTCTAGTAAGTTCTTTACGTATGAGTTGGAAATTATGCTGTGTGTTTTGTCGATGTTCATTGTTAAGAGCCGATTTTCAAACCACTCCTATATTATTTTTGAAACTTTTTTAGCTTTTTTTTCTAAGATCGCCAATCGTCGTCTACATATATAACTGCTGTGTCATCAGCAAAACTTATCACATCTCCCTCTAGATCCAGTAGCAAATCATTGAAATAAATAATGAAAAGTACAGGCCCCAGGATGTAACGTATAATATGGCGTCTGGGCCGACATATTTTCTCCAAAGCCAAATTGTTTTTCCGATATTATTCCATATTTTGTAAAAAATTTCGTTAGATACATTTTCAGTAACATTTCTGAAATTTTTGCAAAATTGGAACATTAACTTCGTTTCAATTTTTGTGCAGTGGTTTGATTACAGAATTTTGAGAGCGGAGGGAATATGCCGGATATTATAGACCAATTTATAATATATACCAATGGTTTGGTGATGTATTTAGCATTAACTTACTATAAACCATAACGCGACACAGTAAACTATAAAAACAGTAGTGCATTGTTCTTTTTCAGCGTAGTTATTAGCTATTAATATACTCAGAAATTTCACATATTGGGAAACTTCAACAAAGCTATGATTTCTTCACAAGAGAGAAAACTTTGGATGGATATGAAAAACCGCAAGTTAAAGTTGCAAAGAAATAAGAAAATGCACAAAGTCTCTATCGATCCCTAAGTTTCCCCATATTTTAGTTATTCAAATTATTTGAAAGATTTTCTCTAACAGAAATATTTAGAGGCAAGTTAAATGTTGCCATCGAATTTCCTCTATTAGATGGATTAGATATGAACAATTATGCAGCAGATAATGTGACTCCTTGTCGCTATAATCTATATGCACTTTCGAATCACAGACATTCTTATAATGGCACGTGGCACGAATACAATGATTCACAAGTGTCACCAATTTCACCAAAATGGCTTGTGAGTGATCCTCTTTTATGAAAAGGAGGAAACCAGTTCGCACCTTTGAGCGTTTCGTAAAATTATTTTTGAATTGTTCATTTTAATGTTATGTATTATCTAGTTAATGTTTTAGAATTCTGTATATCTATTTTTTATGTCATGTTCTGTATCCATAAAGTTTTTACTACCTACAGACCCTGATGGTAATTTTTGTATTTCGTTTTATGAAGGTATATATCATGTGTTCTATGCAAAGAAAAAACAATGAAATCAATTATTTATTGGAAATTCAAATCAGTTTAGTTCAACTGTCTGTTACCATTAGAAATATATTCCATTATAATGATCTTCATGGCGTTCTATGAGAATTTGGATACCTAATGGATAAGATACTTTCTGTCATTAACAGTAACTACAAACCCATTCTTCATTTATTATTGAAATACCGACAAATGTAAATTACCCTTTATGTCATTGCTCTATTTGAAAAATTTATTATAATGATGCAATTTTGTTACGCTTTTCTATCTGCTTATCTATTCACTTACCCATTTATTGATTTAATGAATCTGAAACTCTTCAGCTCATTTAAATTTTTTCATCGAATCGGTAAAATTGATTTCGTTGTGGATTTCATTATATAAATATTTAAATAAGTTCTTGAGAAAACTTGAGCCGAGGTATATTACCAGAAATTATTAGCTAATTTTTGTGTTAACAAAAAATTGTTGTGCTTGGTAGCGAAATGATGATTCAAGATTTACATATTACTCGAATGTCTGACAAAATAAGAATGAGGTTGAATATTTTGGAGGTGCGCATTATTTGAATTAGATTAGTTGCCTTTTTATTGAATCACAAAGTACATAGGTTAGTAATATTAGCATATCGACAATAGACTTCGATCACTTTGCTCTCACTTATTATGCAATCTATCAAAATTTTCCGAGACTATTTTTCCTGAGTATGGTTGAATTTTAGTGGTTCAGCTTTAAAATTCTTTCTTCAATTCACGACTGTTCGTAGGCTTACTTCGACTTCAAATAAACTCCAGTAAATGTTTCCAGTGGTGTTAAATTTTCTCTTACAGTAACTGAGTTCCTTCAGGAAATGTATGGCATGTGGAATGAATTTTTCGGAACTATATTTCGTCCACGTTGATGCCATCTGAAACAATGCCATCTACTGTTGACAGTAAAAACTTGGTTATCATATGGCGATATTACAGGATCGGTCACTTTTCACGAGCCTCATTCTCATGGCCCGAAGCTGCCTATAGATTAAAATCCAATGGTGACATTCAGTAGGTATAGTCTAAGTAATCGATTTAGTAATCTTGAAGCTATCGGCGAACTAAAAGCCAAAAAAACCAATACAAAGAAATAATGCCGCTACGGATTAGTCCACGCGGATTGAAGGATTGGCGGTTCGTATTGGATAATTTTTACTAACCGAGTTTTATGATTGGCTGTAGAGTCATAAAATTAAATTTGAAGTCATGTTACGGTGACCAATAGAATGTGAGGGTGGTTAGAAGAGTCGTGTTGTCAATGTTCAGTTCAGAAACTGACTGCGATTTGAGTGTTGAAATTCGATATTGGTGAAGTTACAATCACTTAAAATTTTTGTTATTTGTTTGTGTGTGGCGTCCTTGGACAAGTGATAATAGTAATAACGAGTGTGATAACAACGCAGACTTTTTCCTGTGTAGTGGTTCCAATAGCGCTGGTGAACAATGCAAAAAAGATATTCCAGTGAATAAGATTCGGATGCATTTGAATATTGAAACACAGAGAGTACGTTTCAATGTATATAAGAATCTACATATCAATTTTGGTTTCGAGGGAAAAAAACTATTACAAGCAACATCAAATTTGACCCAAATTCCTTTCTCAACTGTACGTAAAATAGTCAAAAACAAATCCCGCGATTTGATGCGGGATTACCAAAACCTTTAGATGTTCATCTAATAAAATCATAAAAAAAAATTATACGACTGTTACAAAAGCAATGACATTCCTAAAATTGAAATCATAAGGAAGAAATTGAATACTTCCGGCCATAACGTGAGCTGCTCTGACAAAATTATTCAAAATTGGATAAAGGATTTAGATTTAAAATACTAAACAAACGTCAAGCAGTTATGGAAAACAGAAAAATAGTGGAATTGCGTGACAAATACTTAGAACAAATAACTGAATATAGACAAGAACAACGGCAAATTTTCTATTTGGACGAAACTTGGTATGACACTCACGACACAGTTACGAAAGGGTGGACTGATGGTTCGGGAATGTGTACGCCTAACATGCCTGCAAACTAATCGTTGTGCATTGCGGAGAAAGTAAAGGATGGGTTCCGAATTCATTGCAATGTTGACTATCGTAAGAACATGGAAGCTATTATTTTTGAGAGATGGTTTGAAAACACATTGATCCCAAATTTGGTTGCGAATAGTGTAATAGTTCTTGAAAGCGCTTCCTATCATTCGCGACAGCTCATCAAAGTACCGAATAAAAATTCGAGGAAAAATGAAATACCAAGATTTTTAATGGACAACAATTTGTATTTTGAAAATAACTATACCAAAAACCAACTACTTGAAGTTTCACAGACATGAAAAAGTATTGCTGAAAAGTATAGACATTCCATATTGAGACTTCCCCCCTATTTTTGTGTTTTCAATCCCATCGAGATGATTCAAGAAAAATTGAAACAAAGCATCAGGCGTAAAAATAATTTTCCAAAATTTGATAAGAAGGTGATAGAGCTAGTTAAAGAAGAAGTATCTAATATTACCGAAGAAGACTGGCAGAAAAGGATTAAAAAAGTAATTTTAGTTGAAAAAGTTCAATGGAGTTACAGTTTGAATTGAACTCCACCACATGTGACGATTTGGTTTGTTCTATATTCCATTTAACGATTCATCTTCACTGTACATGACCACTGGGCTCCATTTCATGAATCAATTGAACTTCCCTAGCATGGAGAAGTAAATTTTCAGAGAATATACTTTATAAAACTGAATGAAATTTGTAATTCTTATTCAGAACACCAAATTGATATTCCTGGAATTCCACAAACTTTTACAGGCACTGCTTCAATATGTACTTGAACAGTTTGTTACCGGACTATTAGTTATATAATGGCCTGTCTTTACACGCCCGAAGGAGCTGTAGTGTAGCGAAACACTTGTTACGTTTTTGTAAATCTGTTTAGTGAAAATATAACAATGAAGTGTTATTTGAATACGGACGATAAGAGTGATTTTAGCATCTTCAAGTCCGGCGTTTTCAATTACCCTCCCCATATTTTGAACGAAATTTGCCTAAAGTCTTCATTGTTCATGTTCAACAATGAAAAAGCGTAGTTCTTTAATATACTGCTTCATTTCTACCAACCTTAGGTTAGGTTATGTTAGGTCCAAAGTGAGTGGGTCTAATCGGCTCTCCACCGCGACGCGCAAAGGTTTATTGTGGCTCACACATATTCACACTCGACCAAATAAACCCAGCTTCTCAATGAAGCCGAACTCTAAAAACCTCATTTGGTCCCCAGCGGGGCAGGCACAAAGTACGTGCTCTGCTGTTTCATCATTTTCCAATCACAGGAGACACATACTGTCTTCCAACAGTCCGAGTATCTGCATATGAATTCAAATGACAGTGACCTGTAAGAAGGCCTGTTGGACATCGTAGTTCATCCCTTCTGTAGTCTAACAACTGTTTGGTATCAAGCTTCGAAGGGTGAAACGATCGTCTTGAAGTGGGCCAAGCCTAGAAGATTCTGCCAGAAGTCCATAAATCTTCTTGCCATCCAGGTGTTCAATCTTTGTTTGGCAAAGCCCGAAGCGATGTCAATAGCGTAATTTTCCACTTGAAATACAGTGTCATAGGTTCCTAGGCAGGTTGATATCACTGGAACCGGAAGATGTTTTTGATCCATATGTGAACCAACAACTGTCTGCCCTCAATATTTTCTTCTCCCGGAGGATCCAGTCTTCTCTACTTGGGAACACAACTTTATAATCATTCATCCAGCTTCTGTGGAAGAATTGAAAAGCTATATCAAGGCTGCAAAGGCCAAGAAAGCTCCGGGGGTTGACTCAATAATAAACAAGTTATTGAAGAAGCTCCCGGAAAACTGCGTTGAGAGCCTACTGTTTATCATAAACAGCTCACTGGTTCTAAGATACTTCCCCAGAAGGTGGAAACGTGCGGTCGTCGTCATGCTCCCAAAACAGGGGCTGAACCGGCTTTTCCCGCAGAATTATCGCCCGATTAGTCTGCTCTCGTCGGCGGCTAAGCTGGCTGAAAGAGTTGTACTTCAAAGGCTCAACGAAGAAGTTGAGGACCGAAATGTTCTGCCTGACGAGCAATTCGGCTTCAGGAGAGAGCATTCCACTGAGTTGCAGGCTCTGAGACTGGTCGAAAATACCATCGCAGAGCTAAATAGGAATAAAAAAGTCTATCTAGTCTTATTAGACATTTCGAAGGCCTTCGACCGGGTTTGGCAAAATAATCGCGTTCGACCTGCCTCGGGGCCTGATCCGATGGATTGGGTCTTTCCTGAAAGACAGAACATTTCAGGTTAGAGTAGAGGGCTCTCTGTGTGATAACAGAGAGATCCTTGCTGGAGTGCCACAGGGGGCCGTGATCTCTCCCACGCTCTACTCCCTTCACACCAGCGACCTTCCGAGGTCCGAGCATGTGAAGGTATATCTCTTCGCCGACGACACGGCTCTCCTCTCGTCTTCCATGGGTCGGGAGCTCGGGATCGTCTATATGCAACGTGCATTGGGCGACCTCGAGTGCTGGTACCTCGAGTGGAAGATCCGAGTGAACCCGGATAACCATGGGAAGAACGACATCTTCTTCGGCTATGAAAGTGAGAATATTTGGAAGGGAGATTGACTGGCAGACGCGGGTCAAGTACCTCGGTCTTCTAATAGACCGTAGTCTCACCTGGAACCCGCACCTGTTAACCGTGAAGGCAAAGATCCAGGGTCGGGTGGCAAGCCTGTACCCTTTGATTAACAGAAAGTCCAAGTTTAGCCTGAAGAATAAAATCACGATCTATAACACGATGTTCAATTCTGTCATCATGTACGCTTCAGGCGTTTGGGGACAAACAGCTCCGACTAACATCTCCATCCTGGAGACCTTACAAAATAAAATTCTACGGATGATTGTGAATGCTCCGTGGTGCGTGCGGAATGAAGCCATCCGCCAGTCGAGGAATCGGCGAGTTTTAGATTGCGCTGAAACTCACGACAATTCGTTAGTCAGGGAAGCTATAGATTACGCTGTAGACGACCCCTCTCGATATAGAAGGCCCTGATACTCTGTCGAATGAGGCCCCTATGTCCTATGTTAACAGATGAATAATATCTTCATCCATCTCACCCCAGCCAGGTAGGGGTATACCGCGAAGGGCGGTATGGATGTTTGAGGACTTTCATGCCACAAATCAGTCATGATCCATTCGTCCCTCTGACGAAAATCAGCCCAAAGGGTAAGGGAGCAAGGCTCCAGCCTGACATGAACGGCGATGGCCATCGACAACTTTATAAGGCAGTTTGTAGTTGACAGTTGGAGGCATGAAGTCAGAGGTCATTTCCAGAATGCTGTGACTTCCAGTGTCAACCAATAGTCTCTTGCACTCTACAATAAATTGACTTGTGCAATTGGCAATGTGCACAAGTCTATTTGTAGTCTATCTAGCTTTTCTCTTCAGAAAAATGTGGAGTGGAGGTAGATCTAGAAGGATCTCCATGGCTGCTGACGGTGTGGTTCTGGTGGCAGCCAACCTCAAACTGTTATCTTCTTTTTAGATTCACAGAACTTTGCCTCACACAAATGGAGGCAAATTCAAATTCAGGATCAGTTTGAGACACGTTTTATATTTCATATTTATCATATTTTCAAGCACACCCTTTCAGTGTTTCCAAATTCCATCATAAAATAAATTATTGAGCGGTATATTATGGTCTACGTTTATTAGACAAAATACTTTGGATACGAATACAATGTTCCTTTCACAAAATTGATGATCAAAATTTTGATTAGCTGTATAGTTTAATAATGCTTAGAGTGCCCAAGTTTGTCGATAGAACTAGATAGCGTGTTTCGGTTTTTGAACATTTCTTGGCATTTCTCTCAGACAAGAGATGATGTCAAAAAAGTTCCCATCATCTTTTCTGTTGCTGTGACAAAAAACCTCAAGAAGTGCGTGTGATATTTCTCTGAAGACGTTAATTCAGAGAGTATAAAATAAATTGGGAAATGACCTGGAATAATTTTCTTTATATAGGCAAGGAAATAATGTTATTCCAATTGTTTATATTCATCTTTTGTCAGTTTTCAATGAACATATTTTCCACGATATACGACGGTCCATCTCATGACATCATACTGTAAATGCTAATTTGACAGTAAAACTACCATAACGCCGTTGACAAGGTTAAGAATAATTATTGACATGTCAATATTTTTTTTCTGGTCTGGAAGTTGTGGTGTTTTACCTTTGCAGAATTAATCCACCTCCAAATAAATGAATTTTCACGAGAAAAATATCTAGTCGAAGACGGATTCGAACTCAGGACTCTTGGGTCGAGATCCTGGTACTGAACCACTGTGCCAATTCATTGCTGATGTAGGTAATATTGTGACAAAAAGTAACCCAAAATTCTGTGCATCATTATTTCATTTAATGGATTTCTCTTATGGAATAATAGGTATTTACAGAGATGCGATTATTGAATGGTGTTTGTATCATTTCGTGAACCATGTCAAATCTTAGGGGATTCTATCTATAAATTAAAAAAATCCTTGTGTCAGGGTTATTTCCAACTTCAAAAATTAGTCAATCAATTAAATTCCTGTGTTGGTTACCCGACTGATCCACTTTGTTTGTTATGTCATTTGAATAAAAATATTACTTACACGTGTTCTATTTACTATTCAAAAACATATATTTCCCCAAATTTTTATGGCTATATGTTCCATGTACATTGATTATGAAAGCTGCATTGTGTAAATATGATTGATTTGCTCCCATTTTCTGGTTGTCATGAGTAGTATTAATATTAATAGGATCACCGTTCATTACACCTTGTTAATTAAGACTTCAATATTATAGAACAGTTCACATTATGATTCATAATTTGCTTTGAGCATATACTTAAATGGCTTTCGCACACACTTATTCTAATGACTACATTTTTTTTTAATTATCTAACGATACAATTTCAATTTAGTATTCATAGGACTTGTTATTTCACCACTTTGTGTGTTATGTCATTTGAATAAAAAAATTACACGTGTTCTATTTACTATTCAAAAACATATATTTCCTCAAATTTTTATGGTTATATGTTCCATGTACATTGATTTTGAAAGCTGCATTGTGTAAAGATGATTAATTTGCTCCCATTACACCTTGTTAATTAAGATTTAAACATTATAGAACAGCTCACATTAGGATTTATAATTTACTTTGAGCATATAAATGGCTTTTGCACACACTTATTTTAATGGCTACATTTTTTAAAATTATCTAACGATACAATTTCAATTTAGTATTCATAGTAATCGTGAAGTCGTTTTCAATCACCTCAATTATTATTATCAAATAGTAATAATTAATACTGTATAATCAATCAAAAATTTTATGTAACCTTTTAATTGTCAGATACTTAAGTACACAAGTATACAGTGTCACCATTAAAGTGCGCACCATATGAGGAACTTTTTTTCGAAAAGTTTCAATGAAGATTAACTTCGGCACTTGTTTGTGCTTTAAATTGAACTTAAAATAATGCGGCCAACTGCGACCCAAATTCAACTTTAAAAAAAATAATTGAAAAAGTGCTTTTCTAGATCGAATTTAACAAAAAGTTACTTGAAAAAGTTGTGTCTACGGCAATTTTATATCCATATACCAAATTTTAGGCAACTAGGATAAAGTTAACGTTTTGCTTATTTTTGACAGATATCCCCTTTATTTTAAAAAACAAGTTCGGTTAATTGTCATTAATTCATGTATGCATATCAAACTTATCATGGTGTTTAACATTTCTGATACATTTTTATCTATACGGATATTTTTAGAGAGAAATTAAAAATGTGCTATAAAAATTTTCACATGACTGGTGCAAAGTTTCAATCACTTGGTTATTTTACTTGAGTCGGCTTATTATTCAAACAGTTGAAACATTTTTTGAATAGGTTTGGTTTACTAATGTTCATTTTGGCCCCAAAATATATAATGAAATGTGTCGTTTTCGTGCATAGGAACCTTGACTTGTAAATAACAATTTTCAGCACCCACGGTCGGGATTGTCGCCATGCTACTGTTCTGAGGGTCCCTTCACATAAGAGTGACCATTTCATAAAATCTCCATTGTATAATGCCATCAATTTTTATGACATACCGCCACTTTATATAATGAGGTTGAATTCTGAAACTACGTTCAGTAAGAAAGTTGGAACTCATTACTGAACTACAGCCATAAGGAATATTTAGAGTATACTTTTGCAGGAGGATAATACGATTTTCAATCGCTGTGATGTTTTACTCATTGTTTTTTGTTTCAGTTTCAGTATTCTGACTTGTAATTTCATCTAATTTTACATATTGATGGATGACGTTTTTTATGACAAAAATGAATGATTTATCGCATTAAAAACGCAGACAATTCATCATCTTCTGATGATACAAACTTGGTTGAAACGCTAAATACAGTTCTTTTTTTTCTGAAACGACACCCTATATACATTTTGAAGAAAAGAGAAATGAAATATTCTTTGTTTTTCACCACTTCTATTTGTAACTATCATTACTCCAGTTTCGTCCTATACGGACATTTTCAAACTTATACAATAAACATAGAAAGTTTCATTTCTCTTTTCTTCAATATGATTTCCTACCAGGTAGTAATTTATATACATTTTCCTGTTATGTTCACCTACATGTGCTCAACTCCTCTTGATGATGTTAATGCGCCTCAGTGTCCTTCTGGCATGTTGGATCGCATGTTAAAACGTTAGGCCCTACCAGTCGTCGTCGTCATCTCCTTTTTTCAGTCGTTTCCCCAACGCTTCATGTTGCGCGCCATCTATGTTTATCCTTCGTTATCTCCAGATGATGTCAACTTACCTTGGAGAAACGTATTTTTTATGCGAGTTATCGTGACATAAATGAACGCTCTATTATACACATTTATATGAGTTTTGACAAAATATTCTATTTGACGGTTATATTCAGTAATACTGACAAAAAAAATGAAACAACTTATGTACTTTTCAACTTTTATATTACCTGTAGATTAAAATTTTCTCCAATATAATTTTACATATGCTTCTCAAACGAATTTTGAAATTATTTCATCACACCTTATGCCTATGTCGTTTGTTTATCAATTCCAACATCCTTACCCCTTTCATCTGCTTTACATCATAATGTGAACTAGTGTCCTTTCGACATGACGTTATCCACTGAGTGACAGAACACCAAGTGACAATTTGGTGCACTAATTGACTGGGTGGTCTGTCTGCCTTGTATGGCGAGCTGAAAGGCAACCTGACTGGTGTGATGGCGACTGTCTCGCTGAATAAGGGCTAAGCAAAATTTACACATTTTTTAATTATTATTTCATATACGTATCAATAAGGCGATCAATCAATTTATTAGTTAAATAAGTATTCAATTACAACGCGGAAACCTACATTGTAACATACTAACTCAGGTAACACGTCAGATGTGCTAAACAAAGACAGACATCAATCAACCTAACATTGAAATTGAAACCAGGTTAGGTTATGTTGTGTCCAAAGTGAGTGGGTCTATTCGACCATCCACTTCAACCCACAAGGGTTAATTGTAGCTCACACCCATTCACACTTCGACCAAATAAACCCAGCTTCTTAACGAAGCCTATTAGTTTGTATGGTGAGTGGTTTTCAGATCATATGTTAAGAGTATGGCTCTGCCGAAGTCCAAAAACCTGATTCAGTCCCCAGCGGAGCAAGCACAAAGTATGTGCTCTGCTGTTTCATCATTTTGCAAACACAGGCGACACGCACTTTCTTCCGACAGTCCGAGTCTCTGTATAAGAAGATTCAAATGACAGTGACCTGTAAGAAGGCTTGTTAGACATCGTAGTTCATCCCTACTGTAGTTCAACAACTGTTTGGAGTCAAGCTTCGGAGGATAAATAAACGCCTTGGAGTGAGCCAATCCTGGAAGATTTTGCCGCAAGTCCATAAATCTTCTTGCCATCCAGGTGTTCAATCTTTGTTTGGCAAAGCCTAAAGCGATGCCAATGACAGGTTCTGGTCCGATGAAGCTGCTTGTAGCACCCTCCTTTGCAAAGGAGTCAGCAGCCTCATTACCTTCCAGGCCAGTATGGCCAGGTATCTAGACCAGAGACAATCTGTTGAGTCTTCCTATTGAGGAGAGTCGTTTTTGGCAATTTGCTACTAATTCAGAAGTTGCTCGTTAGGAGCCAAGAGCTTCCAACCCCGGTTGACTGTCCGGGAATATTTGTATTGACTTGTGTATGAGGTTGGATTCTTCTAATATCTCCGCCTAATTTTCCTCTTGAAATACAGTCGCATAGGTTTCTAGGCAGGATGATATCACCGGAACCGGATGATGTTTTCGATCCATCTGTGAATCAACAACTGTCTGCCCTCAATATTTCCTTCTCCCGGAGGATCCAGTCCCCTCTACTCGGGGACAATACTTTATAAGGCAGTTCTTAGTTGACAGTTGGAGGCATATAGTCAGAGGTCAATTCCAGAATGCTGTGACTTCCAGAGTCAACCAACAGTCTGTTGCACTCTGCATTAAATTGATTTGTGCAATTGGCAATGTGCACAAGTCTATATGCAGTCCATCTACCCTCTCTCTCCAGAAAAATATGGAGAGGAGGTAGATCTAGAAGGTTCTCTATAACCGCTAACGGGGTGGTACTAATGGCCAGACAAGTTTGTCTCTGTAAGCCAGAGAGCTTCGCCTGGGCGGTTTTCTGTAAAGCCTTCGGCCACCAGGCAATTACACTATACGTGATCTTGGTCTGACAATCATCACATAAATCCAATGGTATTGTTTGAGACCTAAACCCCAAGTTTCACCACAAATCCTTCAATATGTGTATAGGGACAGTCTGGCTTTGTGTAAAACTTTTTTCAAGTGAGCTTTCCAGGTGAGTTTTTTCCTCAAGGGCAATGCCAAGATATTCCACCTTCGTTCCAAATGGAATGACCTCACCATTGAGGGAATGTGGCCTTAGATTATCCAATTTCCTCCTCCTGGTGAAGGAGATTTGCTGGAGTTGACAGACATCTGCTCCCTCAGGCACCAATTGTGAACTAGAACTATCGGAGTCAATAAAGGTATTTGTATACAGAAGGAAGTACTTGTGAACAAAATAGTATGCACAAATTACAATTACTAGCAACATTATACTTGAAAACATATTGAAAGCAGCGGTTTTTCCATTTTTTCAACAAACTGTGAGAAGAAGTTCGTTTCTGTAAAAATTCATCAAGGAAGTAGTGTGCTCGCAGCACAAGATGATTTTTCAGCTTAGCTAGGGGCAGATTTGATATTGTCGTCAAGAGCATTATAGAACCTGACACCCATCGATCCCGGATGATTCTGCGACAATGATAATGGTGAATGGTTGCTGTAGTTTATATTTATTTCAAGTACGATAGTCATGAGAGTGTCCACAAGTAAGAAATTAGTAATATTTTTCCTCACATAGACAATACAGTGGCATATAAACAAACATGGTACCAATTTTAACAAAGAGTGGTTAGAAGTCTTGGCATATATCTTTGTATATGGCATTGAGTGACGTACTATTTAACATGTGATTGTTATTTTATATCAGGAAGGAAAACCTTCTTTATGCCTATTGATATACCTAACGAAGGCTTTCGATACTGTCGATCATCAACTACTCCTACAAACTTTAGAAAATAATGGTATCAGAGGGAACTGCCAAACGCTTTTTGAAAGCTATCTTCGAAATATAATGCAAGTTATGCGAATTGCAGATACAATTATCAATCAAAAACAAATAGAATGTGGAGTCTCACAAGGTAAGATACTGGGTCCTCTGCTTTTCAATTTATATCTAAATGAATTATTCAATTTGGTCAACGTTGGGAAAATAATTGAATAATTGGCTTGATTTGAAAAAGAACGTAAGAACAGATTTCCACTTGCTCAAAAAATGGTTTGACCAAAGGCTCCTGACAGTGAATCTGGAAAAAACTAATTTTCTTCTTTTTAGTTGCAAACTATCCAATGATTGTCCATTTGAAACTCTTGATGTCGGCGAACAAGGAAAAACAATAAAAATAGATTCCCTGAGAGAAATCAAATACTTGGGTGTCTACATAGATAGAAACTTGAGGTGGGACTTTCATATAAAATATACAATAAAAAAACTGCAAACAATGCTTCACAACTTCCGTTCCTTGAAAAATTACTTACCTCACAAAGAACCCAATCAATTATATAGTTTCCTAGTAAAGAGCCATGTGAGATTTGGTATAACAGCATGAGGATCAGCTCTGCGTGTACACCTCAATCCGTTAGAGGTATTACAAAGGAGATTCATGAAATTGATCATGTCTATAAATTCACGTTTCTCGTCAGATGTCCTGTATAAAGAGTGTGAAGTTATGGATATGAGACAATTATATTACTATTGTACCAACGTAAAGTATCATTTCTGCAAAAATAAAGCATCATCACGAAACCACGACTATAACACACGACATCGCGACCAACTAACCTATCGTACTGTTAAAAAGTCAATTTCACAAGAAGCATATTCTTTCATGGCAACTAAATTATATAACACCGTACCTCACAAAATGAAAAATTCTTATTCCAAACCAATATTCAAAAAACAAATAAGGAAACACATCCTCGAAAAAGATAATTTAAAAAAAATCTGTTAGAGTGAAATAAGTCAGTCTTAGTCAAATTTATCCCGAAGTTGTATTTTGTTTTAATTGTACTCTAATCTGTATACGGCGGATGTTGTTATTGTTTCATAATCAGTAATGAAAAACTGTAAAAATAATAATATCCCTAAGAAAGATTTAATTCCCCATATTATTCCTTGTGAGGTCCAGGGATATGCAGTTAGGTCGACTTTTTTTTCTTAAAAACTAAGCAAGATACGAAAAAAAATTCTAATTGCTCAATCCAAAGAAATGATGAAAATGGCACAAGAGTCAGTGGCGTACATTTTTAAGTCAAAAATATTCGTTCAAATCCCGCTCGAGACGCCACTGGACTTAATAAATTGAATCACGTTCGGGCTTAATTAGCGCTTTAATGTTATAAATACCATTGCCAAATTTGTTTAGGTGAATGTCGTTTTTTGAATATTCCGTTTCTCATAATACTATCTAAGTATTAGTTTCTGATGAAATTAAACAAAAATGAAAACTGGCGTCTTCCACGAGACGTCAGTTTCAACCAACTGCCTCTTCCCGCTTCTGTGAATCTCTAATTCAATGCCATAAATTTATTTTAGCCATCCTTATCGCAAAAATTACACATAATCTACTGACACGAAAGTTACCTGTACAACAAAATATATCACATCAATCAGTTAGACGGATACTGATGAGTATTGCCTGTTCAAAATTGGTCCTTGAAATATTTGGCATTGTGCAAGAATGCGGCAGTTTTGCGAATAATTGTTGAAATGATTTCTTCCAAGAATATCTAAACCCATTTGTCCTCCTTCAAACGAGTTAAAGTTCCCAGCATTATTGCATAAAATTACAGAAGAGCCGACAGAAGATGACTGATATTTAACAAACGTATTCAAATCACGTCTATGGGATGTCCTTGTCTGGAAGATCTCATCCTAATGTGACAACCCATTTCGCAAAATGTATCTTTGAAGGTCACGAAATGTAGTTACAAAAAGTAAGGAAAATATATTGGTTTCAATTCAATGAGATTTTATTTGATTTTACTTAATATTTTTATTCCAAACATACCAATCTGGTCTAATTACATGGATAAAATATGCACAAGATATTTTTCTCTATATATAATAGATTACTTAATTGAATGTAATACCACAAAAACTCATGTCATTGAAAAATTTCCATTCTTCAACGAAAACTTCGTTATTCAGTAATACCAAGACAGGGTACAACCTGATATATTTCTGGTCGCTCGATTGGTATTGCTCAGAGACCACCAAATATCCGGAAACAAAAAAATGAAAATGTTTCCTTATAAATGTATCATACTAACCAAAAATCTGACATTTATAATATCAACTGAAACATAAAGATTTTTGGTCTTCTCATTCTTCAAACTGAAATTTAAATTTCCCGCACCAAATTCTATTGTTTTCAGTTGTTCAACAAATACGTCATGTGATATTTCATATTATCGTAACTATTCAAACCGTCATAAAAAAAGTGTGTTGACCGGTTGTCTACGTTGTACACAAAAAAATAAAATACATTTATCTTTTGAAATATTTTTCAAATGATTGTAATTGGAATCGGTCGAGTCTAAAATCTTGATCGACAGGATCAACGGAAAATGATACTTCGCAATATGAATCTTTTCTTTCTTTCTGAAGGTAACCTCAAAACATAATGATATAGTATTATTTATTCGCTAGATATGGTTCAGTTTTGAACATACCCTTCATTCAGATCAGCAAAAATTCTAGAACATTGACAACCCCCACGATAATTCTGCTTGTTTGAATTTCGAAGCAATGGTCATTATAACTAGTTTAAAGAGTTGTTCGATTTGAAATGGAAACTTTCAGTTTTGAACGTGATAGAAGATTATGAAGATCCATCAATTTCTACCTGCCCGATAGAGATTGCTCCTTCACCAAAAATTAGTCTTATTGAAAAAAATGAATTTGATAAAAAGAATAAAAGAAACTGTAATTATATTTGCATGCAAATCGAATGTTCTAATATTAGCCGTTTTGCAATTTGAATTTCTGTGTATATACTGAGATACTACATATGATCCATTTATTTCCCGAACAAATTTCGTTTATATATTTTATTTATAGTATTTATATTATTTGTATTTTCTTTTCTAAATTAATCACTTTTGCCACGTTATTGTGTACTTGTGATTCACAAATTCAACTTATCCATACTGAAAATTTTTCATAAATTGATTCACATATTTCAAAGTGCACTGAAATTTGTTTGAAGGTGATTGACAATGTTTCATGATGAATTTCACTAGTTCGGACTTCCATTGTCTACAACTATATAAAATGATTTGAAATCCCTGAAACAACTAAAAAAGAAGAACAGAAAATCAATAACTGAAAATAACAATTATATTAACCAAAATAAACCTGAAATGAAATAATAGTGAAATAAAACACAAGTGAAAATAGAACAATTGAATAAATGAAAATGAATAAATGAAAAAATAAAATAAAAATAAAAAGTGGAGAGATTCCAAGTCACGTTAGTTCAACCCGTTTCGATTGTTACTATCTACAATCATCTTCGGGTGATGACTGGACTGATTCCTAGGTCGTTCGAGTACTTTCACTTATCCCCGCTTTCCATTTTACGTTTCACTGGTTCCGTGGGAGATGACCGTATTGGCGGGAGTTGGCCATTTTTCGCTTGATGATGGGTTTCCATGTGCTGTGTATTTCTACGCTGACTTGGCTGAATACGTTGTTGGACAACATGTAAGTGGCTTCCTTGAATTTTCTCCTAAACCAATGTTCCTCTCTGTGCAAGATCTCAGCTTGGGACCACTCGATGATGTGTTGATGGGTCCAAACATGGTCTGCTATTCCTGATTTGCTGGTTTCCCCTCGCTGTGTGTGTCCTCTTAGTTTCACCAATATAGGATTTTCCGCTCTCACAGGGTATCCGTTAAATCCAATACTTGGAATCGCAGTCCGCGTTTATTTATTCAATTGTTCTATTTCCACTTGTATTTTATTTCAGTATTATTTTATTTCAGGTTTATTTTGGTTAATATAATTGTTATTTTCAGCTATTGATTTTCAATTCTTCTTTTTTAGTTGTTTCAGGGATTTCAAATCATTTTAAATAGTAGACAATGGCAGTCCGAACTAGTGAAAGTGCACCAAATTATTTCAGTATCTAGGTATAGGAGGGATCATTAATTTCTCAGTTGGAATTATTTGAAAAAATTCGATTCTATATATCTAATAACGGTCTTTGTATAAACTTCTACTACATTTTAAGGTATCCTCCAATGAAAGAAACAGAGACATCTACCGTGATTTTGTAAGTACCACCTGATCAGTCCACTAGATGGTACTGACTGAATTTAAATTACTTCCTATATTTGCGTTTGTCCAGTATACAGTTTGTGATTATTGAAAATGATAAAATGATTCTTTATTTCCACCATGGAGTTTACGGGATGAATAATTTTTAATGAATTAAATCCTAAACAAATGATGTCAACGTTAGGAATATCTATCACAATGAATTTCCATAGCCTCCTTTTTTGACAGATTTTGATTTTGAATAACTCCTCCCTTCTAAAAAAGTAATCAAATTATTGAGACACAATTTATTTATTCATTCATTTATTGAGAAAATACATACAACAAGTCATGAGACCCAATTACAGAACTACCTGATACAAAATGAAAAGCTTATATTAGTCCTGAAAAACAAAAATTAAAACATAAAAGAAATCTATATTAGCATTACATACCATGTAATATTACATCAGTTATGTAGTGCATTATATATTGCTTTCCTGAACTGAGATAGGGATAAGAAGAATATATCGATATTTTGTAGACTATTGTAGCTTCTACACATAGACACACTGTCAAAGGACATTGAAAGTGGTGTTGTGAGTTAGGTAAGTCGACATGAAAATCAAGTCGTTAATTTGGGCGGCGTTTTTTAAGTGATGTATAGTTGAACTCTTCTAAGAGTAAATCATAGATATATGCTCTCTTATGGGGTAAGAACCATGCTTTTTTAAGTAAAAAAATTTCAGAAACTTTTTCTGTACAGCTTCAATAACAATATTTCAGTATGCTTCTGACCATTGAATAATATATAGAGCTAATTGCCACTATTGATGAGAATTCTTTGCTATTACGCATATCGTTTTATAATGATATACAATCAGAGTACTCTTCAATCTCCCTGAAAATTTGTCAGAGACAAATGTATTGGTGTCATCTGCATATCTAATAAAGCTGGCAGAAGATTCGATATTATTCATGTCATTCGTGTAAAATAAAAATAAAATCGGCCCCAAAACAGAGCCTTGGGAAACGCCCATAGAGATATTCAAGTATGCAGATTTGGTGAAAGATTGTGGATGATTGTGCCTCGATAAATGTATTAACGTAGTTCTGGTGTGAGGGAAAGTGATTTCGGCAGATTTGTCTTTCAATTTCGGATATTTGAGTATCTTATTGATAGAATTGACTGTAAATACATATAATTCGTTGAAGTTTGATTATAAATTCCCAAATACTGTTACGCATCGGATTATTATCCAGTCATAATACCAACACAACAGTTCTGTCAATCAATATCCGGTGTGTTGAAGCTTCGTATTCATCATAATATTTAGATGTACGCCCAAATAAACTCTTTCAACACTTCAATTCTTGATAATTTCAAATGCTTAATCATGCGCTACTAAAAATAGACGACCGAGATATTTATGGCATCTTGCCTATCACAAGTGATTTATTTGGAGAAATTGAGCAATATGACATATTTTAGTGGGTATATAAGTGTCAATGACATGCGAGATAAGAGAATGAGAATTGTTTGGTAGGTCATGTCGAAGTTTCGGATCTAGAAATATAGCTGCAAGTTAATGATTTTCAGAAAATATGTAACTTTTTCACAGTTATACAAAATTCTAATGATATGTTACCAAAATAAACTTTTGCCACGAC
The DNA here is from genome assembly GCF_000500325.1 of Leptinotarsa decemlineata. Taxonomy (NCBI): domain Eukaryota; kingdom Metazoa; phylum Arthropoda; class Insecta; order Coleoptera; family Chrysomelidae; genus Leptinotarsa; species Leptinotarsa decemlineata. The sequence continues at coordinate 240,107 of NW_019290396.1, forward strand.
CACCCCTCATCAGTCATCCGCAGTATGTGCATTATCTCACTATCCTCCCATGTTCAACGATGACATAGAAAAAATAAGAGACACAAGTTCATTCCATAAAAACAATCTATGACTTGGCTAACTATTCTAATCATAGACAAGTTCTTAAATATGTATATCATGAAGATAAATTGGAATTGAAAGGTTTGTTTAGTGTCTCAGATAATATAGTCAGACATAGCTGGAAACTCATCAACTTGAAAAAAAAAATTTACTCTCGTAAAACCTGTGGTGATATTACACTTCATGAATTCAATATATTTTTTACCACTAAAGCTTAAACTATAATCAACCAACTTCCTTCTAATAATAATATTGCTTGCCCATCATCTTTAGAAGCTAGTCTCAAACCTTCTCCAGCAGAATCTTTCTTCTTCAAACCGGTGACCACCTCTGAACTCTTCAATGCCATCAATGAGTTGAAAAATTCCAGTTGCTTTGATGTCTATTCCATGAATAGTAGAGTAATAAAAGAAACGAGTCCCTTTTTGATCGAATCACTATACAGCGTGACTCACGGTCGATGGTAGGTTAGACGTTTTTGGAAAACGCAAACCATGATTTTTCTGAAAATTTAACCTCTCACATTTCCTTACCTGTTCTATCGATCTAAAATATTTTTAGCATTGCGGCGTTGCCACTTTCATCAAAAATTCCTAGCAAGACCAAGCAAGACCAAGAAATCGATTACATATCATACATATCATATCATAAAAGTAGTCGAAAGTTCATTTTCTTCAAATGAAACCCCCTGTATATTACTCGATAAATTGAAAGATGGTGAAAAATGCTTCAAGATGATAAACATGTCTCTATACCTGAATCGTCAAGTTTTCTTAATAAAGCCGTTTTTGTGGAAAAATAGTTATTTACGTTTCACCTACAAGTGTTGAAAGTGGTATTTTATTTTGTGAGTGGGGATTATTGCAAAACGAGCGTCAGCAAGTGGAGCAAACTCACGAGCAAAATAAAATCACTTTTAACAAATGTATCACACAATTTTTTTTGTATAACTTTACTGCTGATAATAAAAAAAAATTAGGGTCCATCGGATTTGAACACACGATCTTTGGATTACAGGGCATATGTTACAACTATATACGCCAACTCGGGTTATTTTAAGGAGGATTATTGGTTAGTCATGAAGGACTTTCTACAGTTGGACTGAATACTACTTCGTCATCGTCAGTAACTTCACAGGGATTTAATATTACCAATAGCACGAACTGCATGTGTGAACTTTTCTAAATGATTTTTGGGTAGGTGTTCTGATTGAAGTGTTTCTGTCAAAGAGATTTTCAATAACAGTTGTACAAAAATTAATTTTTAAAGAATTTGATTTCTAGTTAGCCGTGGAAGGTATACAGTACTCCAGTGCCTACCAAAGAAGAATTACGACGGCGAATAGTGCGGAGTATTGAAGATCTGGATCCCCAGGAAATTGAAAAAGCAACCACAAGTCGCGTACAAAAAACATTTTGAAGTGTTTAGAATATAATGGACATTTTCAGCATTTATTGTGAAAATGTGATATTTTGTTTACAATTTTGTTATTTTGAATCATCCTATTCTGTTATTGTCTGTACTTTCACATGTTTTATTTACCCCACAAAATCTTACTTTTTACCTAGAAATGACTGATTTTTGGTAGAGTTGTTCCCTGGAAACTTTGAGCCATAGTTAAGGAAATTATTTTGTAACCTTACAAACTTCCTCTCGTTTATTGGTGTTAATTCAGGATACATTTGGTTGAATTTCTTACACGTTCTGACAATGATTTGATCATTTTGTTCGTGTGTATAATAACTAATTTCATAAGAACTTCGTTTGAATAATCGATATTTGCATTCATTTTGGAAGATGATTCGAAACACCGTCGATAATTCTTTGTAAATTACTTATAAAAGTAACCGAACTACTATAAGATTGATAATTCCACTGCTACATAAATCCAAATTCTAAAAAAAAAATAATGTTTCTAGAAGAAGCGACTTTATTGAGAAAACTTGACGATTTAGGTATAGGGACATGATATATCATCTTGAAGCATTTTTCACCATCTTTCAATTTACCGAGTGATATACAGGGAGTTTCATTTGAAAAAATGAACTTTTGACTACTTTTATGCACAATGAAAATAATAGTAATTTTAGCACGCTCTGTATGATATGGAGTCGATTTCTTGATGTTATTTGAATATTTCGAGTTTGTCCAAACTACCATCAAATTATCAACTTTTCATGAATTGAGAGTACTGATGTACTTAATTTCAATTAAGGCTATGTTTTGGACCATATTTAGCACAATTTTTTTTTATCTCGGAAACAGATAGGTATAGGTATAGGAAATTATTAACAAAAAAGTATTAAAATACTAAAGCGATTCCAAAAATGTATTAATATACGGGGTGTTCCATTTAAAAAAATAAAGTTGCTAGGACTTTTTGATGGAAGTGGCAACGCCGCAATGCTGGAAATATTTTAGATCGATAGAACAGGTAAGGAAATGTGAGAGGTGAAATTTTTAGAGAAATCATGCTTTGCGTTTTCTAGAAACGTCTAACCTAACATCGACCGTGAGTCACGCTGTATAAACCTCCTTGAAAATCATCGACCCATCTTCATTATCCCTATATTTGGCAAAATTTTTGAAATTACTCTTAAAAAAAGACTGTTTCTCTAATTTGATAATAACTCTCTTTAACACGGATCAATATGGCTTTGGAAAATCTTGTTCTGCTGTACAAGCTGTTGTTCGTGTGGTCAAGAGCATAGTTGATGGTTTTGAACAGAAACAGCATAGCCGGCCACAATGTGGCCGGCTATACTGTTTCTGTTCAACCAGGCGATGTTCAACAAGGCGATGCAGTTTCAACAAGGCGATGTTGAAACTGAACATTTTTTTTCCATTATCTGATATTCTCCAAAATAACAATTCCATTCGTAAAAAACGAAAAACAGCATTTTTGGTTTTCCCCGTATAATTCGAGAAGAGACCCCGAAAATTTTTTCCGACCATTGTATTGTTCCCGATGACAGTTACTTTTTTTTACATTTAATCGTCTTCGTATCTGTTACGGTTTAGAGTTACCACATGATAAAGGAAATGACCTGTATATAGTTTGAATGTTATCTATAGAACACATTTCTGAAAAAATTTAGTAATTTGCCCCTCTCATTTGATAATTTTCAATTTTTTTTCCAGGCAAGTGATAACTCGTAAATTCTAGAAACAACCATATCGACAATAGCTAATTCAAATGACAGATACTGTCTTAAGTTCAAGTACCCTTTTATTATTACAATAACTTTTTCGACTCCTATTTAGAAGGAAACAACTCGCTGATTAAAATAATTTGCCAATCTTTCAAACGTTAAAATTTTTTCGAGCCTGATGGTTATTGCCTCAGATTGAAACCCCTCGACACTTGTCAACGAGGGTGAAGAAAGAATGCCAAGTAGTTAATGAAACAACTGAAACAAGAATGAGAAATGCAAACTTTGCGAAGCATCTGAAATTCCGAAAGCTTTCTGGAGGCATCAACGAGTGAAGTTTGCGTGTTATTGGAAACAGCGCACTTCCATTAGACCAGATGTGCTGTGCCGTTCTCCGTGAATATGCAGGGGTGTGTATTGGTACATAATAGGTTCAGTGACGTGTTTCACTAACCCTGACAGGAGGGTCGCGGGTCGGACAAACTCGGGGCTGACGCGGGGTCAGGGGCCGGAGCCTGATGGATTACCCGGCCACCCTGTCAAACGCAAGATGGATCTGCCATTTTCAAACTCTTGCTCTTTCTCTGTTTTGCTCCAAATGCCAATTGGCATAGTTCGATGATTTCAAGGAAGCTGCAATGACTGGATGGGAATGAAAAGCATTCAGTCTCAGTGTGGAATATAGAAACCCTTTGAGAGTTGTCTGTTGTGTACCTCACGGGTCTATTTCAGGTCCACTACTCATTCCAACTCATACTTCCTCTTCTGTTTAAAAATCTGTTTAACATCTGTCGCCTCCATACGAAAGACAACTCACAAAAGTTGAGAAAATTGTGCGAGCCAAGGACTAACGAGGTCTTACCTTTTAGCGTGTGATTCCTAACACGCTTTCTCTTCTACTTCAGGACTTTATATTCAACTAGTATGTGTTCTAAGGCAAGTGTTTTGATGCAGGTTGCACCGATAAACAATTATGGGCATTGTCTAGTTTATGTTATTAATTAACCCATAATATGAATAAGAATTTTCTGATTGTTTCCGCCGTTACTTGATGAAGATCATGGACTACAACTCATGATTTGATCTCCACAAATTTTATTTGAAAAATATATCACATGTTTTGCTAACACAAAAGCTTCTTCAACAGTGGTTTGAATAAAACAAGTTGATTTTTACGCTAAAATTTGTATACCACAGGTAACTACAATTGGGATTACCTCAATCAAATTACCTAAACCTCTACAATTCCCATATACCTGAGCTACCTCTTCAATTATGATTACCTGTAGCATAATTTTTAAGGTTATTAATTTCCATTGCTTCCAAATAATTCAGTTTCAAACCTTTAATTTCTACGTGTAAAATTTCGAACCCTTCGTTAAAGATATGAGTTTCTTCTAAAAGATGATTTGAATGAACTGAAAATCAATCGAAATAAAACTTTGGTCTGATGCTTAGGGTCTCAAAGAAAATAGTAGAAACTCAGTGTAACTTTAGGCTCACTATCGATAACGCAGACATTGACAGGGTAGAAAGTGCTAAAAATCTTGGCTCTTTGTCTTTCCACGAACATGTAACAAACATTTTCAAAGTATCATTCTTCAAACTCAAATCGCTATATAAATTCAAGTATCAGTTATCAAAAGAAATGAAACTCAGGTTAGTTAAAACTCGAGTATTGTCGTTCGGTGTATTACAATTTTTGCCGCAACATAACAAACAGAAGTTACAACGTATACAAAATTCCGGCATGCGATTCGTATGCTGTATACCATATGGTGAACATGTCACCCCATTTTTGTTAAAAATGAAGGAGCTGAATATGAGGTACAGAGTCTAATATTTGATTAAAATGTTTTTGTTCAAGTTGCTTGAAACTAAAACACCTAGTTATTTATATAGTTTTCTAAGTAGGCATTCTGACATACATATGGTCAATTTGAGAATTAACTCATTCAACATACCTAGACACCGTACTTCCAAATTTCAAAGATGTTTTTCTTATATAGCCCATTCCTATCTGAATGAAATTTTACCCCTTTTAAATCATAATATTCATCAATTTAGGAAAGAAATAAAATCACAGATGCTCACTGCTCAGTGCAAATTTGAAAGATTTAAAATTCAATGTGCGGTAGTGCAATGAAATTGTTAAATTGACCAAAATAATGTTAAGAAATTTAGAAGTTATTAGTAACTAGATGATGTATTATTTTTTCTTTTCTCTATCATTATTATGATACTAAATAAGTATGTTTATGATTATTTTCTCATACTTACTGTATAACTTTTGGGAACTTTTGAAAATTCCGTAGATTGCTGAAGAGAGTGGTGTGATGACTGCTACCTAGGACCTCCCGAATTATTTTTTTGTTTTTAGTACATCATTATTATCTTTTTCATTTCAATAAAACATTTTAACATATTTTTTTTAATGTAATGAACTGATCTCTTGAAAATGAAACTCATGATCGTCTTCACATGGACTTTCAAAGTTTTTTCCTTCTTCAATCCTGTTTTTATAAGAAGAGTATAAGCAATTTTGATGAGTTGTCTCATGCGCACATTGACTACATATTTTCTCGAAGATAGGCCAGGAATATGAAAATCAATGTGCGGTAGAATATCAACTCAATCAATCCATTAAAACGTTATGTAAAAAAGACAAAGTAGTTACGTTTCCCCTCAGTGGAGATGTCTAGATTTTTACATAACTCTCTTTATTGTCAATATTACGTTCTATTTTGAATATCAAAAATTTGAGAAATATTCTCTGAATTATTTCAAAATTCTGAACATAACACTCATAAAAAGAAAACGAATTTAAACTACCTGATTCTAGTTTGGTAGAAAAAGTCAATCTGCTGTCACATATTACTCCCAAATTTTTGATGGTGTCATTCCTAAGCAGATATATATTTTTCATTTTCCATAAAATAAATATTTACGAAATTTCTCTAAAACGTAAGAATTTCACATTTATCATAACAGCCCAAATTCTGATTTTTTCCAGATTTTTATGAAATTCAGATCATTTGAAAACATATTTCAGTCATCAAGAGTTCGAATTCGTATAAACATTTTTCAATCATCAGCAAAACATAGTTTTTGACAGTTGATTATTTCACAGAGCTCATTAACAAACCACAGAAACAGATAAATTCCTACGCATTCCAACTGGAAAACGAAACGTCGGATGTTTGCCGTTGAGTATGTCGGTGTACCATGTAAGTGAAATTTCACCTGTTTCATATATTATATTGTGTAACAATCCTGTGAATGATATCTGATTCAATTTCATAATGAATGTTTGTAGTACAATCTGAATACGAAAAACTGTTTTTGTATAATTTAATGTTCAAATCAAAGTTTCCGAAAGTAATTTTTGTTTCATGTTTTTCTATGTTTATATGAAAGTAGTTTTTTATGAAGATGGAGGAGTAGAAAGCTCAAAATTGTCTTCCCCAAAAATGATCAATTTTCACCAAGGTAGAAGTAATAATTTGTTTGGATTCCATGAGGTTTTATCAGAAAATATATCAACGAATTTCCTTCTGACCGAATCGAATATCGAAAGCAAGAAAATCATAAATTCAGTTCAAGTGTAATTGAACCTGAACTAAAATGCAATTGATTCACCATGTCTATACTGGAAGAATATGATATTTTCGAGTTAATTTTTGAAGCCCAATTGAAATAACACTTTTTCTTTCAGAGTTTCTCCAATCTCGATGTATTTCCATATATTTTGTCAAATCAATGATAAATCAAAATATGCAGTTACACAATTGGCCAATAAAATGTTCCAGTGTCGAAAATAAAGTTATTATAGCCCAATGAGCCTCGGCCTTCATGGGGATTCCACGAAAATAATTTATTTCGAGGAGCATTCCAAAAACTGATTTCTAATCACCCATCTGCTCAATGAAATCATAAACTGGAAACCGAAAGTGAGATAAATATTCCGCAAAATCCATTAGGAAGCTCCCATGATAAATTGACCAGTGGACATTACAAACCATTACGATAGCTCGATGATGATGATTGAACTATGGATTCACCTCACCCTCGGAATACTAACATCATCAGGCTATTGGAGATCTGGTTCTTATCTGCGGAGGGTACTTGACGTCCTGTAACAAAAAACAGAAAACGCTTCATACATAATGATTATGTTTTGCTGTGGGTAATATTTGGAAGTAAATTTTGTGACGCTGGAAGACATATGAATTGATTAATTTTGTACATCGGTGAATATTCCGGTTGACAATGAAAGCGAAATGAGGCTGATTTTTCATGGTTGGTGTTGACCAAAAAATCGCTCAGACCATCGATTTTCATGTTGAAAGAGAAACTTTTTGAGCATTTTTCAACCGTAGCTTGAGAAGAATTGAGTTTTTCCACGCTACCTGAAATGATTCTACCTTTCCAGTTGAAACTGATTTATATCGATGAGAACCCACAGTTATTGAAAAATATATACAGGGGGTAACATAAGTACGTTAAAATATTCAAGTGACGTATTCGTGAGACAATTTCAAGAAAAAAGTCCGAAAATGCTTTGTTTCGGAGATACGGGGTGTTGAAATTGAAATTTTTTGTTCGCTTTTTGAAAATAACTTTTGCAAGAATTAAATTAGTTGCACGAAAATTGGTACCCGAGATTTTTTTGAGGCGGGAAATCATAATTTCGTATTCATTTTCTTGTAACATCTAGAGGGCGCTGCGTATACTGTCATTATTCATTTCAAATTGTCCTAGCTTTTTTGACAGTAAACTTTGGTACTTTTCATGGAAAAACCTAATTTTCACACTTTTTCCAAGTAAAAAACGTACACCTCCTCAACAACGCTGGAGAGGATCGTTTTCGAAATATTTACAATTTTCTATATAGATGCATATTACTTTATAGCCAAATTTGATTTCAATAATTTTTGTCACTCTCCGCTTGAAAATTAAGTTAATTGAATCGCGTAGGCTATGAAAGTTTAGTCATAAAAATAGAAGTTTGCTGTCACATTTTTAACTATTAATTGACAAATTCACAGTTCGGAGTTTATAAAATGATTTTTGGTACCATGCCCGACTTTACGAATGCTGAAATGGCTGATATGATTTTTGCATAGGGCTTGGCTGACTGAAATTCAAGCGAGGCCAGACGTATCTATCAGGAAAGGTGTCCCCAACGCGTGAATCCTTGTGCAGCAACATTTGCGTATCTTTTCCGGCGACTTTGCGAATCTGGAAGCTTTGAAACAAATTCTGCAGTAGGACGGCCACGGACTACAGGAACTGTAGAATTGGAGGAGGCGGTTCTCGAAGAAATTAGTGAACATCCAGTGACAATTACAAGAAAAATTAGTCAAACTTTAAATATGAGTCACATGACAGTTTACAGAATTTTAAAGAAACAGCTATTATATCCTCATCATATTCAGCATGTCCTGGCACTTACGCAACGTAATTGCCAACCACGTATCGAATTTGCTCAATGGCTTCAAAGAAAAGTCGAACAACATCCGCAAATTTTATCGAAAATCTTCTTCACAGATGAGGCTAATTTTTCAAGAAATTGTATCATGAACTTCCATAACAACCACATCTGGGCGGCAGATAACCCACATGCGATAACGCAAACTCATTTCCAAGACAGATTCTCTTTTAATGTAGGGGTAGGCATAATTGTGGATTATTTAATTGGGCCCTATTTTCTCCCCTTACGTTTGAATGGAGATGCTTACCTACATTTTTTGAAACACGAGCTTCCCCAACTTATGGAAGATGTTCCCATTGGGCTCCGAAATCACTCTTGGTTTATGCACGATGGAACTTCTGCTCATTTTAGTGTGATAGCAAGAAATTTTTTAGAGGTAGCATATCCCCAACGATGGATAGGAAGAGGAGGCACTGAGCATTGGCCCCCGAGTTCACCGGTCCTCAATCCCGTCGATTTTTTCTTTTGGGAACACATAAAATCACTAGTTTATGCTAGCCCCATTGAAAACAAGCAAATATTGAGGGATCGCATCATAGCTTGCTGCGAAACGATAAGAAATACTCCGGGCATTTTTCAACATGTGCGGAATTCTTTGATGAGGAGAGCAGAAGCTTGTATTACTGTTGGGGTTTGTCACTTTGAACAGTTGTTGTGATAGTTGTTTCGTTCAATTTTTTTATGTCAATTTTCCTAATAAATAACATAGTACTTCGAATTGTTTTTTGTACAAACTCCGAAATATAGCACTTTCTAATTGAATAATTGAACCTGACAATTTTTTTTATTTGGATTGACTAAGCAGTTCGATAATGCTCAGTTCAGAAGAAGTCTGTACGGGTATACTGCGTATAAATAACTGAAATTGCAAAAAACTTATGACAAAAATCTACCATGTTTCGAAAAATTTCAACAATCTGCATTTCGAAAACGAATCATTCTTCGTTGATTATTTTATAGGAAAAAGTTGTTTATTTTGACGAGATCCACCACATACTTAGTTTTTGTAATGTTTTCAGCAACTTCACTTAGCTTCCCAGGAGCTAAATAATATGCATCGATATAGAAAATTGTAAATATCTCGAAAACGATCAGCTCCAGCGTTATTGAGGAGGTGTACCTTTTTTACTTGAAAAAGGTGTGGGAATTAGGTTTATTCATGAAAAAAACCAAAAGTTTACTGTCAAAAAAGTAAGGGCAATTTGAAATGAATAATGACAGCGTACGCAGCGCCCTCTAGATGTTAAATGAAAATCAATACAAAATTATGATTTCTCACGTCAAAAAAACCCCGGGTACCGAATTTCGTGCTAATAACTTATTTTTTGCAAGAGTTATTTTCAAAAAGCCAACGAAAAAGTTCAATTTGAACACCCCGTATCTCCGAAACGAAGCATTCTCGGACACAAGTTCATATAGACTTTTTTTATTAAATTGTCTCAGGAATACGTCACCTGAAAAATGTTAACGTACTTATGTTACACCCTGTATACAAAAGGAGTTAGTATGTTGAATATACATGGTGGCATTATCTTTTTACATTTCCCTCACTTCTTTCATGTCACACTATTTTTTATGACTGAGATTTAGGTATCTTTAATACTATCATAAAAATTCAATTTCAATATTAAACAATTCATTGATCACATAACAAACTTTTGTTTTTGATTAACAATAGTTCACTCTATAAGGAGCTGTAATATAGTTTTTGCCCTATTCTAGGTTCAGTTACATACTTCTCTCTGTTTCTCTGAAGTGAGGTTAGATTGGGTTAGGTCCAAAGTGAGTGGGTTTATTCGCCCCTCCCTTTGTGTACCACCGCAACCCGCAAGAGTTTATTGTGGCTCACACCTATTCACACTCGACCAAATGAACCCAGCTTCTCAACAAAGCCTATTAGTTTGTATGGTGAGTAGTCTTTCAGGTCAGATGGTAAGAGTACGGCTGTGCCGAACTCTAAAAACCTGAGAACAAAGTATGTGCTCTGCTGTTTTATCATTTTCTAAACAGAGGCGACACACACTGTCTTCCGACAGTCAGAGTATCTGCATATGATGATTCAAAATACAGTGACCTGTAAGAAGGCCCGTTAGATATCGTAGTTCATCCCTACTGTAGTCCAACAACTGTTTGGTATCAAGCTTCGAAGGGTGACTAAACGCCTTGGAGTGAGCCAATCCAGGAAGTTTTTGCCAGAAGTCTATAAGTCTTCTTGCCATCCAGGTGTTCAATCTTTGTTTGGCAAAGCATAAAGCGATGCCAATGACAGGTTCTGGTCCGATGAAGCTGCTTGCAGCACCCTCCTTTGCAAGGGAGTCAGCAGCATCATTGCCTTCAAGGCCAGTATGGCCAGGAATCCAGACTAGAGGCAATATGTTGAGTTTTCCTATCAAGGAGAATCGTTTTTGGCATTTTGCTACCAATTTAGACGTTGCTGGGTAGGAGCCTAGAGCTTCCAACACCGGCTGAACGTCCGAGAATGTTTTTATTGACTTGTGTGTGGGGTTGGACGGAAAGATGCCTGTTTAAGGCAACACTAATATTTTCGTGGCAAAAGAAATGGCTTTGTGTACCTTTATCAAATCAATAATGGAGATTCTAACATCTTACATGAACATGTATATCAGAGGAGCAAGACATTCACTATTCAGTAAAGTTCATCCCCTGATGACGTCAACTTGATCGGTGAAGCAGAGTAATGCATTACTTGTGTATGGTAGTATTGTCAGTGGAAGGGATATGTCTTATGAGAGATATTACTTTTCTATCTTGAAATTTCTTGCACCCCACACGCTGTTCTTTGAATTGAATATATTTTCAAAAGCATAGTACTAAGTTAGTTGGCCTGGAGTTTGAAGCAATAGACACCTGCGCAAAATTACGGAAATGCTCTTTCACTTCAAGCTAAATTTTCAAACGGTTTTATTTGCCCTGTTTGTTTGGGTAAAATTCAGTACCTAATTGAAGTTTCCTGTTGACAGATTAATCTGATATTTGATATAAACATTTAGTTTTGATGACGCTACAATTCAATAAATTCTGTTTCATTGTAAATCCAAGATGACCGCAGCTAAATTCAATAGCGTGAATTTCCGCTTGAAATACAGTCGCATAGGCAGATTGATACCTCTGTCCTGGGTCTGCGACTGAAAACACCTGAACCAGAACCGGGAGGTGTTTTTGATCCACCTGTGAACCAACAATTATTCGCTCTTAACATGTTCTTCTCCCGGAAACTCCAGTCTTTTCTACTTGGGATCAGTACTTTATAAGGCAGTTCGTAGTTGACAGTTGGACGCTTGAAGTCAGAGGTCATTTCCAGAATGCTGTGACTTCCAGTGTCAACTAACATTCTGCATTAAATTGATTGGTGCAACTGGCAATGTGCCCAAGTTCATATGCAGTCCTAAGGGACCTTTCTCTCCAGAAAAATGTGGAGAGGAGGTAGATCTAGAAGGATCTCCATAGCCGCTGACGGTGTGGTACTGTTGGCATCACTGATGGTCTGTCTTTGTTAGCCAGAGACAACATAAAAGACGCAAATGATATTTTAAGGATACAGAAAAGGACTATACGTATTGTATCTGATGTGGGTTATAGAGACCATTGCCAACCGTTATTTCGGAAACGGTAAAATTACCGTTTCCATCTCTCTATCTCTTTTTTGACTTGCTTGAAATTCACAAGAAATCTATCTTCATCAAGTAACGGCCGAATCAATCGGAAAATCTAATTTTTTGTCCGAAACATTCGGACACCCACTTATAAAACAAGTAATGCGAACAATATATGCTCACAACTTTTTCGTCTGAATATATCTCACAAAATTCTCTATATTATCGTATTAAAAAAATACTTCATCGTGAGAGTTTCACTAAAAAGTTTTTCAGAAACGCAACACGTGTTTTTGAAAAATCGGAAAAAAAATTCTTCATCTGTAAGAAAAGAATGAGAATATATCCTTTAATGAACATAAATGAACTGACATTGAAATTTCACCATAACATTACTTTATTCAATACATTTTTTGAAATAATTTTTTCCCAAAAAACAACTCAAAATTATAAGCTCTAATTCAAGACCTGTGATTTTAAAAAATAAATTAGGGTATCACTATGAAAAAATTTAACCCCCTTCCTATTCTAAAGGTGAAATCTAACCCTCTTATGGGGTTAACCACGAGACTGGTTCATAAAAGAATGATATGGGGGGCGGGAAATTTTGACATTGACAACCTGTATCAAAATCAAAATACTTTGTTATACATTCTTCTTTAACAATCTACTGTACAGAGTATTTACAATATTTACATCTCTCCCACACACGGGACTGGTAGGAGGGTGGGAAAAAGATTGGTAAAAGAAAAAGGAGGATCAGCAGGATGAGACTTCAATATTGAGCTCCAGGACGTCCGCAAGGTGAAGCGCCGCCTAATAGACCCATGACAGGCCGATGGGAGGCGTCCCCGCTGGTGTTAAAGGGTGGCTCTCTGCGCAACAAACAACCTGTATAAGTCCTCCATAATTTACAAAAAAAGTGGAACTGGATTTTTTGAAAGAAATAATAAATTAACTGATCCACAATAAAATCACTTAATTGCAATTACTTTTTTTTAATTGGTGTTTAAATAAAATTGAAGACTTTCTGAAAAAAAAATTAAGGATTTTTCTTCTACTTGTGATGTTAGAAATTTACCGTTATTTAAGAAAAGTAACATCAACACTGAAAATCTCTCAGTTATAGATATTTATGTTCGTCTAAAAGTTTTGGGAATTTGGAAGTTATGTTATGCTTGAAGAAGCTATTGTATAGCGAAACACGTGTCGCAGTTTTTGTAAAACCTTTATAGTGAAAATCATAAAATAAACTCTATTTAATAGTTTATTAAATTAAGTGTTGGAAATGGCCTCCTTCGGCTTCAATACAACCGTCTAGCCGCCGCATCATTGAATTTCGCACTCTTCTGAAAATAATAATCAAGAGTTGCCTTGAAAAACGATTGCAGCATTTCATAAACAACTTGACAGTTGTCAACTTTATAAGCTTTTAATTTATAATTGTTATAAAAAGTGTGTTTAGTGGTTATTTTCCGAACCAAGGTCACTAATGGACCTCATATCATGTCAATAAAACTGTACAACAAGCTCCCAATATCCATTAAAAAAATAACTAGTGTAAAGCTCTTCAAACAAAAAGTTTGGAAACTATTATGTGAAAAGGTATTTTATTCGCTTGATGAATTTTTTCAGTCTGATTTGGAATTTTAAATTTTAATTTTTATATCCCTTTTATGGTCTAAATGTTATATAGTATATCTTATAATTATGTTGTTTTATGATTGTGACCTCATTGTAATTGTACTGAGTAATGTGACTTCTTCCATGCCTTCCCTAGGTCTACGGAAATAAAGATTTTTTGATTTTGATTTTTGATTTTGATTTTGAACCATTTTTGTAAAACATTAATTAACACCCTGTATATCCTGAGAATCTAAACTGATTTATACTCCTAAATCATTTTATGTGAGGCATATTTGTCATATTTTATGAAGAAGTAGATTTCATTCATTTCAAATTATTATTATATAATTTCTTAAGGCTAAAATTCATAAGAATTAAGTGTAGAAGCAGATTCCTACATTCTTTAAATAATTATTCAATTAATCACATTTTTGTACATTCCTTTCTATTATTCCGGTAGATGTTATGATTTAATCAGATGTCTGAAGAAAACTAAAATTAAAACAGCTCGTCTTTGATTTATAGAGCGCAGAAGCCTTGGCGATAAATGGAGCCATATAAAGTACAAATGAACTGAATTGAATATGTTCCAGACATAAATTGTTTTGTTGAGCCTCAAACAATGAAGAAATTATATGTAATATCCTGTTTTGTGTTATTACACCTAAAAACTGTTAATTATGAATGGGCCGACCAGTTACCCAATGAAAATGAATAACACTATTCATGAAAATATTTATAGAAGTTTCATAAAAATCATAAAAATTTGTGAAACTACCGACGAAGCTACGATATTAGCGAAACACGTCATCACCATGTGTACCTATAAACAGTTGATAATTTGAAATTTCTAACTGAAATATGTTTCTAGTATATGATATGTTTTTTCATAGAATATATCTTTGAAATACTGAAACACAATTTGTTCTCACAATGGAAAAATAACGGTTTTCTAAAATGTATTCAACCGAATCATAACATTGAAGTCAATTCCGCTATTCATGTTCGAAATATAATAAATAAATCTTAGTATCTTACCTTAATCCATCTCCAAAAACAAGTCAGCACTCTTCACAACAGTTTAGAATGATCATATAATATTCTTCCATTCGAAATAACTCACAAAATCTAACAACATATTCTCCGTGATCATGTTACATCGGCCATCTTAAAAAAGCATATTGCGCATGCTCGAGCTTTCAAAGCTTTCTAACAGCTGCAGTCATAGATGCTGACCCAAGCCAACTCTCACTTTGTGGAGGGTTGGAGGAATAAAAGAGATAGCGGCCATGTAGATCTATTCACAAAGTTGGCAGTTTTTTGATGGCAGGGTAACTACTAAATGTTGTGGCGGTTTGTGTGGAATCTAGTGTACTATGACGTTTTTAAAGAATAATTTTACGTAGAAAATGTTCATGGTAATATCAATATCAATAGGAAATGAAAAATTTATGAAATAATTAATTGCAAAGATAATAATAATCATCATTTTCTCTGAGGCCTAAAGATTCATTCGTTTAGGCTGATTTCAATATTAGCTCACTTCAATGTTTTTTTCTTCCATGCCATGCTATTTTCTCTACTTGAATAAAGGTGGCTTGGAAAGATGGAATATTTATTATATTAGTATCTTAAATATAGATTAATTCTGTGGAATATTTTGAATAACTTTTATATTTTGAAATGAAATCGTTCAGGATATTTATTCATGGCATGAAATTTTCTGGAATGAGTTCATTATTCATTTTAATTCATTGTTATTAATTCAATATACTGGGTGAACAACCTTCAAATTATGATGCCGTCACCGGTCTAGAAGTTATACTTTACTGTAAATGCTACAGAATAATACATGATAAATCGTCGTGATGAAAATGTTCTACCTAAATGAAGTTTATCGTCGTTATTTAACTATTGGATACACTACCAAAACCCATGGATAGAAAATTCACAGTGGATGTATTGATAATTACCCTTCTCGAGTACTTTTCTTCCATTTTGTGGCATAGCGGGCATTTTGTTCTACATTTCGTTGTCTGATTCGGTCTTTTAGGTCACATATATTGCCAGCTATATTGGTATAGACTTGATATTTGGCTAACGGGTTAAAATCAGGTGATCCAGCGGGATATATTATTCTTTCATTCTTATCAATAGGTTTGTTAATCGATTCATATAGCTTTTCAAAATTGTTCAAAATATATCAACATTTCTCATTTTTGCAACCAGTTATTCAAAGCCTTTCTATTTATTATTAGTTACGAAAAAATCATTCATTTAGTTACAAATTTCGAAAAACCAGAACAACTGAACATATACATCAACTGAAAATATAGGCAGTATCATTCATTTTTCAGATTTTTGAGTATCACTACATAGTATAAAATAAAACCGCTTCCCGCTGTCTTTCCGTATGATTACGTAGATCTTTAAAATTACGCAACTGATATTGGTGCGAATTTTTTAGTAGATATTGTGATTCAAGAGAAAGGATATATGTGCATAATATTGTAGAGAAACAACTACAATTATGGAAGTTTCTAATTTGAAGTTGTAAATAAACTCCTACAAACAAAAAATATACTACAGTATTGTACACCTTAAAAAGGTCTACAAAAAGTTCGCGATGGTATATGTTCATCTCGTAGGGATAACACACAATAACCATTTTACTCCTCGAGAAATAATGCCTTAATTACGAAGCGATTTTAAGCAATGCAGCATCGATACTTTTCCAATTAAACACCCTTAATACATCGTGCCTTTTACAGTATTTAACTCAAATGGATAATTCCGAAGATATTACAGATTTGAAATGCAGGGACATAGTGGTTGCGGCGGTACCGGCCAGGGGGGCAAGCGTCGCATGTTTATAAATAGCGCGTCAAAGACCGCTCTTTGCCCAATAGCACTTTGGCAGGGATCGCACGCGTTTATGTATATTTAGTATTAGCATTGCACCCGTGCGTAGCCGAGGCGAGTCGCTAGTGAAATTATATAATTTATTTTCTGACACCTCATCTATAGAAGACGGCAAAGTGACCATCGGTATAATGAAGATAGTTTGCAACGAAAAAAATTCATAAATTCCATAAGTCCGTCAAAAAGAATAGTGAAAAATATTGCCCTACAAATTTTGAAAAAATATTATACAAAACACCTCACTTTCCGAATTTTCTCTTCGCTCTTTTTCAAACGATCACGCATCATTAACTGTCATTCACTATTTCCAAATCGACAGTTTTTCAGAAAAAATAAAAAATTGCATTTTTGACCAAATTTCGAAAAAAGACATTTTCATCGAGTTTTCTGGAAATTTAAACCTTTCACAATCTGAAAAAATTAAAGTTGTAATGGAACTTTAAAAAAAGACAGCCCGATGAGTTACAGTCTAAATTCAATGTATTTTTTTCAAAGGAAATCCGATATTCATCAGTAGCATATCGTATTTGACAATTTCCCATTTGAAAAAATAGATACGTAATCTAAAATTTCCCCGTCTTCACTACTGAAAAAATTGAATATAAATTGTAGTTTCTCTTCCTTCGATTCCTTTTATTCTCAAACTTTCTTATCATGACAAACAACATTCATATTATGTTCATCTTGAATTTTTATTCTGTTAAAATTTAATTATTTGTGCCTCCTTTCATTCAAAGTAAATAATATAGTAGAAAATATAAATCGTTCCTATATGTTGCAAAATTTTTAGTTTTTTGTTTTTTTATTACTGTGACAAAAACAATAGCGATGTTAAAGTAAAATAGTTTTGTGAAAATTTGTTTAAAAAAATCCCACGTTCCTATTAAGTAAAATCGAGATGTACCGTGTTTTTAGACTCAGTTTGAATTTTGTAAAGTTTGACAAATCAGTCCATGTAACATATGTGGATAGATGAAGCCACGTTTTCTTCAAATGCAACTGAGTTACCAAAATCATTGATCGGTATTCAAAGAAAATATTGGTTTTGTAACTGAATGTTCAATGTTCAAACTTAAAATGTTTTTCGCGACTAGTGAACTAATTGAGTCAATCTGTTTTTCAAATAAAAGTATTACTTTTTCGAATAGAGCACAAAAACTAGGTCATCCTATATGTTGCCGATTTTAATGGTGTCACTGAATATTATAGAAATTTATTATAAAAATGCATTCTCATGTTCTTTTTAGATAAAAGCTGAAAGCAAAAACCAAAATGTATTGATTAGAGAAAAGAGTCTCTAGATATAATGCAATAAAAAAGGAGTTTCAGAGAATATGAAATGCTATCCACAAGAATAACATTTCATTAATGCATTGAAAGGGATTCGGCTGAATACATTTCAAAATTATAAAACATAGAAAAAACATTTATTTTCCTATATATATGTAACTCTCCTCGATACAGTTGTTATTATTTCAATCATATGAAATTATAAATAATACAGAAATAATTGTAAACGACGGATGTACGACTATTGTGTATAATAGTAATAATATAATTTCTGCAATGATAATCATCAATTATGTTTCTCCATGTAGGAGAAACAGTAGAAAAAATAATTCTGGAAAACAATTGTGATTAAACAGTTAGTTTTATAATTTGAAAACCTGCCTTGAAATCTGAAATTTGGATATTTTTGTAGTAACAGAATCCTCACATTCACAAACTTTCCCTCCTGATACATATGGAAAAAAATTCTTCAATACCCAGGGAATCGTCACATTGCTCAACATGAGCTGATGGAATAGTCTTCAATTAAAGTATTGAAAAGCAAGAAATAGAGCCATGTAACAATACATATGAAATTTACAACCATTATCCTTCTCCAACAAAAGTACTTTCGAAAATGAAAAATTGTAACACTGGCACACCCATGACAGTTTTTGAAAGTTTACCAAAAATATTAGCACCTACAGTATGTACAGGGTGGGTCAACAAGATTCCCTCGGTCCATTGCTATCAGAGAAAACAATTTTTCGAATTTCTCAATTCGATATCGATAAATACCATCTTCTAAAATCATTTTCTTCCATACTGGGTGATTCAGTTTTATTGTTTATAATGGAACATCCAGTATATAAATATGTCATTCGATTCCATATTGCATTGCCAAGTTAATCCAGAAAAACCTATTTTGAAAAGACAATATTTTTTTAATTCACCACCCGCATGTCTACAGCAATTAAGTAGATTTTTTTAGGAATAGTTAATCAACAACACTTTGATAATTTTAGGAATCTCAACTTTCGGAAACAATATATAGGGCGCTCGGTAGAACTGGTCATGTTTCATTCATTTTCAAACAGACATAATTCAAGTTTTACAAATAGAACACCCTGTATTTTTTCATTTGTATGAATCTAACATTTTACTACATTTTTTATCAGGAGTATACTATACGAAAAACAGATACTTTACGAATTATACCCAGTTTCCCATTTCCTGCAACACATAATGTCAGTCTTTTTTTGAACGAATTCTCTACACGTTCCAGCATATCCTTTGGGATTTCCCTGAAAGCTTTAGTGATTCATCGTTTCATGTCTTCCATAGATGTGGGAAAAGTTTGGTAGACAATCCATTTGATATACCTCCACAAAAAATCCATTTTGGTCAGGTCAGGTGATCTGGGTGGCCACACCATTGTCCCACCCCTACCTATCCTTTTTTAGCAAAATGATCGTTGAGGTATTTTCGTACCTCAGTTTTAAATTGTGGCGGTGCACCGTCTTGCTGTAGCCACATTCCAAGTCTTGTTCCATATGGAACTCCGTCCAATAAATTCGAAAAGTCATGCCGAAAAAATCTCACATATTTTATTCCAGTGAGATCCCCATCCAAAAAATACGGACCGCAAACTCTTTTTCCGAGAATTCCACCCCAAACATTCAGTGACCAACGCTGTTGATGGTTCAGACAACGAATAAAATGGGGGTTTTCCGTTGCATGATAATGCATTTTATGCCGATTCACAGTTCCATTTTTATGAAAAGTCGCTTCATGAGAAAATAACACGAAATTGAAAAAATCTTTTTCATGATTGACTTTTCCTGAACCCCATCGGAAAAATTGAACACGTTTTTCAAAATCCCTTCCTCTTAACTCTTGTATCAATTGCATGTGGTAAGGATGAAATTTGCTTGCTCGTATCATTCGAGACACGGTGGTTTGAGAAAATTCTAATTCCCTGCTCAGGTCTCAGGTGCTCACATGGGGATTTTCACAAAGGTGAAGAGCAATTTGAAATGTATTCTCTTCATTTCTCACAGGGCACAGGGCAGATACCATTTATTACGTCATGATTCTAATAATTAATATTTATATTCTAATTCACACTACGAATATTGAACAAATGGATCAAATATTCGTAGGGGAAAGTAGTTATTACAAATAGAATATACCTAGAGATACTTTCGTAGAGTTTTGTGAGATTTTATGAGCTGAAAAAGAAACCTTAACCACATGATCTGTCTTTCAAAATATCAAAAATTATTCATCTGCAAAATCCAATTATCTTTCTCAAGTACGGCTTTTTTCTGAATTCAAGATAATGGCGAGCAAAGGAGCTTTATACTTACCTGTATCTTTGAACATCTATTAACTTTTGTATTTACGTGTTATCGGAAGGTACAAAGTATCAACAATAGATACAATTCATACGCTCTGAAGAAAATTTGTCAGGATTATCCATCATAAACTTGTTCGGTTGCAATATGACTGTCAAAATATTTCACAAATTAGCCCTCCCTCTTTGAAGCTCAGCGGGGTACGGAAGGGTTGAGGGAATTCGTTTACATAAACGGCTTTTCAGATATTTACAATTTATTTCTGGAATATACACAAATAAATTTCTCTAGGCTATAGTAATAAATATATAAATAAATCTAGTGACTTTCCTTAATTAATTTCTTAATAACTAGGTCTCAGAGTCGTATCACTGACAACAAAAAAAAAATGTATATCGATTATTATGACTTCCGAGTTGATCTATTGTTTAATTTGAACAATGAGTTCAGTAAAATTATTACTGGAACTTGTTGTGCTAGATGAATTGTTTCTGTTATCGTCAAGTTAAAAATTTTTTAATCAAATTCTCAAATGAAAGAATCACTTTTGTGAAGTTTCGACGAAATATGATTATTGATTCCTATTTAATGATAATACAAATAGTAAGTTGTGAATTGGTTTGCTGAATTGTGAATTTTTGTGAATCAGCTGGAAACATCTTTCATCGTTAACCTATATTTTTGAAAAAATTCAGGATCCCGCACTATTTTATAACGATTTTTTCTGATTCATTTGTTCTTATCTTATAAATGGCAAGTGACGAGAAATACGTTAAAATGAGTTACCTGCCGAAAAAACATTATTGTTATTATAATTTTTATGAAAAAGTAGGATATGAGCACAAATATAGGAGTATTGAATCTTTTCTATTTTAATTATTTCGATATCGTTATGAGATTCATCGATTTCTTTCCACTAGTTTTAGTATAAGGGGTTTATAATGTAATCATACAAATTGGTTATATAAATTCAATAAATCTGACTGTTTCTTGGTGTTGAGTGTATTTATGGGTTTATCCGTGCTGGATAAAAAAAAAATTTCACATGCCTGATATTGAAAACATGATAATGGTTCACAATGAAGAAATGAAAATTGAAACTTTCTTTGTTTTTTACCACTTTTATATGTAACCAACGTTATTGCAGTTTCGTCCTATAAATACATTTTCAAACTTATACATCATGAAAATGGCATTATAAGACGAAATTGCAGTAATGTTAGTTACAAATAAAAGTGGTTGAAAACATATAAAGTTTCAATTCTCTTTTCTTCATTATGACTTTCTACGATGTAGAAACGGCTACATTCAACAATTTATAATGGTTCACCGTTGAACTTGTTTCAGACATTATGACAGATGACAGTTAACGTATAAAAATTTTTATTCTTCTTTCAATTTTTTAAAATAACGCGGTATTCACTAGTTTCAATGTTTTTACATCCATTTCTCCCAAAATTGATATTAACTCATTTAATATTACAGAATATCAATTTGACCACAATTTAGAACTACCTACTCATCAATTAAACTCTCCTATCTTCACAATTGAACTCAATCATTCTTCCAACAATAATTTTGGATAATGAACCAACCTTCATTCTCCAGAAAAAAATTCAATAGGTTAAGTGTCCAGATTACCATGTGCGAAATATCTTTGAGGTTGATGTAAAATCTGGATACTTAAGTATTCAAAAAACACATTTCATTATGAGATTTCCACTTGAAAGTTTACAAAACTGTGACACGTGTTGCAAACATAGTAATCTGGCGTCACAATAATGTACAGTGTTGTCGTGTAGCAAAACACGTGTCGTGGTTTTGTAATATTTCGGGTGAGAATCTCACATTGAAGTGTGTTTTTTGGAAACGTCAGTATCAGTATCTCACATTGTCCTCAAATATATTTTACATATTGTATTTTGTCGACACAATACTGTATCATATTGTGACGCCCGAATATGCTATAGTATCGTATAGCGAAACACGTGTCGTGGTTTTGTAAACTTCCAAGTGGAAATATCATATTAAAGTGTGTTTTTTGGATACGCTTGTATCAGGATTTTATATTGACCTCAAAAATATTTCACACATAGTAGTCTGGCGTCACAATACTGTTCTGTGACGCTCGAATATACTATCGTATAGAGAAACACGTGTCGTGGTTTTGTGAAATTTCAAGTGAAATCCTCACAATGAAGAGTGTTTGTTGGATACGTCAGTATCAGGATTTCACATTGACCTCAAAAATATTTTATACATGGTAATGTGGCGTCACAATACTGTACAGTATTGTGACGCCCGAATATGCTATCGTGTAGCGAAACACGTGTCGAGGTTTTGTGAACTTTCAAGCGGAAATATCACATCAAATTGTGTTTTTTGGATACGTTATTAACAGGATTTCACATTGACCTCAAAAATATTTCAAACATAGTAATCTGGCGTCACAATACTGTACGAATATGCTATCGTATATCGAAACACGTGTCGTGGTTTTCTAATGAAAATCTCATATTACAGTGTTCTTTGGATAAGTTATTATCAGGATTTCACATTGACCTCAAACATATTTTAAACTTGGTAATCTAGCGTCACAATATTGTACAGTATTATGACGCTCTAATATACTATCGTATAGCAAAGCACGTGTCGTGGTTTTGTAAACTTTCAAGTGGAAATCTCACGTTGAAGTGTGTTTTCTGAATACTTTGGTAACAGGATTCGACATTGACCTCAAAAATATTTCACAAATAGTAATCTGGTAACACAATACCATATAGTATTGTGACGCCCGAATATGTTATCTTATAATGAAAAACGTATCGTGGTTTTGTGAACTTTCAAGTGGAAATCTCACATTGAAGTGTGTTTTTTGGATTAGTTAGTATCAGGATTTCACATCGACCTCAAAAATATATTATACATAGTAATCTGTAAAACTGTACAGTATTGTGACGCCCGAATATGCTATCGTGTAGCGAAACAAGTGTCGTGGTTTTGTAAACTTTCAAGTGAAAACTTACATTTGAGTGTTTTTGGAATACGGTAGTATCAGTATTTGACCTTGACCTCAAAATTATTTTACACAAAATACTCACATTTGAATGTGTTTTTTGAATACGTTAGTAACAGGATTTCACATTGACCTCAAAAATATTTCAATCATAGTAATCTGGCGTCACAATGCTGTACAGTATTGTGACGCCCGAATATGCTATCGTATAGCAAAACACGTGTCGTGGAATTTTCAAGTGGAAATCTCATATTGTAATATGTTTTCTGGATACGATACTATCAGGATTTCACATTGACCTCAAAAATATTTCATACATAGTAATCTGGCATTACAATACTGTACAGTATTGTGACGCACGAATATTCTATCATATAGCGAAACACATGTAGTGTGGTTTTAGTAAACTTTTAAGTGGAAATCTCACCTTAAAGTGTGTTTTTTGGATACGTTAGTAAGAGGATTTGATATTGACCTCAAAAATGTTTTACACATAGTGATCTGGCGTCACAACACTGTAAAGTTCTGTGATGCTCGAATATATTAATATACATAAACACGTATCGCGGCTTTATAAACTTCCACATTAAAGTGTGTTTTTTGGATACGTTAGTTTCAGAATTTCACATTGACCTCAAAAATATTTCATTCATAGTAATTTGACGTCACAATCATGTACAATATGTGACGCCCGAATAAACTATCGTATAGCAAAACACGTGTCGTGGTGAAAATCTCACATTGAATAAGTTATGATGGATTTTCATATATCGGTCAGTTCTATCATATTTCTGATACTCATTATAAAAATAAAAATAGAGTTTACAAAAGAATTTTAGGTAACCCCATTCAGAACAATATTTTATCGTCTCGTTCAGTCTAACCATCTTCAAATCATCAACAGTGTTAATAGATTCAAATCGTTTTCCATGAAAATAGTGCGAAGTCCTGTTCAATTCCAGATTTTCTGCTTTCAAGCTTTTTTGGTAAGTCAACCAGCAAATTTGAGCAAAAATCACAACCGTAAACTAATCATGAAACGATTCTGTAAAATGTACCTATCACTTCACTGGCTCAACTACCAAAATAAATAATTTTAATATTTTTCTTTCGAATGGGACGAAAAACCATCATGAATTTTGTATTCAGAAATATGCTGATATGAATTAAGACTTCCACTGTATGAAAAATGTTAACAGACTTGAAATCTGAGGGAAAATACTAAGATGAAATATATGTTAAAAAGATATGATAGATGCATTCCCATTTTGAGTCCGAATAAATTGTTTTCTTTGCAAAGTGACGTTCTCATAATTTCACATTTCATATGTATGGTTCATTTCTATTAATTTTTCTCTCATATTACAAATCTGTTAACACTTTTTCATATAATGGAAGCCTGAAACTTCAATATTACCCAATAAACACGTTTAACCAAATTCAAACAAACATAGAACCATAATTTACACTTTTACCTCAGTCTTCTCTCCATACTTCTCAACTAAGGATTATTCACAATTTTGATATATGCTCTAGAAGACCAGAAACTCTCTTCTTACGGCGATAATGGAGGCCCTGGAAGATTTTTCAAGGCCGTCAAAGGCATGGCCAATTCGTTTTCATAACAGTTCCTGTCGTTATCCACTGTTGAAGTCTCCGGGCGTTTTTCCGCATTTCCCTGCCCTCCACTGGGATAGAAGGCTTTGGAAAAACTAGAAGACGCAGAGAACAAGTTCTGGTTCATGTTGATGTCCTCGATTGGTTGAAATTCCGTCGAGTGTAGACCGAATTTGCCGTCCTTTTTGGCTTTCATTCGGCGGTTCTGAAACCAAATCTTAATTTGCCGCTCTGACAAGCACAATGTATGAGCTATTTCTATTCTTCTCTTCCGTGTTAGGTATTTGTTGTAATGGAATTCCTTCTCCAGTTCTAAAGTTTGGAAACGGGTGTACGTTTGACGGGTGCGTTTGCTTCCTTTTGATCCAGATTCGGCTGAAAAAAAAACTGGGCGTTAGTTAACTGGAAATATAATGGACATCAGTAAAATAATATACTTTCACGGCAGGAGATCAAGTCAAATCGAATAAAATCCTTCGTTTTGACAATTTTATAAGTAACTAGTTGTCCGCGGCTTCGCCCGCGTAGAATTTGGTTTGTCCCATTAGGTTTAGTGACAGACCATTTTGAACAAATAGTTACAATTTTTTTTCAATAACTTCAGGTTTCCAACTTCACGCTCGAAATTCAATACAATGTTTGAACTCTTACTGTTCCCCCTTTGGGATGTGAATCCCAGATTTCTTTTCTGGATACGTATTTACGCCATACAAAGAACCTACCTGCATATTTCAAGATTCTAGGTTTAGTAGCTTCGGCTGTACGTTAATATAAGAGCGGGCAACACCTAGTCATTTATATTTCCACTTTGAAAATACCGTAAATAGAGAAATATGCTAACTGCACTATGTACTGAATAACTTTGGGAATCGAATTATGCTACCTATAAAGAAATTCGCAAAACTAAAACAACCGTCAACGACATCTGCCATTACGTGTCTGCCCGCGTTTGGATCGCGTTTTCGGCGATGACGCTTCATTGCTTACAGCGCACCTCTACCCCCGCGCATCGACTACCGTCGTCTTACAGTAGACACGATACGTAATGGCTAATTGCGTTGCGTCAAGTCAATCTAATCGTGATAACTTTCAAATGATTCGTACGAATTAACTAGTGAAAAAGGCCAAATTTATCTATACCAAATAGTTGAAACGATAATAGTATCAATTTTATAAGAATTCGACAAATATTCTGAAATGTGAATTGTGAAAAAAGTATGCAATTCAATTGTATTTATGACTGTCAGGCATAAAAACCTGCAGACCACGGTCAAAAATTCCTGAAAACTGTTTTGACATAAAAACTCGATCTCGAAAATATGATGACCGTTTGGTTTGCTATAAACGAAATTGGTTTCATTCAAAACACAACCAGAATTTCAATTTCGTCACATAAGTTGTAAATTCAGTTGCTTCAAATCAAACTGTACAGAGCAAGTCTAAAACACATTAATTTGATTCAATTTTAAAATTACTTCACTTCGAAAAATACAAACAAAGTGTTAGGTCAGGTTAGGCCCAAAGCGAGTGGGTATATTCGGCACTCCACCGCAACCCGCAGGGGTTTATTGTGGATCACACTTATTCACATTCGAAGAAATAAACATAGCGTTTTAACGAAGTCGATTATTTTGTATGGTGAGTGGTGAGAGTACGGCTCTGCAGAATTCTAAAAACCTGATTCGGACCGCAGCGAGGCAGGCAAAAAGTATGTGCTCTGCAGTTCCATCATTTCCCAAATAGAGGCGACAAACACTGTCTTTCGACAGTACGAGTCTACATATGATGATTCAAATGACAGTGATCTGTAAGAAGGCCTGTTAGACATCGTAGTTCATCTCTACTGTACTCCATCAACTGTTTGGTATCGAGTTTCGAAGGGTGAATAAACACCTTGGAGTGAGCCAATCCTGGAAGATTTTGCCAAAAGTTCATACATCTTCTTGCCATCCAGATATTCAATTTTTGGCAAAGATTAAAGCGATGCCAATCACAGGTTCTGGTCTGATGAAGCTGCTTGCTGATTCAAGGAAGACAGCAGTCTCACTGTCTTCCAGGTCAGTATGGCCAGGATGCCAGACCGGAAACAATCTGTGAAGTCTTCCTATCGAGGAGAGTCGTTTTTGTCAATTTACTACCAATTTAGACGTTGCTTGGTAGGAGCCAAGAGCTTCCAATGTCGCTTGATTGTCCGAGAATATTTTTATTGAATTGTGTATTAGGTTGGATTCTTCCAATCCCTCCGCGCATAATCCAATAGCTTTAAATACAGTCGCATAGGTTCCTTGGCAAGTTGATAGCTATGTTCTGGGTCTGCGACTAAAAACACCTGCACCAGAACCGGAAGGTGTTTTTGATCCATCTGTGAACCAAAAACTATCTGCTTCTAATATTTCCTTTTCCTGGAGGATCCAGTCTTCTCTACTCGGGTACCGTACTTCATAAGACAGTTCGTATTTGACAGTTGGAGGCATAAAGTCAGAAGCCATTTCCAGAATGCTGTGACTCTGTATTTAATTGATTTGTGTAATTGGCAATGTGCACAAGTATATATGCAGTCCATCTAGCCTCTCTTTCCAGAAAAATGTGGAGAGGAGGTAGGTCTAGAAGGAAACAAAGTGTTCTGCAAATTTCAAATTTGCATAACACTTTGTTTCCAACAAGTTATATATTTTAGTGGGTTTTGAAATAAAACTGTTTGTTGGTACACTCAAAGTTCTGAGTGTTATTCAAAAAATACTTTATTGTGAGATTTTCTCTAAACAGTTTTACAAAAATGCCACACGTGTTTCGCCATACAATGGCTTCCTCAAGAGTATCTTAAAAATTTTTGAGCATTTTTCACTTCACTGAGTTGAGTTCAAATTTTACTTATGATTGTATTCGGTAACAGCACTATTGCCTCAATATAACATCTGGAGGTATGAACAAATGTCGTTGAAGGTCAACTGTGATTATTTCTACTTTAATTAGTTCACTTTATGAATTACCTTCATGAATATCTTGAGTTTGTTTTCAAAAAAATGTATCACTAGTCTACTTACCAATTATTATTTCACTAATAATCAATAACAGAACTCTATTCTTTCAGAATTTACATGATTTGGATTCATCAACCCATGATAGAGGCTTTTCGAATTTGAAGCAAATGATAAATTTTCTACAAATCAATTGTTTAATTGAAGTTTAGTTCTACATATTTATTATTTTCTACCGTTTGCGATGATAGAATATTTGTTTTAGTTGAGAAATATTTGATCATTTGACATGTTTCGAGCACTTCTAATTCAGTTAATTCAAATCACCGAGGTCTATTCAAAAAATTAGGTGAATGTTCATTGTTCGCGTGCTACGTACATTCGATTGCCGTCTTTTATTTTTTTACGTTGGTACCATCGTATCGAATATATGTCACAGTTTCAGTTGATGTTTAGGTTGTTGGTGAGAGGCAATTTTCTGCTATAGAAAAAAATGGATCAAAGAATTTGCCTTAAATTTCATGTGGAAAATTCAAATAGAAGTCTTAAGAAATGTCGACAGTGGCAAGGAGACTGTACTCTGAGTCAGAATTTTTTTACAAGTGTTACAAGCATATTAACAACCGATAAAAATGTCGGCATATGAGTTGGCTCATGCCATTCAAATTTTTCGCCAATTATGGGCTTGAAACGTTCAGCAGCAAAGTTGGTTCCGAAATTGCTGAATTTTGACCAAGAAACCTTCGCATGAGCATCGCTCATGACGTTAACAGCGATTCAGCGATCTGCCGAGAACAACACTGTAATAATATATCAGCCACCGTATTCACCGGATTTGGTTATCTGTAACTTTTTCCTGTTTCCAAGATTGAAGAGGCCCATAAAAAGACGGCGTTTTGCGACGATTATGAAGAAAAAAACGTATCGCTGATAAAGTTCAAGGACATACCAAAAACTTCATATTAGAACTGCTTCGAGGATTGGAAGAAACGCTGGCACGAAGTAGGAGGACTACTTCGAAGAGGACAAAGAAATCGATGAATAGATGATAAATATTTTTTGAATGAAAAAAAATTCACTTTTGAAGATACCTTGTATAGTGTGGAATGTAATAAGTGCATTGCAACATCTAAATTTGAATGACGTCAAAAGTTAGTGCATATTCAATAACCTTATTGAAGGTGCTCAGGTTAAGAATAAATAATAAAGTACCTAGTTTTGGTAGATATAATAATACACCATTACGCAAAGGTGCTAAGTAATATTTTTTTTAAATAATTTATGGCTCTCCTATGCCTTCGTAGACTGTAAGTCCGTAAAACTCGAATCAGGCAATCTTGCAGGCCACTTGTGAAACACACTCCTACCTAAGTTTCGATTTTTTGGTTAAAATATATTTCAAT
Source organism: Leptinotarsa decemlineata (assembly GCF_000500325.1). Classification (NCBI taxonomy): domain Eukaryota; kingdom Metazoa; phylum Arthropoda; class Insecta; order Coleoptera; family Chrysomelidae; genus Leptinotarsa; species Leptinotarsa decemlineata. The sequence continues at coordinate 269,657 of NW_019290396.1, forward strand.
GCTAGCCTATTATGAGTTGATGAGTCCCGATCATGTAGGAAATACTTTCTTTCAATCAACCTTTATCAATTATCAAACAGGAGGAATACTTCACCAGTTTATATTGCAAAATATTTTACATATTTTGTTCAATGAAGCGGGTTATAGGGGAGATCCGCCATGAAACGGACGTTTAACTTTGCAGTATTATTACATACTCTAGTTACAAACTCATAAACTCGTTACCTGGTCTTGAAGAATTCATAGATTATATACAATTAACAACCATATTTTAAGTGAAATATTTTTATTTTACGAAGTATTACAATAGTTTTTTAAATTATTGTTTGTCCGTTTCATGACTCAGGTAGCATTGAATAGGACAGTGGTTGTCTTGAACTGGACTAGGATCCAATGTGACGCTTTCTGCCTCATGAATACCTAACGTTTCACTATTATATATTAAATCTTATTAAAACTAGACAAACACTTTCAAAACAAACGGAGATCTAAAAATTATGCAAATATAAGAAAATACAACAATAAATAATCAGACACTTCTTATATACCTAATGTTGGAAGAATATATTTCCTGCATTATAGGGCTCACCTCATAGCATAGTGAAAGAATAATATTTTCAAATCATAACTTATCGAATCATTGGAAAGGCAGCCTTACATCTGGCCTACGAGATCGCCTGACTTCAATACGGTTGACTATCATATTTGGGGATATTTATAAACCATATTCTATCATAACTTCGTCACACAAACATGGTGTTAATGTGTTGATATTAATTAGCATATTTTCGTTAAAATATATTTCACTTCATGATTATTACTCACAAATAGAAAGGCTAATATAAAATAAATTATCGGTTTCAACTAGAAAATTCATCAATCAAGATAAAAACACTTTTTTAGGTATTGTACCCACATTAACTGAGTCACTTGAAACAGCTCAATTTTTCCTGCTCTTATAGAAAAATCACACAACGTTAAAACATTCTGATTCACAGGGAGTTGTTTGGAATTGAATCATATTTGTTAATAATTCCAAGTCCGGTCCTGGATTTCAGTTTTTACCTATTATTCGGCACTAAATCGAATGAAGAAAATATGTGGTGGATATGACAAAATTATACTGTGGCTCATGAGATGGAGATAAATATGAAAATTGAGCAAAAAATAATGAATCACCCTGTTTCAAAAATTCTGAAACCCATCACAGAATATTGTGGCTGACGCTCAACTACCTGTAATGCATGAGCATTTCCCAAGGAAACACTGTATAAAAATGTATTTTCTGTTAGTTGAAAAACATAAAATAACTTACAATTTCCATGGGTACTTTTCATCCAAGGATAAAAATTCCCTTGAACCGCAGCCAAATTATCATCAACAGTCTTCTCTTCTAAACTGTCGTCTTTACCGAAACCAGCCAACTCCTTTTCTTCACCATCAAATTCGCTGCTGTCTCTAGACCCTCTGAAGTCTCTCACGTAATTAGCTCCCTTTCGCAATTCTGTATATTCGTATGTGATTTTCTGGTCAACGGGCCTGCTCAGAAGGGCCCTCAGAGCCGGAGAATCATCTTTGACACTGCTGGGAGAATCGTTCAACGTTGAATTCGTGTCATTAGTGGATGATGTAGTTGCTAATGAGTCGGACTGTCTACAGCTGTCGTATTGGTTGAAAGAATTGTAGTTGTGGTTGGCAGGAGGTGGACTTAGACTGGAATAGTCTGGATTTGGGTTGAATCTGCAGTTGCTGTACACAGGCTCTTGTTTTAGTTGATGATGCGAGCCCATGTAGGGATAATTAAACAGTCCTTGATTGGGTTGTGTTTGGGCCGCAGCAGCATATCCCGAAACCCTTTGGTTTTCGTATGAAAATCCCCCGGTTCTGTAACCATATTGATTCCAGTAATCACAAGAAAAGTCTGTGGACGCACTCATTTCACTGTACTCACTCAATACCGCGTGCAATTGAAACTAAATCTGGCCTTCGGTCCAGAATGGATGTTAGACATTGTCAACTATGCCCTGGGAGGGGTGTCGACCCCCTGACGTTCGTCGCCTGCTCTTTTATTTCGCCAGCTGCCCTGTGAAATTCACCCACCCCCGACCATTCATGTCTTTTTCATATTTATTGGGGTATCGGTCGTATATTGCAGAATGTGAAAGTTTGGAATTTCGTTCGGCGATTGGTTTAGTGATTTTACCTTATGTCTCTATTTGCAGATTAATAAAAATAACTCTGTTTTTGGCTGGGGTGTTGTTATTACTTAAGATTAGTCGGATTTGGGTAATTGACTTTGGTATTGTATGAGTTTTTTTGTAGATTTGACACGAGGCACGCTTTCTATTCAATAATGTGAATGAGAGACTAATCAACTGTAATAAAGTTGAGATTGGTTCCTTCCATTAATAAATATTAATCAATACGATTATATCAAACATGCAATTATGAAAATTAAATTAGCGGCCTCTCTTCGCATGACTCAGTGTTCAGTATGCGGCTGACATATACTGTATATAAAGACAATAATAACAGCATATAAAAAAATATCACCGCTTTTTAAAGTTATGAAAGCAGAAGATGATCTTCGAAACATTACATATGTACATACCCAAAATATTATGATATTATTATACATACAAGTAATAATCAAAGCTTCTCTCAAACTCAATATTGAATAGTTCAACTCAGATTAATGTCACAAAATTATACTTAAAGTATAATAGTGAAATGTATAATTGTAATTTGATTCAAAGAAAAAATCCATAACTCAATAAAATAACACAATAAGAAGCGAAAGATTGGCAAAAAAACAGTTTTAATTTTTGACTGAGAGACCCTGTTAATCCATTTTCTTATTTATATATAGAAATTTGATACTGGTAATAAATGTAGATTTCAAATAAATTACAACTATACTAACATTATGTGTACATATGATAAAAATCAGCAATCAAAAAACTTCACAAATGTTGTGTATAAACAATTCAAATAGTTTGAACAAACGTAAAGGAGTTCGAAAACAGAATTTTAATCATTGTATGAATAGTTCAAATGCAAAAAACAACAAAAATTTTTTTTGGTTACTGTTACAATACAGGGTGTTTAATTGAGGCGAAGTTGCGCATCTACCTGACTAACAAAGTTCTGAAATTCCGAGTATATCCGGAGATATCCAGAAAAAAACAGAAATTTCAGAAAATGGTTATATTTTTCTGGCTTCATTTTTCGAAGGATTCGAAAATAAATTGCACTTCCACATTTTTCACTTTTCCCCTGCTACATAGGGGTGTTGTCAGATTTGCTATCCGACGTTTCGTTTTCCAGCCATCATCATCAACTTTATTATTTTTTATGGACGCTACATTGGATTCTTTCTGTTTTGAATACAACCAGATTTTACCTTTTTCAAAAAATAATAATTCTTAACATATTCTTGCAAATGTGGAATTTGTCTTCAAATTAAAGAAACTACTTCTATGATCTTTCATTCTCTGGGTAAAGGTTCACCTCGTTTATCCAATATCGAGTTTTGGGTAAGAACCACACGTCAACTTATATTCTCATGATCTATCTCACACTCAAGTTTTGTCTTCATTGTTTTTAACAAATTTGCTTAAATCATTATCTGTCTGGTAAGCTAAGTCCAAGTTTTTCGTTTTCAAAAATCGAGCGGTTTCATTGGCGAGTTCATCAAAGTTTGTCAATGTACTATAACGCACATTATTGTTTGTTGAAGTAATATAGACCTGGATAATGATTTGTTCTAGCAGTTTTTTTAAAAGAATGGAGTTGTCAGTATTTACTTTGTAACCATTGTTGACCAATGATATTACCTGCATATAACAGAGCATTTTTGGGAAATTTCGTTTTGGTGTTCAAAAAATGAATTTTAATTGTTTTCCGTTAACATTTATTATCAACACTCATACGATAATTCTCAAAATTTGAAACTTGATCGAGCTGAGAATTAACGGGGTATTATCTGTCAACGTGCGATTCCTCATTACGTGCGAACAATATAGTAATTTATTATCATACCATTCAATATACACTTATGGTAATGAAGTTGTGATATGTGGTTCAAAGATATATGGTTATACAGACAGTCTAGAATGCCTGAAATGATAAATACTATCTTTAGTGGAAAATCATTAGGTTTCAATAAATGAGCTTTGCTTTACTTCGGCTAGCTCTTCCATGAGAGCTTGAAACAAAAATTATTTTTAGGTAAACAGACGTTTTGAATAGTGACAATGAGATTTTTTTGCAATATTTTCATTCCATCGTAAGGACTATTATACTTAACTTCCAAAACATTTTATTACTTCTTCGTCGAGTACTACTTTAGGCATATGTATCGTGCACTTTGAGAAGATAGCTTGCATATGTGCAAATGCGTGTCATATAAATGGTAAAGATAAGAGGGCCTAACATGGATCTTTGGGGAACTACCCAAAATACAACAATTAAAGGTTTATCTCTCCCTTATTTCCAATCTATGTACATTTCATAGAAGGTTCTACAGTGAATTAGCGAAAATTCCCACCCTCTCTTCAAAATATGCATGTCGTTCGTATCATTATCAATTTCGTGTAATACCTGCTCTGGTGAAACTAATGTAGCGTGAACGTGCTTCCAGTTACGATCGACCTGACCTGACTTTATTGGTAAGGACTTAGTTCGACACGACTCCATCAATAAGTTTTTTCTGCATCATCTGTTACGCTTTTCTGTTCTATTACGGTTACGCAGGTAACAGTGGTACCTTAAAAAATATAGGCCAAATGAAACCTTCCGAGAATGTCAGACAATTCATTATGGACCGACTTGCAGTCTGTAGCTCAGAAAATGAGATCACACTGTAAAGTTCATTGTAGAAGGTCGTGTCGATTTATTGTGTTTGGCAGTTTTACAAGTCGACTTGTGTTGTTGAAAAAGAGCCAATAATTCCAAATCATGCATTTTATAAACATCGAACGTTACAGTTATGAGGCAGGTTCCTCTAAGAAGTTGTAAAACTTTTATATTCGTTCAATATTTCTAAAAATTATGAGCTTTTTGAAAAAGAAGTGTTTGAACTTCATTATTTAGTCTGCTTAGAAACAAATGAAAAACACATGTTGGAATAGGTCCATAATTGAAAATTCACTATAAAATCTATTTGATGAATCTATATCAAAAGTTACTTGAGTTATATAGACAACTAGGTTCATAGCAAAGCTATTTTCGAATTACATTCAACATATCCTCAGGGCTTGAAAGTAGGTTTTTCTGTGATCCATAATTTGAAATTTCCATAGAATTGTGAAAGAATGACAGGTGTACCAATTATATTGTTATACTGAGTAGATTCATTTCAATAAAGAGGATGAAAATAGTTTCATTCAAACACTTTGCCTATGAACACAAACAAATTCACTCAAATACATAGAATTGTTGTAATCTGAAGTAATTTCTAATAGGCATTTCTTCATAAATATTCCACATTCAATATTATGTTAAAATAATATTTTCATACCAACCAAAATAGACTTTGAATTTTTCGAATTTCTGTGATAAGTCACCCCAATGGTATACAAATATCGACTAAGAAATTATTCATCCCTGAAATAACATAGGAAGAAAAAATACTTCAAAGCCAAAATGCCTTTCCTCAGCTTTATCTTCATGTATAAAGCAATTCTACACGTTGAGATAATCTTACTTACTGCCTTTCAAAGATTCAATAATCCACCAAGTTTACATAACAAATCCAGATAATACTGTTTTTTGGACGAGTAGACACATTTCTTCATTATATTACTATGTAGAACAAAATTTTGAACATTTCAATTCATATTTGTAATGAATATTGAAATTCGAAAGGAAGGAAGGTAATGACAGAAACATTTCAAGTCCTATTTATATTATAACAACACTGAGGTATATTTTGTACATTCAAGTTCAAGGCAGAACAAGAAGATTGCGTTTCCGTTTCACATTCATTGTTTTCATGTGATAATTTTTGAATCGTCTCGGTTATTTTGATTTTTTTGTAAGTGAATTGTCTATATATCCTTAAGCGACATTAGTAGACTTCCAGCCACCGTGTCTATTTCACCATTATCATCAAATTACGTCGCCTAAGTTCGACGAATGCTATGACATGTGTAACGTTCGTGGTTAGATGAATTCAAAAATTCAGCAATTATTTATTCGAAATTTCCAACAGGCTGAATAAATATTTTCCTTTTCTGTAATTCTGTAATTTTACAATTACAAGCAACAGGTCTTCCATGTCATTCATTAGATCGATTGACATTTTTGTTATTCCTTCCCTTCTACACGTACATGCTAACCCCATGCCCCCTCCCGGGTTAAGTGCCTTGAGTTGAAATCTTCCCCACAAGGTCAATGTGTGCAGAACTTCCCATCTTGTCCATCCACCCCCGATCCTCCGGAGCGGTCCTCAACTTACTGATGGGCACTTCAGCAAGATTGACATTTGACCTCTAGGTGCTTTTACTTCCTGATCTGTTGAATTGTTTTATCATGACTTTCCTAACTGAATTATTGCATGGTGTCCCCAAAAACTAACCGGAGACGAGTATCTTTAATCGCGAACAAGTGTTGGTTCTCCAGTGAATCTGAAAATGAGATCACTTCGAAGTCTGGTTAAAAAGTTTTTATACTTACCGGAGACGCCTGGAGACTTTTGGAGATGGTCTTTGGTTCTGATGCGTTGACCATCTGTGTTTCGCACTCTCTCGGAATCTGGGGTCATCTCTATTCAGTGCGTTATGTAGATCGCTTCGCGCTGGATTGTCGTGCGCTCGAATTCTGTCAAACGTGTCCTCTGCGTGTTTCCTCATGTATGCGTCTACGCAGTGTATGTTCAGGTCTAGATCCCGGAATATGTATCGTGTTAGGAATCACACGTTAAAAGGTAAGACCTCGTTAGTCCTTAGCTCGCACAAGTTTCTCAACTTCTGACAGTTGTCGTTCGTATGGGGGCGGCAGCTGATTAACGAAAAAACAGATTTTAAACAGAGATTTCTTAAACAGATGTATCTATTCGGTACATATCTTGGAGTGTTTACGGCGGCCCTTACGCACTTGAAAATCAAGCCAATCAAGTTGATTCTCTTATATCCTACATTCGTATTATCTTGCTATAATTACTTGTAGCATTAGATATGTTTCATTATTTGCTTCCCTAATAAATTTGTTAATCTGCTTGCTGTTGAAGACTTCTGATTTCTTTATAACCAAGCTGCTTCCCTTTAAAAAATGCGATAACTTTAGGGAAATTGGCTTTATTTATTCTTTGTCACTATAATGAAACTTTTCAATCTAAAGTACATTATCCACGTTTTCGTACTTGGATTACGATTTTTCAGGCAACAATTATGCTGTTGCAGCAGCTGCTGCACACATTATCAAACTCATTATTGCTGCTGCTTTCCATAGTTTATTCCAAAAAGTGCGAACAAAAACAATGAAAACTTTCAAAAATCAAAATGTCAACTAATTTCATAGCTGTCAATCGTTATTTCACGGCTGTGGTGATGATCAATTGGCATACCTACCAATATTTTCATATTTACAATGACAGAAAGGATGAATTTTACTAGTTCGGACTTCCATTTTCTAATATATGAAATGATTTGAAATCCACGAAACTACTGAAAAAAAATTAAAAATGAATAGCTGAAAATAACAATTATATTAAGCAAAAATAACCTGAAATGAATTAATAGTGAAATAAAATACAAGTAAAAATAGAACGATTGAACAAAAAATAAAGAAATACAAATGAAAATAATATAAAAAGTTAAGACGTTTCGACGTTTGGATTGTTAGTATCTACAATCGTCTTCGGGTGATGACTGGACTGATTCCTCCAAAAGATGACTATTTATGGGTCGTTCGCGTACTTTCACTCATCCCCGCTTACCATTTTTCCGTTTCACTGGTTCAGTGGAAGATGACCGTTTGGCGGAAGTTGGCCATTATTCGCTTGATGATGGGTTTCCATATGTTGCGTATCTCTACGCTAGCTTGGCTGAATACGTTGTTGGGCAGGATGTAAGCGGCTTCTTTGAATTTTCTCCTAAACCAATGTTCCTCTTTGTGTATGATCTCAGCTTGGGATCACTCGATGTTGTGTTGATGGGTCCAAACATGGTCCGCTATTCCTGATTTGCTGGTTTTCCCTCGCTGTGGGTGTTTGGGTGTTTCTTGTGCTCGGCAATGCGAACATTCAATGGCCTCTTAGTTTCACCAATATAGGATTTTCCGCACTCACAGGGTATCCGGAAAATGCAATTCTTGGAATCGCAGTCCGCGTTTGGTGGCCTGGTTTTCGTGAGGCTGCTACGGATATTGTTACCAGATCTGAAGCAGGTTCTGATGTTGTACTTGGAACCAATTCCTCGTATCCTCTCCGATAATCCTCTGATGTAGGAAAGTGCAAGCGTGACGGCATCTTTTCCTTGCGAGGCTCCTGCTGTCTTTTAGTCAAAGCCTTTTCTACCATCGCTTTGGAGTAGCCATTACAGAGCCCGAAAGCACGGTCTAATAGAGCCCTGATGATTCCTCTTTTAGTCGATTAATGGCTGTTGGATTCGTGGTTCAGATACTGTCCCGTGTGAGTGGGTTTTCGGTGTACCGATGTTTCTCACTTAGAGTCGGTCCTCTTCATCAAAACGTCTAAGAAAGGCAATCCGTTATGGATTCCCTTCTCCATTGTGAAAAGTGATGGATATATTAGACAATGGAAGTCCGAACTAGTGAAATTCATCATGAAACATTGTCAATCACCTTCAAACAACAAGAATGTGATTCTTCCCGGCCTAGACCGAAAAGTAAGTATTTCATGAGTTTATTGAAGTTATTTTTTTTAATAGACGGCAGATAATTCATTTTTATTTAAAATCCTCAGAAAAATTTTCATTAAACCTTTCTAACTAACTTGTAAATTTCATTCAATAAGTGGTGATACTGCTAAAGCGAGGGGAATGAAAACAAATCTGAAAAGACCTTAGTCATCTACTGATGACTGGACAAAATAAACGGATGTTAATCTGATTCTTCTCAGGTTATTTTGCGGTAGGCAAAACACCATGTTCGAATTTATTCAGTATTAAACAACAAGCTTGTTAAAACTCGATAAATCATTTGTTCCGGTGGTTAAGCCTGGAGATGGAAACAAGTGGAAGTTCATTTTAACGATCAAGGACATTGAAAGTGTTTTTATTGATAAAATGAGCCTTGGTATTTTCATGTCACTTTCTGAAGATATTAGTCGTTGAAGAGATGAAACAATTATTTCATCTAATTTATCTATTATTAGTTTTATTTCAATTTAGCATTATCGTAGTAAGTTCATTACGTATCACCTTTTGCAAACTCATGAAAATTCGGACAAAAAATATTCAGGATTGCATTAACCACTCCTATTAACCAGAATTTCATCGATCCTGGTGGGTAGTAGTATAATGTAAGTTTTTTGTGATTCTTTGTATTTTTCTCGCAACTATTCAATGTTAGTTCATTCCTGAGCGTATTTTTCTAATTTTTTCATAATAATATTCTATTAATTTTCCTAAGAGTTCTTTTCTTTATTTGGATGAAAGAGGGTCGGGTGAAACACGAAAAATTCTCCCTAAATAAGTAAAGCGAGTACTCTGACTTGTGAAGATATTTCAAATGAAGTGAAATAGTAAAATTCAAATAATCCTGATGAAACGTAGATAATCTCAAATGATACGTCAATTTTTGCAGTTAAAGTTCTATTATCACTTCAAGTTTTTGAAAAAAAAAATCTGTTTAAAATATGTTTTTGCGTTAATCAGTTGTCGCCCCCATACGAATGACAACTCTCAGAAGTTGAGAAACTTAAGCGACCTAAGGACTAACGAGGGCTTATTTTCAAACGTGTGATTTCCAACACGGTTACTCAAAATTTCTGGTAACACTGAAATATTTTGAAGTTAACTTGAAAAGGAGCATGTGGAAGTATGTTATAGTATGATGGTTTGATACTGAGAATGATTTACTTCATTGAAGATTCAGTATTGGATACTTATTAATACGGTGTGATTATCCAATCCATTATGATTCGAAAGAAAACAAGTCGCATATATTCCCGGCCTGTCTTTCTGTTCTCACTTCTACTGCTTTGTGTGTGCACAAACACAATTTTTCATCAGAAGTCAAATGCAAAAAGTTAATAGAAAAACTCAGTATTGTATCCGTACCGATGACGGTAAACCACCCCCTGGCGACCGTCGCACACGAACAAAAGAACATCACGACCGATAGTGATTGGTTCCCGTTCGGTTATCGGCTACTGAATCGCACATACGCATCTCTATTGTTGCAGCGAGCTTTAGGGGAGAATTACATGCTGCAACAATGAATGCATAAATGGAGTGGTGCTTAGACTGTGAGACACTATGTGTGAAATTTTGGATTGCTGTTTAATAGTTATGAAGAACGCGTGAAATTCTCTTCTCTGATTCACTGTTCTGAAACTTCATTGGTGTGAGTTTTCCATAGAAACATATTGTTTAATATACAGTGCATCCCAGTTGAAACGAGCCAGCCTGAAGGAGTCAGTTGAAAATTTTGAATGAACATAATAGTCGAACCACCACTTATCATTCCGATTTCCTAATATGTATAATATGTTTTTCATACATTTCCACCAGATGAAAATATACAAACCAACAATAGAAGTCTTTTTTTCTCCCAATTAAAATACATACATACAGTGCGGTCCATATGTATGGAATAAATTCATTTTTAGCGTTATTATGTACTATGTGATAAAAACTGAAACAAGTCGATTTTTATTCTAGAATTGACAATTTACAGTATGAAAATATCATCCTCCTCCAGCACCCCTTCTGAGTTATAAGCACCCCTTTGAAAATGTTAAATAGCAAAGGGGGTCATGTGGCACCTTGTTGGAAAGGGATTTCAGTCCTCTGTTCAGCAATATAAAGTTTTTTAAGATTGGTGCAATCATAACTGCGAAAATTCATTTTTACAATTGAATTAAATGCTCAAAATGACCACCATTATTCACTTCTTGACAATAACCTGATCTATTAAACATACCATCCCTGTAACACGCTCCTTACTAACCTTGAATCCTGGAAAAAATCTTTGAAGATACTGAAATATTTGGCAAAAAGTCAAATAAACAATTGATATCAATCTAGTAGGCTACTGTCACTTAAGTATTGAAAGTTACTAAAAGACGTCAGTATAATATTTGTGGGCGTATTGAATTTAATTATGGCTCATTTGTCCGAGACTCAAGTAATATACATTTTAATTATGATTGGTTGTGGTAATAAAACAAGAACTCAAAAGGAGGAATTTTTAATAATAAATACCCTGGTCAACACGTGTCGCAGGGCAACAAGTTAGTAAAATTGAAAAAAAGTTTCGCGAAACTGGACATGTAAAAAATATTAGAAAACCAGGTAAAAATGTTCAATTTACTGATGAAAAAAGTTAGATGTACTTCTAGAGATTGAGGAAAATCCGCATAAGACATCTCGAGAACTTGCCGCCGACAATGATGTAAGTAAATCATCTATTTTGAGAGTTTTGCATAAAGACAAATACCACCCTTAACAAAGTTCAGTTGGTTCAGGAGTTAAATGAAGATGATCCTGATAGAAGGCAAGAATTCTGTGAAATGATGATGGATAGAATGAACGCAGATTTGCAGTTCATAAACAAAATAGTGTTTTATGATGAAGCGACGTTTCATTCAAACGGAACAGTTAACAGACAGAACTGTAGATATTGGAGCAGAGAAAATCTTCACTGGATGTGTGCGACTCACACTTAATATCCTAAAAAAGTTAACGTTTGGGCTGGTATCATTAACAATACAAATATTGGCCCTTATTTTTTTGAGGGTGAGGTTTTTCTAGATTTTTTGATTAACTTTTTAGTGCCTACATTACAAATACATTTTCCTGATGTTAATCATCCAAATGAGATAGATCGAACTATTTACTACCAACAAGACGGAGCTCCACCGCATTTTGCACTTACAGTTAGAAATTATTTAAACGGGGATTGGAATACGTGGAACGATCGAATGGCCGGCTAGATCCCCCGATTTGACTCCTCTCGATTACTTCTTATGGGGTTATTTAAAATTTAAAGTATATTTACATAGACCAAACAATATTTCTGATTTAAAAGTTAGGATAACGGAAGAAATTAACCCCCGAGGTCATACAAAAAGTTGTACGAGAATTCCAAAATCACCTCAGTTATTGTCAAGAAGTTAATGGTGGTCATTTGGAACATTTAATTTAATTGTACAGTACATTGAAAACTACATTCTGAATATTATGTGGCATTATTATCTTCATTCTACGTAAAGTTTTGTGATACCTAGAGACATTATCAAAATTTTACATCCTAAAAATCAAGTTTCTCAGTTATGATTGCACCAAACCTAAAAAACTTTATATTGCTGAACAGAGAACTAAAATCCCATTCCAACAAGGTGCCACACGACCCCCTTTGCTATTTAAAATTTTCAAGTAGGTGCTTATAATAATTCAGAAGGGGTGCTGGAGGGGGATAATATTTTCATACTGTAAATTGTCAATTTAAGAATAAAAATCGACCTGTTACTAAAAGATAACAAAACAAGAGTGAAAATTCCAGAGATAGAACCCAACCTCTAAGAAGTCAGTTCTTTATTGAATTTAATCCTCGATCAAGATACTATTGGTTTATTATCTACAAATGTGGTTGATGCTTACGTCAAATTGATCTTCACAAAAAATAAAGCTGAGTACTGAGCAATGTATCCATTGAATATCGTCTTGCAAATCTGAGCCACTTATATCGTGTTTTTTTTGAAGAGACGAACACAAATAATCTGTTTGAAGTTTTCATTAATGTATTAGTACATTGAGGGACTGCACATCAACAATACACTTTGGAATTTACATTCAATAATAATTATCACCAAATTATTGGGAGATATTCTGGAGTTTGCACGTAGTCTACTTGAACGTGACGTCACAATTGACACCATGACACTTTGAAGTATTTTGTTGAGAATTTCATAGTCATGAATTATAGTGTATTTATTTTACACTAAACTTTCATTTCCAGTATTCCAAAATCTGTCATCATGCCTAATAAATACATTTTCTCGACAATTGCCCAAATTCAGAATGTATTCCGAATTAACAACATCGGAAGAGCAATACAAGGGGCCCGGTGTGACCGTGAGTTATGAATGTGTATTCGTACAGTTGCTGTATATGATTAAAGCAAGATCATTAATAATGGTTCGGTCAAGAAAATTATATATTTTACCCACAAACTGTCATGACGTCATTTTTCATCATTCGGTCCGTTCTGCACTACGTTCATTAATACTCGTTGTGCGAAATTATGGTTCTGAGCTTTTTCCAGGATGATTTCAACATTAATCTCAATTGGTGGGTTTTTGTGAATAAGTTCTGCAGAGTCTATGTCTTCGTAGAGTCATGAAATTTCACCCATATCACAGATATTTTTCAAATTGGTACAAAAATATTTCAGACGCAACAAACAGACAGGCTAACAGAGAGAGACCCTCGATGGGTTTGTCTGTCTGCCTGTCTGAACGCGATAAATTGGAATCATCATGTGGTTTTAACCAATGGAAGAAGTGATTTAAAAGGAAGTTTTAAGCGCAGTCTCTTTGAGATATAACATAACAATTCACTTCGACTATAGCTTACCTGTTACTCTCGGAAATTTTACTTTCAAAACCTCTTTATTCCAGTTTTTTTCCATATACATTATCTGTTTAAATCTGTTTATTCGGTTCATTCATTCACCAATAATCATCTATCACATATTGTGTGACATCTTAAACATGAAGTTCCCCGCTGGTGGTCACAAATACTACTGATAGACGAAAAAAACTTGTTGGAATACAGTCCGCTGAAAGTCCAAAAACTATCCTAAACTATCCTTGGTTAGATGATTGCAACCCTTACATGTGGAAGGAAAAATGTAACTGTTAGAGAAAGCAATAATCCCTGTATTACTGTATCCATTATTAGTATTACTGTATACTGTATTACTGTATACATAACTGTATCCAGTTGAATGTTTGCAATAATGTTCATATGTAATGTGGTAATTGGAAAGTTTTTAGATGGATACGATATTTTTCCTTATCATATACATATATGTTAAATGCCTTAAGCATTGCATGCACAATAAAATTATCTTTACATTCTACATCTCAAATTAATATCTCATAGCATGATTGAAACTAACGCGGAAGAAAATGAATTCATGCACTTGAAGACGGCATGATGAAGAAAGGTATCAATTGCGCTGGTATCAATTGAATCATTTTGAGGGTTAAGGTTGCATTTCATTTAGTGTTTGTCTATAGGTAGATAGGTACCTTCATTTCAACATTTTAGGAAATACTGATGATGAAAATACTTTCGTTTGTGTCATTCCTGAACGTTCCAGATTATTCCCGAACATTGTACAACATTCCAGAATAATCCGGGATGTTGTTCCTGCATATTTTCAAAAGCTCACTCTTCAGATAAAAACAGAAACCTTTTTCATGAACAAGCTAATTTGGATGAGAAAACATTGCTAACATTGCAGAGCATGGTTGGTTCCAAAAGCTTGAAGTCGTCTATGACTAAGAAAATATGCAGGTCATCAATACCTGGGAGAAGTCATAGACCACATACAGGGGAAAGTCAGAAAAATCCTCTGAAGACAAATGGTTAGTATGCAGACTTAGTTGCTTGGGGTAGTGTAATGGGGTAGTGTAATGGGGTAGTGTAATGGGGTAGTGTAATGACGAAGGTAGTTCAAATCCAAAACCTACAAGAAATTGCAATCGCAAGAAAGATGAAATTCGACATCCGATATGTACAACAACCCTATGAGATCTAACTTTACAAGATTGGATCTATGGACCAAAGATGAGATGAAAAAAGTAAAGAAGGAAAATGATGACCTCATGTTGATTCTGAGATGTTTCAACACTGCAGATAGACCTGACAGATAGGCATGGTTCGAATAAAACGATTACTGGTCTCAATGGAAATCTATATGTCTGCGCGTTGGCCTATAGGGTCAAACTGGAGGGCTAAGATGAGACAACGGTAGTGCATCAATTGGTTCTACTGAAAGAAAACGTTAGAAATGTGCTAGACCAACTTCTTGAATGCCGAGCAGGTGACACTTTAGCAAACAACGACTCTGGCACGAGTTATAAATAAATTACTATAGAAGATTGTAAAGTTAGCAACCTTTCAACTTTGATGAAAGGACCTTAAGGATTTTCCGAGAGAACCAAAGAGCCAGAAAAAGACCTGAGAGACCTTGAGTTCACGAAAAAATACTCATAAATCACGAAATACCGAGTGAAGAAACGGTTGAATAGAAAAGCCATAGACGGATTGTTCAAAATGAAAGAAAGTTATATAATTACATAGGATATGGAAAAAAAATGAATTAATTGGTATCCAATTGACATATCAAGAAGTACAGTATTGGCATTTTACGTAGAAAAACTGATTCCCTGTGATGATAATGATCTTCTCGAATAGTAATCTGAAGAAAGAGCTAGCAAATACTCAAAAACCATAAAAGAGAAATAAATTAAAGATATAAGTATTTGGAGTTTTCATTTCCTTTATTGTTAGGTTAGGTTAGGTCTAAAGTGAGTGCGTCTATTCAAGTCTTCACCGCAACCCGCAAGGGTTTATTGTGGCTCACACCCATTCACAATCTGCCAAATAAACCCATCTTCTTAACGCAGCCGATTAGTTTGTATGGTGAGTAGTCTTTCAGATGCTCTGTTGTTACATCATTTTCCAAACAGAGGCGACACACACTGTCTTGCGACAGTCCAAGTCCTGTTAGACATCGTAGTTCATTCCTACTGTAGTCCAACAACTGTTGGACTACAAAAAGCTTCGAAGGCTTTGGAGTGAGCCAATCCTGGAAGATTCTGCCAGAAGTCTATAAATCTTTTTGCCATCAATGTTGGCTTTTGCAAAGCCTAAAGCGATGACAATGACAGGTTCTGGTCCGATGAAGCTGTTTGCAGCACCCTCTTCTTTTATTGGACTTTTATCAGAAAAGGTGTATTGTGCATCTGATGGAACCAGTTCTGGTCAATTTTGGACAAGAAAATAGTTGCATATGCACTAACTGCTTTATAATATATAACCGGTTATGTGACAAATGGAATACCACTTAGGTACTTGAAAATACGTTTCATATGTTTAAAATATTTTAATAGCCCACGAAATTCCACAGGATGTTTAATTATTTCATAGCGATGTAATATTTCATAAATTATGAAATATCAAGAGGCCGGAAATAATAGAACAGCTTCTATCGCTCAACATTGACATGTCACCCCCACAATGAATTCCAGCCAGAGCTGTAATGAAGTCATTCAATATATAATAACAGTAAATACAGTATCTCATTTCCATAGCACGAATCAAAATGGATAGCCATTATTCCTTTTTCACAATAGACTTTATTATCCAGATAAGTGATGTGTAAATCGTCCTCATGTAGATACGGAAGTATAGTGTATGGGGGATTTCATTTTATTGAGGTACTATTCATAGGCGTGAAAATAGTTGGAATTATTGTTTTGGAAAACAGCGTATTCTTGTGATATATTGAGGAATAGCATATGAGTATTCACATCTCTCAACTAAACTTAATAATAGTTATAGGAAATACGAGGTTTGTTAAGAAAATAACGGAAATTTTAGTTTTTTGAAAATAATATATTTATTTATTCGCAAATCACTGTTATAATCTTTATGCAGTCATTGTTCACTATGGTTCTGGCATTAAATTTGGTCATTATTACGCCTTGGTCAAAGACGAAACGGACTGGTTTAAGTTTGACGATAGTCGTGTAACGAAGTGTTCTGGCAATGTATTGAATTTATTGAAGCCTCTGAGGAAACCCTGGAGACACCCTACATTTTGTTTTATGAGAGAGAAAACATTGGCAGATCAAGATCTTCAGATGATGTACTGCTGCAGGTTTTTCCGGAATTTCCTGCGGATGAAAAAGCAAATGCACCATAGCAATTTCACAAATAAAATATTAAGAAGACAGATGAGTTTAGGTGAACATTACAGGTTATCACGGTAGAATTCATGGATCGAATAATAAGCTTTGTTCATTAAAAAATCTTTAACTGTACTTCGGAACTTTTTGATATCTGTGCTATTTTTTAGAATGGTAGGAAGGTGATTATATACTTTAATACTTTCATAAATCAGAGAATGCTGAGTCAAGTTGAATTTTGAAATAGGTAAGTAAAGCATATTGTTCTGTCTGGTGTTGTGACAATTTGTTCCGAGAGTGTACATGCTAGTTTTATTTTTATGAATTAAGCACACTGTTTCCATTATCGATGAACAGGTGACAGCTAACATTTTGTGACTGATGAATAAAGGCTTGCAGTGATCTCTCGGCTTAGACTTTGTAAGGTATTTCAAAGACCTCTTCTGTAGCTTAAATATCGTATTCTGTAACTGTAAATTACAATGGCCCCAGAAAGTTATTCCTTAGCGAATATGATATTCGATCAGTGCAAAGTAAGCCATTCTAGTTGTAGTATACCCCAGTTCATTTGGTATCACTCTAATAGCATAACATCCACTAGATACTTTTTTACTTAGATGGGAAACATGATCTTTAAAATTTAATTTATTGTCTACGTGAATGCCTAGGAATTTAGTGTGCTGTTTGTTTTCTATGTAGTGGTTATCCAAATCTAAATCATCTAGTCATACATTTGAAAATAACTAGTTTTGTTTTGTTTAGCTTGTAGCACAAGGAACTTGCGTTACACCAGGCTTTAATTTGTTGAGTATCTATTTTTATCGTATTTGATAACTGAATAATTTCTTTATTACTCCACATTATAGTGGTATCGTCGGCAAATACAGTAAATTTTCCTGCGATGTTAATGGTTATTAGGTCATTTGAGTATATTAAAAACAACATTGGTCCTAAAACAGACCCCTCCATTAGATATCACGCACATGTGCCAGCGCTTCTTCCAATCCTCAAAACACTTGGCAAACTCGATTTTTGGGATAACCTTCAAGGTGTTTCAGCGATGCGCTTTCAGTGCCATTCATGCTTTTGAACTAACGGCCTTTCAAGGTTCTCTTTGTTTTTGGAAATAGGAGTAGATCACACGGAGCCATGCCTGGCCCATATGGAGGCTGGAGCATCGTTCCAGTATTCTCTTTGGCCAATAATTCACGAATAAAGTGTTTGCAATTTTATTATCACGATGCAATTTTTTTTCCACAAAACCGTACGTTTTTTGCTTCACGCACACGTCGTTGATTTGAAAATTTTCATATATTTGATTCATATCAACAATTTCCTGAAAATTCATTACTCATTCAAGAAGTTCGATGAATTTTGTTATAAAGTGTCAATTAGCTTTTTTCTATTATCATAATCATGGAAACAGTTGTGGAATTGGCCACGGTGATAGTGCGCCCGACTCACGATCGGAAGGCCGTGGGTTCGATTCACGCCTCGACCAAATATTTTTCTCTAGAGAATTCATCTGGCTGAAGCTGGGATGATTCTGCAACCGTGTTAGGAATCACACGTTAAAAGGTAAGATCCCGTTAGTCCTTAGCTCTCACAAATTTCTCAAATTCTGAGAGTTGTCTTTCGTATGGGGGCGACAGTTCATTAACGGAAAAACAGATTTTCATCGAATGTTCAGCGATGACTAATCAATATGCAGAAAATTGTTGATATACCATTTTTCGATTCGATTTTTCGAATAACCCAATGGTTTCGAAAATACCAGAAAGTATTTTAGGCAAGCAGAATTTTTCAAAATTTAAAAGGGTGATTTTTTGTGGAAGAGATGAGTTTCTTGCACGATATACATATTTTGGTAAATAGTTATTCAGAACTTGAATTCCTTTCTCTCTTTCTTTGATAGTTTCCCACAACCTTGTATACGTAACTCACCGAATACAAGAACAACTTCGGTCATCAACAATCCCAAGAACTGCCCTTCATCCGGCTACGTGCAAAGTCTAAGCAAACACGGTAAATGGCGTGACGGAACAACAAAAGTTCAAAAGAGCGCACTTTGTAATGCACAGGCTTGGTTTGTGAATGCAAAGAAATCGTTCATAATGCCTCGTCCCACGCAATTTTGTTGCAATGCGCGTTGACTATTCCATCCCCATGACGTCCACTGCGGAGAAAAATGACTCCCCCACGCGAGGTTCTTTAGATGGTTGAAACGACTTTGAGAATACCGCTATTCTTTGCATATTGACCCAAGTCTATAAAGATGGGAGTGGGGTAATGAGATAATCAAAGCGGGATATGGAAATTCCTTTCCAGTCTGGTCGCCCCCTTCTTATATATTCTCATTTTGTTAATAACAAGGGCTTCACGTGTTCCATAATCAATATTCATCATGTCTGGAATTGCTAATTACAACTAATAATTTCGACAGGATTGCTTTCACAAGAATCATTTGACCTAATTGAGTCAAATCAATTTCATTTTCCGAATTCACACAAATGATGACGATAACGAAAGAATCACAAGTTACTAGTGAATCAATCCCTCGGGCGCCAGTTGTTCCTTGGTTTGCTACATTTTCCGTACAGCGATCAATTCTACAAATGTATTTTTTACCCAGGCATAAACCGTACATAATATCAAAATATGCAAAATGACTCAACAAAAGCGCATTTGTTAATTTTATTTTCAAACTTATTGATTATAAATGACGATGAGGATAAAGCATTTTCAAACTCATGTAACTTCCCTGAACACATTTTGTGACATGTTTTGTAAACCTTAAATTCACGTCCATTTCAATACCTACATTTTTTGCCACGTTCTTGAGGCATATTACTGTTTCACCAATAACAATATTCACATATCTTTCCACCAAGCTACGATTAGTACCAAAAACAGGTAGATTAGTTTTGTTTCATTTGATTTTGGGGTTATGAACTTCAGATACTGAAATAAGACGAGCTAGATCTTCATTAAATTTTCGATTAGTAGTAGCAACGTCATTAGGGTTGAATGACAGATATAGTTGTTTGTCATCCGCATACATATGTGAATTACAATGTCTTAAAACAGAAATTGGATGACAAGTATATACGCAAAATAATAAGGGTCCAAGTATAGATCTCTGAGATACTCCAAATTTAATTAATTCACTGCTTGATTTTCCCTTCGAAGTTTCTACAAACTGTGAACGATATTTAAAATAGCATTGAATTAAATGAAATAATTAATGGTATCAAAAGCCATGGAGAAGTCTATAAGTATTAAAGCAGTCGTGTTACTTATGTCAGCAGCTTCGAAAATATCATCAGTTATTTTCAAGATAGCAGTTGTCCAGCTATGTTCCTTACGAAATCCTGACTGGTTGATTGGCAAAATATTAAAGGAATTCAAATAGCATTTGATTTGAAACCTCAATATTTTTTCTAATATCGTTGAACAAGTAGGGAGCAGGCTTAAGGGGCGCAGATCGTTACGAGTATTTGTATTAAATATTTTAGGAAGAGCCAGTATTTCAGAAATCTTCCACATTTCAGGAAATATAATTACTTTGCAAACATGAATTTATTATATAAGTGAGATATGATAGTATTATAGGACAGCAAAGAAGTTCATCAGAACCTATGGCTCTTGTTTTTATTTCTAAAATACATTTGTAAACAATATTTTCTGTTACCGGCTCAAAGCCAAATTTGTTATAAAATATATTACTTTTCAAATTACTGTCATGATAATTCAATAACTCATTACAAGATACAAAATCTTGGTCAGAATTACTCAAAAAATATTTATTGATATCAATAGGATTATTAAGTCTTTCAGGCAAGTTTTTTTACGTGGATATATATTGAGATACTAGTTTGAGATATTAGTTTGGTTTCTTAGTAATTTTTAATATTTCTTATCAGTAACGTTCTTAGTTTTTTTTTAAATTTTCTTAGAGCTTTGTCTCTTCGACCTATTATCAGTTTCCCATTGTCAGAGATCCATGGTTGTTGAACCTTCCTTACTTCTACTTTTTTTTACTGGCGCAACAGTATCAAACATGAGTAGCATCAAAATAGTAAAATAGTTAACCTTGTCATTAACATCCTGAAAAAACAAAATATCATCAAAGGGTGATAATAACATGAAACGATTTCTATCGTTTCGCTTAAAATTTCTATATATTGTTGAATTGCACCGAACACTAAATTATGATGAGAAACGTGAGATGTGTCTTCAATGCTGTAGTGATTAATTACTGCTTCATTAGATACTACAATATAGTTGGACCAACCTATATCATTCAATGTTCACGGGTACTAGCACCACAACCCCAACTTTTTGCGGATAATATCGTCATATTCCACACAAAACATACACCAGTCATACACATTAACCTACTTAAATCAGTCCGTGCGTTAACTTTATCGCTTTTAAAAAGACAAACAGAAGAACAGACAGACACGGCGGGGGACTTTCAATTTGTAATATGTAAAAACATCGTCCAGTACCTATCTGAAACAACCACACCGATGATATCATTTACTAGTCCCGGTTAATTGTAACAAATCGTTTTGGGAACCCCTAGAAACGAAACTCTAAAACCGATTAATAATTAAGTCATCCAATCATTTGCTACAGCTTATAATTAAAAACGGTCATTATCTCCTATCTATCAAAAATAACGCAGTTTCAACTGCATGTTTACAACGATCTCCGAGTTTTCTCTAGGAAAAACACACCATCTTTCGAATACATGACAAACAAATAAAAATTTTCAAGGAAAACTAGACTTTACAGTTATGGCCCAAGGGACTAAAATCCTATAGTTCATTCTCCAGGCAGTGGGAATATTTCTTGGTTTCTTCGACCACCAGCGAGGGAGGAAAGTTCAGTTCAGAAACCGTCATTTTGTGAAAGATCTCGTTAATCATCTAGCCAGCCCTTGCCTGTCAAT
Organism: Leptinotarsa decemlineata; assembly: GCF_000500325.1. Classification (NCBI taxonomy): domain Eukaryota; kingdom Metazoa; phylum Arthropoda; class Insecta; order Coleoptera; family Chrysomelidae; genus Leptinotarsa; species Leptinotarsa decemlineata. Next base: position 291,724 of record NW_019290396.1, read on the forward strand.
CATGGTATGTTATGTCGACTGAATTTTGGTTCGCAACATTTAACAATCATTATTTCGGGTGCTAATAGCTTACGGATAATGGATATTTTTCCTGGATTCCGGAAGGATTTTCTATTGTGTAAAAAATACGTGCTTTTTATTGGTTCATGGTTTATATTAATGATGGCAAGAATGTTGAGATTATTAAAATGTATGAATGGAATAAATGAAAGATTGAGACTTTCATTTATTCCATTCAGTGGTTGGCTTGAAAATAACAATTTTTCTATAGAGTTCAAGGCTGTAGTTGGCCAAGTTTGGAGATATGAAATCGAGAGATGCGTTGATAGACCATATAAGTATCTCATCTTAGTGGGACTGAAAAGTTTTGTCAGAACCTCTGTGAGAGAAACATTCTGAATGGAGACTACAATTTGCCAATCCAACCCTTTCAAAAAGTGGTTTTCTTAGCCAAAACCTATAATTGGCGCAGTCGGTAGGATAGTGAAGTAAGATCATCCCGAAAGTTTCCTAGATTTTATTGGTAATCCGCTTTAGAGCAACAGTTTAAACATATTCAATCTACAAAAACGACTGGATCACTGAACCCAGCCACTGCAAACCCCTGCCAGTAATGTTGACACATTATTGCGATACATCAAGTTTTTCTAACTGTTTCCGACCATTTTCTTGAAATTTTAACGTGAATACCTTGTGGAGAACTCGAAAAAGTGATTATCGTTATCAAAAAAACAAACAATTAATTTCTTTGATCGTATTTGAAATTGGTTTATGGTGACCTGATTATGGAAGGGAACGAATCACAACCAAACAAACGGATATTCAACTCTGAACCCTGAACTTGAATTTTAACAAAATTGTTTCTAACTTTGAATAACAAAGACAACAGAATTTGAAGCTCTTGAAGCTGGAATATTTTTTTGGTAATTCTTTTCCGATAAATTTAGTTAATTATGCATGACTGACTCCGAAATGGATTACTTGATACATTCGCTTGTTTCTTCATCTGTTTTAAATTCAAAAATGTCTAACAAGAATAATTTTACCTTATTTAAAATTCACTCTGACCTATGCTAATATATTATATGACGCATCTCCAGATACCCCTGAAATTTCCATAGATGTCGTTGATAAATTAAGAAAAAATCTAGCGCTACTAATGAAACATCAAATTTTATATTAGATGCATCTCAAGCATTGTAATTGGCAAATTTTTAAATAACGCTCAACTATTGATTGGGGCAAGAACTCAGGTAAACACCTGAGAATTATTAAAAATAGTATCAATAAGTACTTTAGGTGATAGACAAAACCTTGATACCCTCGAATATTAAATTTTAACACGAGTTTCTAATTTTTCTATAGAGTTCAAGGTTGTAGTTGGCCAAGTATAAAGATATAAAATCGAAAGATTTATTGATAGACAACTCACAAAAAGAACTGGATCATTGATTCCAGCCACTGCAGACTCCTGGCAGATGATCCAACTAATTATTGCAGAACATCGAAACTTTCTACCCGTTTCCAACAATTTTCTTGAAATTTCAACGTAAATACCTTGTGGAGAACTCATAAAAGTGATTATCGTTATGAAACAAACGGACAATCATTTACTTTGAACGTATTTGAAATTGGTTTTTGGTGACCTGATTATAGAAGTCAACGAATCATAAATAAAAACACGGAAATTCAACATTCTTCATATTCCATAAATACCAAATTGTGCATTTTGCTTCCATTGAACCCTCAACTTGAATTTGACGCTTTTAAATTCAGTTTGATAATTAGTAAAAAAAATTTAAGAAGTCGTTAGGGGATAGACGAATTCATGTATTTTTCAATGTCTCTATATGAGATATTTCGTCAAAATACTGTCACCGAAATTGAAGCACCCCTGTTGACGAGCTTCAAAAGTTAATGACACCAATTTACTTTTACTCTATTTATGATGAGTAGGTACCGAGTAACAGTACAGCAGAAAAGGATCCTGCTATAAATCACTTTCGATGATAATGTTTACTACAGACATTGTTCGAAAGTGAATCCTGTTTCTTTAAATACGCGTGACCGTAATATTGAGAGGCAAAAATAAATTTCCAACCCTGTAACAGCTACAAGAGATGGTACAGAAATAATACAATCTGAAGTGATGCTTTCAGATAGAAAAATCCATATTTTGTTAACGAAATCCAAACAAAATTCGCAATTGACCATAGTCTTAATGCTTAATGCTAAAAAATAAAAAAAATATAATAATTACGAAGAGTGTAAAGTTTCTCGTCTGTAGATAACTGTGAAAAAGCTATTTCCCGGGTTTTTTGACCGTGGTCTGCAGGTTTTTATGCCGGATGTTTCGTCTACTACTGCGGTAGAAGTTCTTGAGTTGTTCTCAACGCAGAAAATACAAAACTAATTTTTTTATATTTCTATATTTTATTTTATCATAGGTAGGTATGGCTTCGTTTTTCTTGACTGGATTAAATGATCTTGTGTGTGTACAATTAAGAACAGGAAGCCAGATTTCATTAATATCCATTGCCTCTTTCCATGGTCACTATAAATTCTTGAATAGAAATTTTGATTTAAACTGGGTATTTTAATATCAATCTAATCACAAAGCTCAGTCCAGATCATAAGTAACGAAAAAATATAAAGTGAAATCGAGAAAAACCAAAATGTTGGGGGTGGTTTTGGGGGTTGATTTTTTTTTGACATTCGCCTTTGACCTAGGAAAAAATATTTTCTCAAAAGTTGTAGATGAGAAAATTAATGAAATATTGTTTTACGAGATACTTACTTTTGAACAGAACCTTAAATTGTACAATAAAATTGCAAAAAGACAATTTTTTCATAAGTATCTGGTAAATAGGGCATTTTCCAATGTGATTTTTTTTTATTTTCGCGGTAACTTAATGGGGCCAACAAAAAGTTTGCTTTTTCTACACCTGTATTAAGTCTTCCATTACAATTTTTATTTATGAATAAAATACAAAAATGCCGATAAAGGCATTCAACCAGAAGACAAGTAATGCAGAAGAATATATTATGTTTGAAGAATCAGAAACGTAACTTATTGTTGAAAATGACCAGCTCCAAGTCAACGCAGGAGATACTTCATTACAGTAAGTTGGAGCTATCTCTACAGACAACAAAAGGAGTACGTGTTATTGAAGTTTGATATTATTTCACAAATTTTTTATGAATTTCAATTTTTGTAAATAAATAATACAGTCGAAACAAAATACTAATCGTTATACTACTCATTGAATATGTTAATAAACATCAATAATATTCATTATAGTTAGAAGAAGAAATAAATTGATTTATTAACGTTATCTATATTATTCAATTGTTTTTGAGAAAGAAAGTTTTTGGCCTCTCTACTTTCAAAGAAAAGTAGGAATCAGTTTCAAAAATCAACTCTATACACATATGTGTGATCATTTAAAGAAGTAACTTTCATACACAAACTGGAAGAAAAAGTCCTCTCGAAACAGCTGTTTTCTTATGAACAGTGAATTTCACATGAATTCCACGTGAATTTTACATGAACGCTGAATTGAACAAAAAATAATTTTCTCTATCCGTTTGTATTCCAAATATTCGTATGACATCGAATCAGATACCATTCACAGGATTCCTGCACAATATAATTAATAAAAGAAGTAAAATTCCACTTACATGGAACACTGTCATCCTCACTGCTAGACATACGATGTTTCGCCGTACGACACATTATGAGAATAAACACTCAATTCTTTCATAATTACAACTTTTTGTCACGGAATGGGTTGAATCTACCCATGTCATGGATACAGTGTGTTAATAACTTTCATTCGCTTATTTGATTGAATCCCAGCCATAGGAATCTTGGAATCTCTTCTGTATTGATATTACAGAAGAGGGCACTAAGATGTCTCTGTAAAGTTAAACCCAGAGAATCGTGCAGGAACTTGTTCACTGCCAATAAAATTTTAACAGTCATCGTTGTTTAATCATTTACCTATAACAATGAGATCTGCAAATCTAAGCAACATTCATTTTAACAAGGCGGTGAAGAACTTACTTGTTGATAGACCCTATTATAGTTTGGAAGAGTATTTTAGCAAATCCTTTCAACAATAAATTAGCGATTTATTCTTTGTACTATCACTTTATACATGGTTGTGTTTTATCTACACATTTTTAGAACTTTTTTATATTCACATTTATACATTTTTGGAACTTTTTTATATCTTAATTTATACTTTTTTAGAACTTTTTCTATATTCACATTGTATTTCTTGGATTTTGTCAATAAGATGCAAATCTTCGGACAATAAAGTATATTTTGATTCGATTCGATTTAGAAGGGTATATACACACAATTCGTTTATGAATTACGATTTTCAATGTCACGGAATAAGTTTGATCTACTTATCTCATCCATGACATCGTAATGACATTCTTTCACCTATTTGATTAAATCCCAGCCAAGAGGAATTTCATTTGAATTGAAGGGGTTATGTTTTTAGTAGTGATTAATTTTTGGGAAAGAAAGTTTTTGGCTTTCAACTTGTCCATCTTGCTACAAAAATATAAGAATCTTTCAAAGAAAGGAAGGAAGCAATTAGTTTCAAAAATTAACTCTATACAAAGTTTTTGGCTTTCAACTTCTCCATCTTGCTACAAAAATATAAGAATCTTTCAAAGAAAGGAAGGAAGCAATTAGTTTCAAAAATTAACTCTATACAAAGATGTGTAGATCATGCAAATGAGTAACTTTCAGACACAAACAAAAAATCAGTCTCTCCTAAAAATATACCCTTTGAATTTCAACAAGATTTCTATGGCTGGGATTTATTCAAATAAGCGAATAAATGAAGTGAAAATGACAGTGTTCCATGTAAGTGAAATTTTACTCCTTTCAATAATTATAATGTGTAGGAATTCTTTGATTGATATCTAATTCGATTCCAAACGAATGTTTGGAAGACGAACAGAATAGAGAAAAGTGTTTTTTGTATAATTCCGCTTTCATATAAAAGTATTTGTTTCGAAAGTAATTCAATGTTTATATGAAAATAGTTATTTCCAGAGGGCTTGTTCTTCCAGTTTGTGTCAGGAAGTCACTTCTTTGCATGATCTACACATTTTTGTATAGCGTTTATTTCTGAAATTGACTGCTTCCTTCCTTTCTTTGAAAAATTCTCACATTTTTTGTATCGAGATGGAGAAGTAGAAGACCAAAAACTAATCTCTCCTAAAAATATACCTTTTTAATTCAATTAAATTATACTACATACTTTCATAATTTTTTTAAACATTATTCATACGGATTTCGTGATCTGGAAAGTTAATTTCTTAGTTCTCCTCGATTTGATTGATAAATAAAACAGGAAAACTTTTCACGATAATTTTTAATCAATAATATCTCGAAAACTACTCCTTTTGAGTTATGAGTTTCCATAAATTTTGTTGTGATTTTTAAACAAAGAGCACTTTCATTAATCGTCATATGGAGATTCTGTGAAACATGTTCTTCCTTACGAATCAGTAGAAAGTTGTCCTGAAAATCTTCAGGAGAAAATTGGATTATTATTTTTGGAAACACTTGTTACATGAATAGCATTTTACAAGTGTTTTTCATGATGAAGAATTTCAAGAACGAGGTTTCAATGATCAGGACAACAAGAGGATTGTTCCGAATTCTTGGGGTTCTTGTTGAATACTCTTCGTGAGCGAAACAATAGCAAAATCAATACTCCTTACCGCTCTAGATTGAATGAGTCCGTACAGTCCATCTCGTCTTGTGTTTGTTAATCTTTTGCTGGAAAAATCCTCACTTGTTTACTTTGTAGTAAATGTTCAAGAGTAAATTGTAGTAAATGTTCAAGAGGTAGCAGAAATGTATGTGATTTCCTGGAACTTCAACTAGCGTTTCCTAATATGACTAATAACCAGTCCGTGCAAAGGTTATTGTTAAATCATCTGAAAGTGGAATTTTTAACAGGTGATGATCGACTATATTGCCAAACATGCGCCAAACTAACTAACTGTTATGAGGAAACAAGTATATCTGAGGCACCAGTCAATCTAAAAATAACACTGATGATCTTCAAACAAGACTCAACCTCTGACGGAAGGTTGGAAATAGATGAACATTCCAATCTAGCAGTTCACTATTATAATATTCATGCAGTTATTGCTCAATGTGGTTCTCGCGTTGAATTTGGTCATTATTAGGCTTTGGTCAAAGACGAAACGGACTGGTTCAAGTTTAACGATAGTCGTGTCACGAAGTGTTCTGGCGATGTATTGAATCTATTGGAGACTCAGAAGACACCCTACATTTTGTTTTAAGAGAGAGAGGACATTGGCAAATCAAGATCTTCAGATGATGTGGTGCTGCAGGTTTTTCCGGGTTTTCCTACAGCTGAAAAAGCAAATGCGCCACTGGAATCAATGAAGTCGCCCCGGAGCGCCAATTAATTTTTATTGTTGTTTTTATTTTTATCGTTGTTTGAATTATCTTTTTTTTTTCGGGAGAAAAAAATAAAAAAATTAGAATCAAGTTTCTAGCTCTTTTTTCTCAGACTTTGAGGTTATGATGAAACGTACCTGGTATCTACAACTTCTTTGTAAAATATTTTGCCCTGGGAGGTCAAACTGATCCGAAATTAGCAAAATTAATTATCTACCACAACCCACATTTCACCATTTCCATTCACCTCGATTTTAAATTACGATTTTTCTATTACTTATGACCCAAGCTAATTTCAGTAACTGATCTTTGCCTATTTATTTTTTGCAATCAGGTATCTGCAGCAGCCTGCGTGTGCTTTCCGTGGAAAATATCCCGCCACCGTCGCAGCCGATTCGGGAAATCTTATTCAGAATTTGCCGATAATTGATCCAACCCTAGTCGAGCGCGAGTCTACAACTCCACGGCATGCCCTCCAACGTTCATCTACTCTTCTTTTCACAATTTGGCATTTGTAGGGAATACAATCCATCAATGTCAACAGTCGGGTTGTTTTCTCTCAGCCGCCCGTCGAAAGCACCGCGCTCCCCGCGCCCCTCGCACCCCTCGACAAGCCGACAATAACCCGCTGGTATGGATGGACGATTTTTGTCATTTATTATTGGCTTGCGTCGATTGATTTTTCTAGCGTGTGAGCGGCTAATATGATGTGTTAATTTCTGACCCAGATTGGTTTGTTTTCTGCTGTTTGTGTTTTTGGCGACAGTCTAATTTGTCAAGCTGTAAGTGAAATCGAAATTGATGTCTCGTGGAAGTTCAATCAGACCAAAAGTATCCCCTGGATGGATGAAGAATTTTTTTCGGGGTACCTCAAAGAACGGTATTTGACCATTGCCTTTTCTGAATAACGTATTCTAAAAACATTTCATTGTGAGATTTTCACTTGACAGTTTTATAAACACACAATACGTGTTTCGCCATACAATGGCTTCTTCGGGCGTGTCTTACTAACTAATTCTGCACATTCAATGCCTTATTAATTTTATCGAGTGTGTATGATACAAATCAAAAATGAAACAACTAGTGGACACAACACTCCAAAAAGGAGGACAAACCGCGGACACGTGTTTCTTGCTATTGGCCTCATCAGCGCGGTGCAGTCAAGTGTTAAGATGGGAACACTTGTTTGCCGAAAGCAGGAAACAACAAATGCGCACGGAGTCAACAACAGGAGCCAACCACACATTTGTGGTTCCAGTTAGAAGACCTAGAATTCCCAGGCTACATCTATCATGACCACGTAGGCAGCTATAGCTATCTGCGTGAAATCCGTGTCCATGATATAAATACAGAGAGAGATTTTATCGAGTGTGTGTAATACATCTTAACACTTGGCTGCACCGCGCTGATGAGGCCAATAGCCAGAAACATGTGTCCGCGGTTTGCCCTCCTTCTTGGAGTGTTGTGTCTACTAGTTGTCTAATTTTTGATTTGTATTATTGATTGATTCAATTGATCATTCAGTAAATTCCCCGAATTCCTGAATCTATAGATTTCTAAACATTCTAGAAGATTGAGTTTCAAACTCTCCTCTTCTAAATAGTATTCATGATTAAACTCATGTCCTTCTGCTAAAAGGTGATTTGCAAATGTGGAATTGCTCTTTCTATTTACAAAATTACTTCTATGCTCTTTAATTCTTTGGTGAAATGTTCTTCCTGTTTGGCCAATATACAGTTTTGGACAAGAGCCACAAGTCAGCTTATATACTCCTGATCTATCTGACACCGAAGTTTTGTCTTTATTATTTTTAATAAATTTACTTCGATTATTATTCCTTCTGTAACCTAGATTTACGCCAAAATTTCACAATTATTGCTTCACCCTGTATAATTATTATTTATACCATTGGATAGCATTTTTTATAGTCTTTTCAATGATGTATCACAAGTAGGGGTTTGCAATTCAAACTTTTTGAGTTTAGGTGCGTGGGGTCAAGGTGGTTGATGGGGGTGAGTTCTCTTTCATGTCACTTTAGTTTTCCCTCACTATCCTAGAAATGTTTTCAAGCATGTTTCGATATCAGCTTTCGTTCGTGAGATATAGCCCATTGTAAGTTTTAAAATTGACACACTGTATAGTGGCTAGCACATAAGAGGTAGATTTATGCTATCACAGACTTTTGAACTATCTTAGATAAACAATCTTCCGTTACGTGTTCATGCAACTCCAACGGTATAGGTAGCGCACGCCAAGATAAGCTACCAGGGAGCAAGAATTTTTCCGACTAACTCAATACTTATCGTTATACTATGACCAGAACTACACAAAAACTTTGTAAATTGTAGCTCATTTGTTATTTCGATGTATAAGCTGTACTTATGTGAAGTTTAATCTAAATCCGTTCAGTCGTTTAGGCGTGAAAGAGCCACAAACATAAATACATCCAACCTCACAAACTTTCACATTTATATTAGTATAGATAGATATAGATAGATTAAAATAATTTCCCAGAGCAGTGCATAAAAAAATTGAAGTGGATTATTTTTGGGTACTTATGCCCTGATTTCTAGACTAGATCTATAGGGAGCTGTTCTATTTTCTATAATTTTTTATGACAAAATTTTCTCACACGAAAAGTTGGTATTTCATATTGGAAATAATCAGTTTGGCTGATCCAAAAAATCATGACTAATTGCTAAGTGAAAACAACGTAGAAAAATTCTTGAAATCAGTGCTTTCTATCTCTCTACTAATTGTAAGCGGTATTCTTTACTTCATTACTAATATTCGCACACTCATCTGCCTATGGGGCCAACTGGCCATCAATGACAAGGCTAGTTAGGCGGGTGACACGTGAATGACAGCTGGAATGGCCGCCGGTGTTGATTCAGTGTAGGATTACTTGCACTTTTGAGATACTCCATGTTTGAAAGTTCCTAGACCCCACAGGCTCTGACACTAACCAGAAGCCGGTATTTAAAATGGTTGTTTTTAAAGGAATGCTGGAAAAAGTTTTATTTTTATATGCAAATACAATTTTTTTGAAAGGAATGTTTTATTGATATTTTTTGTCTATAATACATTGACATACTTGGTGTGAGAAACAATAATTTTAATAATGATTATGATATAGTAAGAACATAATGTCTTTGAAAATATAAATAAATATAATAATAATTGTTTTAATCACACCGGATATATCGAAATAAAATATTTATGATACTGCCTTATGAAAGAGAATACATGTTTTTTCTTATTCGATACAGTTTTTATGAGTCCACAAAAATTGAGACTGATGCGTCATCTCAGTTCTGTAATATCGATACCCTCTTTTTATCAGACTGAAATAGAGCAGGTCCACAAACTGTTAAGGTGCGTATTCACCAAAAACGCGAGTACGAGCAAACAAGAATGAACGAGCATTCTGCATCAATAATCGTCTGGTGAGATTATTGTTTAGATGACAAAAAAACTAGATCAGTAAACCATGTAAAGAATAAAAAGCATTTTCACTTCAACAATAAAAGGAAACAATTATTATTGTTGATTATTGATGCAGAATGCTCGTTCGCTCGTGCTCGCTTTTTTGGTGAATACGCACCTTGAGACTAATGCGTCATCTTGGAATGTTAGCTTGAAATATGTTTGTTTTATTATATCAATTTCAGATCAAAGTACATACATTCAAAGATGTGGAAGAAAGGAAAAAAAATTGATCCAAGACCGAACCCTGGTTCTTGGATTTTTTTGTCTGCGACAAATTTTGTATACCAAGCTGAATAATAATATTATTTTCGAACCTTTTCCTCATATTTGCTCGATTAAAAAGCATTACAACTGTTTTTGAAGAATTGACAGTAAGGCAATATATTCCACCACCCTTGAGGGTGGTGGAAGAGTACACGCATGCTATCGGTATGAAATTCGGGATAGACAAATGTGCAATGGTTCACCTCAAAAGAGGACGATGCGGGGACTACGGAGAGGATGTGCAGCTCGTAGATGGAAGCATCCTACATCATCTGGATGCCGGAGAGACGTATACTTACCTCGGAGTGGAACAACGCCACTCACAAGAGGTAACTGCAGTGAAAAACTCTCTCCGCGGCAAGTATCAGCACAAACTTCGACAGATCTGGTCATCGGAACTGTCGGGGAAGGACAAAGTAGCTGCAACAAATATGCTTGCCGTTCCAATCTTACTCTACTCGTTTGGAGTAGTGAAGTGGACTCGGGAGGAGCTGTATCAACTCGACGTGAGGACCCGAAAAATGATGCATCTCTATAGGAGTTTGCATCCCAAATCGTCCGTTCCACGGTTGTACTTCCCCCGACAACAGGGAGGTCGTGGACTTTTGAGTTTGGAGTGTTTACATGACAGAATGGTACTGGATACAGCCTGTAAAGTCGTCAGGAGTTCGGATCCCCTTCTCTACATGGTCCGTGACCATGAGAGAGCAGGAATTGGAGCATTTCTCTTTAGGGCAGCTGCTCGAGCAGCTGATGAACTCGTTATAGTTTTCGACTCTGAACGAGGTGACTACAACTCTGTCACCGAGTTGGAACCCGTTCAGCAAACAGCTCAGATAAAAGCCGCAGAGATCACCCTACTTCTGCGGAGACACAGGGATAAGCCAATGCATGGGGTCTTCTTCAATAACATTGAAGACCTTGGCTTATCAAAGCGCCTGACGTTCGCTTTTCTCAGGTCGAGTGGGCTGAAGTCGGAAACTGAGGGGTTCATCATGGCTTGCCAGGATGGTGTCTTCAACACCTTACTCTACCGCAGTCGCGTGATGGGTATAGAGCTTCCTGACACAAGGTGCAGGGCCTGCCGCGAGGCGCCCGAGACCCTAATGCACTTGCTATCAGCATGTCCAGCATATGCGGTCTCGGCCTATACCCATCGACATAACGCGGCCCTAAGAGTGCTATATTACCATCTACGGCACTCTTACGGTATTGACGAGACACCGGTGTTGCCCTACGCTCCGGGGGATATTGAATCCGTTGTGGGGAACGAGAAGTGTCGAATTTATTGGAACTATTCGTTCCCCACCATCAGGCTCATACAAGCTAATAAGCCTGATGTAGTCCTTCTCGACCACCAGACCAAAACGATATTTGTCGTGGAGTTTTCAGCTCCTGGCGAGAGGAATATCGTCAGAAAAGAGGAGGAAAAACGGATAAAATATCGAGATTTTCTCTTCGAACTCCGCAGACTCTATCCAGATCAATCTGTCAAGATGGTTGTTCTGATTATTGGAGTCCTTGGTGGAATGATGTCTTCTCTACTCTCGAATCTCAAAATCATACCGGCTTGCCGCACTAAGGCAGAAATCTTAGCCGCACAGATGCAGAAGGCTATCATTCTTGGCTCACTGCGTTTGCTCAGGGCACATGATTCTCGGACCCAATGATCACTTACCCCACGGTGTGGGGAGTGGTCATTGGTTGATTATGCTGGCGCGCCCTCCCGAATGTGTCGGGGCTTCGGGGGTTAGGGCCTGACCAGCGCACACTACGGTGAAAAAAAAATAATAATAATAATAATACCGTCTTCAAGTTTGTAAAAGAAAGCTCAAACTTGGGTGATTTGTTGACACGATACTGTAGATTTGGATATCCAAGGCGTAGCCTATATATGCTAGTGTGATGTGAGCAATGAGGAAACTAAGATGCGCAAATAAGTGGTATAAGATTGATTTCTGAGGTAACCCGGCAACAATTCCTATAGAATCTGTTGTATAAGCTATAGCTGATATGAATCCAGATTTTTGTGATATGTATAGGCCTTCGTCAACGTATCTGAACCATTCTCCTTTTTCATCGTGTGCTTTGATTATTGTTAACATTTTCTTACCTGCGATTTGCAAGTATACCTGCAGGTATACCCCCAGATAGAAAACATCAAACTACTAAAACAAGTCAGTAAAGGAAACCGTATGAACATCTGGGTATACCTAAACATCCATAAATTCAAAAGTCATAATTCATCTAGGAAATTTATCTAGGAACAAATGCAAATCAAAACACAAGAGGACTTAACATTCAATATATTCCACAAAACAATACACATTCCTAGAAACAATGAACCTAGAGAAAAATGATGTAATCCAAGCACAGGCAAATTTAAATAGGGATCCGGATGAAAGGAGAGGACAAATACCTACACTAAGGCGTTCTAATCGTATAAAAAAACAAACAAGAAGATAAAACGTTTTTTTTTTTTTTTAGTAGAGCCATGAAGATATTAGCACAGCCTGCTATCGAAAGCGCTAGCATTTAATAATTAGAAATTATTAAAGCTTCAAATCCTTTTCGTGAACAAATGTTAATCTGCAGGTGACGCAGTGGACACCCCACTGAATCAACTGCAGAAAGAGTTCATCACTAGCTGGAATTATATTTGTTTGGTTGTGACACTCAAACGGTTCACTCTATTCTCAAGAGACTAGGCCCGGTACTGATGATGTGTCAAGTACACCGAAACCGGTCTAACTGTTGGTCGTATCTATCAAATGAAATTAATTTCAGCTTTTCATAGTGGGAAATAACTTGCGACGAAACAACTTGTCAAGTTCACCTACCAAGTAGATCACGTGAATATGGCAAGTGCGATCTTGGCGAAACGTCGTGATTGTATCAAAAGCAACTTAGCAGGTGAGATAGTTATGCAAAATACATGGAGAATGCTGTATTTTGATATCAAACTTTTCAAAAAAATACTTATTCCAAAAGTAATCATATATTGGGTTCTGACAAGGGCATATGAGACACTTAAAACGACTCTTCCAACATTCTTTCAAATATTCGTTCGATCTTCCCAACAATCTTGACTCATTATTCAGTATCAACCATCACTTTCGACGTACATTCATACTGGTAACTGTTTGGATGAGTAATGGACATGCAGACGCCGAAAAAAGAATGTGTAACAATTTCGCTATTCAATTTGCATAGAACTGCCAGTCCCTGTCTGTCAGTTTCAACTGAATTCTCGTCTGGGGAACTCGGCACGGCGATCAACAGCGTGTTTGGAGTGGAGCAGTACATTTGGGGGGATCAACTGCACTAAAGATGCATTTTACAATCCAGCATACAAACTGATAACTTGGCGTGAGGTCAGTCTAACTTAAAAAAGTTATGTTTATCAAACAAAAAAACTATAAATCTCCTATAATTTTTCTAATATTTTTCTTACATTTTTTTCAAGTTTCAAACTAGTTATCGTATCAATTTAGAACTGCAGTATTGTTAGTTACAATTAAAAGTGGTCGAAAAACATAGACAGTTTCATTTCTCTTTCTTTCTGATGTTCTATCACGTAGTAACAACGGCTACATTTGTCAATTTATATGACTAGTCCCCGATCGTATTAAAGCAACAACGGTCTGATGGACAAATGCACAAAAATATTGTTCCAAAGACGGATTTACTGTTCTCAGTTTGGAATCTGAACTTTCCATTCATTTTGTCATATTTTGAAAGACAAATGGATTTTAAGGTCCTCATATCTGACGACAACGTTATCTAAAAAATCGAGTTGAATTTTGGTCCAATCTATAGACGATAATGTCAATTGGACTAATTATAACAGATGGAAACAAATTGAGGATGTATCATTCTTCTGGCAATCGCAGTATCAGATGGCAGATGGTATAGAGCAAGTAAAACTGGGCATAGGTATGGTTGGTAGAAATGTTGGTTTCACGAGCCCATGAGAAGGGCATATCACTGTTCATGAATTCGGAAAGAAGACTTTTCTGAACGACACAATGTATTGATAAAATAAAAGAGTCAAACGGTGGAATTCACTGAAATTCAACAAGAAAAATCGGTAAATGAACAATTGTAAACTGACAAAATAAATAGTACCTCCTTGTACATTATGTAAAAGGCATAAAATGATATGAATATTGCAAGCCATTTAGGAGTGAGATTCCTCATATGAAAGACAAATTGAGTCTGAGCAATGAAAGAATTATGGCAGTGACCTTAGCCCTACATGGAAATGGAAGGATCAAACAGAAAACAAACTCAAGCTTGAACAAAGATAAAATATATGAGACATTGATGAGACCTGTCATGAAATGACAGACCTGTCATGGAATGATGTTTGATTCTGGGGTATAGTGCTGAAATTATTACACTGGAAAAGGAAGAGAACCACTGAGAACAGCAGACAAAAATAATGGAAAGAATGATGGAACCTGGGAGATTTCGAGAGAATCGAATCAGAAGCAGACGAAATCAAGGAATGTATGACGTCGATATGGATGTAATGAATAATAATAAACACATATTTCTGGAGTGGGTGGAAACTTGAAACGAAAATTAGAAGTAAATATAGGGCATTTTCATACATCACATTACACAAGTTCATATTGATTCGTGGTAGGAGTTGACAACAGAAATATAATGAAAAGGTAGGCATTTTAAAATTGAAGTGAAATGATGTTTTTAAAAAACATATTGCAACTAGATTCTATCCATGAAATCAATCACAGAAATTGAAAGAAAAAACGATGAATTACATGACAATTGAAACAAAAACAATTTCATTGAATTATAAATATAGAGAAACAGGAATGAATTGAAAGTCAACACAACAAAAAAATTAGTCAATTTCTACTAATTTTGGGGTGATAAAAACGAAGCTCTGGTTTTTGAGATATACAGTACTTAATTTCAAAGAGTAGTTATACTATACGTGAAAAGTGAAAGTACATAAAACAATATTGTTATGTTTCTTTTAGAATATTTTAAGTACAAAATTAATAAAAAAAACATTATTCTTAGTGTTTTGACAAATAAAAGAAGTTTGTACCACCAAATTTCAATTAAGTCCATCCGATTCATTGTAAGATCGCTGTCGTTTAGGTTGTCTTTTATAAAACACTTCTGGAGCATCCCTACACACAGACCAGCAGTAGTCTGCAAGCATTGCTTAATTCCAACGGCCCTGATATCTCTGTTCCATTAAGGCAATGTCTTGATGGAATCTTTCTCCATGTTCGTCACTCACAGCTCCACAGTTTTGTGGGAAGAAATTAAGATGAGAGTGAAGAAAATGAATTTTTAAGGACATGTTGCATCCAAGTTGGTGGTAAGCTTGAAGAAGCTCTTTAACCAATGCTGTGAAGTTATCATCTCTTTTGTTACCTAATACCTAATGTGATATTTTCACATCATGTTTTAGAAGATTCCACTGTTGTAGTCTTGACCCTAACAGCTCAGCCTTTTCCTTAGACAAGCGAAGATCTCTTATAAGGTCACTCAACTCTGCTTGACTAATTCTGTGCGGATCACTAGACCTATCGCTTACCTTAAAATCAGGGTCATAGGATGTAGAAGGATGGGTTGCTCCTTCTAAACAGTCTTCATCACCTTCCTCTAAAATTTCATAGTTTTGGGGTGGAGAAGGGACTGGCAAATTGTCTGAGTGTGGTACAGGCCGAAGAGCAGATGGGAGATTAGGGTATTTAACCGTTCCTCTTTTCTTCATAGATAAACCTTGCTTAATGGGAGGAGTTAAGCAGAAATAACAGTCGTCTGTATGATTGGTAGGTTCACGCCAAACCATAGGTACTGCAAAAGCCATTGCCCGGTTTTTATTTTTCAGCCACTCTCGCAATATGACGGAACAAGAATTACAACATATATGAGGAGCCCATGATTTATCTTGGTCCCCAACTTTCACACCAAAATAATGTTCATAGGCTGTCTTAACGATAGGTGTCATTTTACGTTTCTGAGCCTTAAATGTTATTTCACCACATATATAGCAAAAGCTATCGACAGAATTCACACACTTTCAAGGCATTTCAGATCAGCACTTGAATCAATTTAAAAATCAAGTTCACACGATAATTTCAATAGCAACCACGTGCGTACAATTGACAAACTCACATAGGTTATGTTTACTACTTAAGAACAGCTGATGAGAGGGGTGTTATGTAAACAAACATGTGTACCAACTGTTGGTGATGAAATATTTCATTTGTTGAAAACTCAATATACATATATATAATATAATAATACTATATCTTGAAAACAAGAGCTAATATATAATTTTTATGGTCACTTTCGGTTTTAACACGTGGAAATACATTAAAATCATCTAATTTCAACCCCGAAACAAAAACTTTGTTGTGTTGTGATCAAATAGCTCATTATATGAATTCCAAACTTTTTGATACGATAAATGACAAGGAAAATAAAACAAGTCCTGAACTGATGTCAATACTTTTTATTGTGAATGTATAGGTACTCAAGAAAATCTACAAAAGCATTGATTCCAACAAGTAATGACCTGAATGAAACATTCCTGCCAGTATTATCCGGAAGAATCATTCCAATAAGAAATGTCCGATATTTTGTCTCAATATTATTTGCTAAATCATTCACTACTTCAATATTTTGGGCAGTTTTCCCTGCCCACCAGAAACAGGCCATCCATCCGTAACAACACAAATCGACATAAGAAAATTACAAGGCAGAGTGAAGAGTAACTTCATTTTACATAAATGTAAAGTAGGTTTGTCATTTCTTCCAACAGAAAGATATTTTGGAGAGTGAAGTGGTCTGCAATCTTAAGGATCTTTGTTTACTGATGATGAAAGAAATAACTTAGTATGTTTGCACTTTGTCGTTATTAGAAAAACAGAGAGAATCATATATATTCTTCTTTTTCTACTTCTTGGCTTTCTGTTTCCCTCTTTTTGTACGACATTTCTGTGGCACTAGCCAATTTTTTAAAATGTTTTTGATGTGCTTTCTTTTCTATAAATCATGTAGTTATCAGCTATAATATCCCAAGGACATTGATAACTAACGAAATAATTTTATCACAGTTTTCGAAAGCACGTTATTTGGTAACATCCCGACGCCGAAGGCGGAGGGATGTTACCTAAAATAACGTGCTTGAGGAAGTTGTGGTAAAATTATGAGTTATTTATCAATGTTCGAGGGATATTCGGTGAGAAAATTTTTTGCAATTCGAACAAAATTATTTATTGAACACACAGTTATTAAAAGAACAATTCGTATAATGATATTCCGTTGATCTTGCTGTATTTGCCTCGGTTACTGCATAGGTGTTTCCACGCATACTATTGATTATTTGGTTATGATGTTCCTGATCAATATTCAAATATGAACACCAAAGCGAGGAAGTGACATTTTCGAAATAAATTGAATTACTGAAATGTCAAACAACTTTATTGTGTTGGTTGCTTAGCAATGTCATGACATAAGTGATAACTACCCGTGAAAACTATCCATGGGTAGTTATCAGTATAATGATGGTTTCATTGGTTATTTCGACACACATGACTAGAAATAGACAAATTTGATAGGATAATTTTTTTGGCAAAAAATTTTCAATAGTAATAACTTTTTATTTAACATGTTTCATATTGAGGACCATAACAGTATTTTCATTTTTCCTTTACTTTATGAAATATTGGATATAGTAGCCGAACAAAAAGAAGTTGATAGCAACACAAACTGAAAAATAAAAAATAATTCGAAACTAATTTAATTTTGTTGTAAAAAAGCGTGGGGTTCTTGATATCCATTGTTATTGATACTTGGTTGGAAGCTGTTTGCCAGATAGTTTTTTGAACTTTTATTTATTTTCCACTTTTTAGTTCGGGTTCCTATTTGAAGCCCATTTGTTTTATATAAAATATATACCATGCACATACAGATAATGTAAACGTGTTAAAACAGAAGGATAACACAGAGGTTTGAATTAAAATGTAAGAGCATACCTTAGAATTACAAGTGGAAAGTTTTAGCGTCTGTAATATAAATATGAGAAAATGGATTTGCGTCATGCAGACATTTTTTTCGATTCAGTTTTTCTTTTATTTATATCTCTATACCGCAAATCCGCTCTTTCATACCTTGGAATTGTTATCGATAAAAATTAATTTCATATGAAAATTAAATAAAACGAAAATCACTTTTTCCTATTCAGATTGTACTTCAAAGATTTTTTATGGATTTTAATCACATATCGTTTCAAAGGAATGCTACACAATATAATGAAAGAGTTACGATATGAAATTTCACTTAAATGGAACACTATCATCCTCAATGTTGTACTTTGAAGATTCGGAATAAGATACTTGTCTTATTACCTCATTAGCATCGTTTTGGATAACAAAAAAAATTAATTTTTTTCACGAATTATTAACAATAATGATGATAAATCAGCTTTATTGATGATACAAAAAACAATACCAAGATGAATGAGAAAATGAAGTTACAGGAGATTCTGGTACGCACTGGCGAAGTCTAGCTCAGAGCTACTCAACCAACAAGTCCCATTCCAAAATCATCCCAAAAATCAAATTTCAAACACCAATCCTCGTATTTTCGTCCAAAAATTGAACAGTCAATAAAACAGCTTCCGAACATTTTCCTGAGTTTCACAGGTGAGATGAAATCTGGCAAATTGCGTCAATTCTTCACCGTCTCCACTCATAGCTATTGAAATATTGTTCGATATGCAAAACTCGAGTTATCCATCCACGTCGAGCGTTGGAAAAAATTAATGAAATGATCTCATTGATGAAGATAAGCCCGTTTGATATAATAAATACAATTGGAGCCTCGTGTCTCCGAGATTAAGCGACCCACCGGTGAGCTGTCGCATTGTACTATGTGACGTTGATAGTTGGCCATGCTGACTCCAGATTTCATAGGTATCGATTTCAGATGCTGATTATGTAATGAGAGGGGTCTCGACAAGGGAGACTGTAATCAGAATATCGTAGACTGTATATAGCTCGACGGAATAATAATATGATATTTTTTTGATAATGTCAGAGTATAATGGTTTCAATATCTGGAAGCTGGGATGGATCCCAGAGTTTATTATATTTCTATGTGGTTGTAAATACTTCTTTATTAAGAAACTTTTGATATTTCTAAAATACAAATTATAAAATTATAAAATAACAACAAAAAATTATTGGCGCTATGGGGCGACTTCATTGATTGCAGTGGCGCATTTGCTTTATCAGCTGCAGGAAAACCCGGAAAAACCTGCAGCAATACATCAGAGATCTTGATCTCCCAAAATCCTCTCTCTCATGAAACAAAATGAAGGGTGTCTCCAGAGACTGCACTAAATTGACACGACTATCGTCAAACTTAAACCAGTCCGTTTCGTCGTAATAATGACCAGATTCAACGCCAGAACCACAGTGAACGGTGCTTCCGTCAGAAGTTGAGTCATGTTTGAAGATCATCAGTGTTATTAGATTGACTGTTGCATCAGTTATACTTGTTTTCTTATAACAGTCAGTTAGTTTGGCACATGTTTGGCAATACAGTCGATCATCACCTGTTAAAACATTCATTTTCAGATGATTTTACAATAAGCTTTGCACGGACAGGTTATTAGTCATATTTGGAAACACTAGTTGAAGTTCTAGAAATTCACATACGTTTTTGCTACCTCTTGAACATTTACTACAAAGTAAACAAGTGAGGATTTTTCCAGCAAAGGAAAAAATCCCTTTCATGTGAGACAAGTTGAAAAGTCTGCAAAATACTGGTGTGAGTTCATTTGCGCCCTTTTTAAGTACGATGTCGGGCACTTCTTCAGGGCCAGTCGGCTTAATGGTATTGAGCGGTTTCAAAATTCGCTTGACTAGACCTTGTCGAAAATTAATTTCCAGCATTGTGGATTCCAGTGTGGAGTAGTGGGTCCAGCTAGTAGATTTGATTATTCTATGGCTGTTGTTGCAATTGAACCATCCGTTAGTGTTAATGGTGGAATTGTGGATTTTGTAAAGTGCATTTCAGTTTATTACTTGTGAACCATCGTTACTCCCTGGTTGTTGTTGTGATTATAAGAAAATGAAATATCAATATCATTGATATATTAGGTAACTGGGAGTGGCCCTATAACAGAACGCAGCGGCACTTCACAATGACTAACTGATAGCACTTGTTGTTTACTGATGAGATGAGATTTGATTTGATTCAAAGAAGTTTTTCGAAGTCCATACTGCTCAAGTTATGGGTTGAAAAATTGTGGAAAACTCAATCATGTCAACTCCACTATGTTTCAAACTAAGTATGCATGCAATCTAACAATTATGAATTTTAACAACTTTGTCGGAGAAGGAAAAAAGACGGTCCTTCAATAAAATTTACAAATATTTGTTTCTGTTGGTTTCCAGATTTTGTCGTAGTCTTCTTTGGTAACAATCTCTATACGTTTCAACTGCAACTGCGGCTGTCATCTTCAGTAGCCTGGTTGAAGTACTCTTCTTGACGTATTAGTTGAATTACGATTTTTTGGAAGTTACTTCTTTGCATGATCTACACATTCATGTATAGAGTTACTTCCTTCCTTTCTTTGGAAGATTCCCTCATTCTTTTTTTTTGTATCAAAATGGAGTAGTAGAAAGCCAAAAACTTTTTTTCCCAAAAATTAATTACTCCTAAAATATATAACCCCTTCAAATCATAATTATGAAACTCGAAATGCGGAACAACTCATACAGCCAAGATTTAGACTTGAAATGTCATTACGAAATTACCTGAACATTAAATTATTTACAAAACTTCCATATAATTTTACTGAATTGAATTTTAATTCAAATCAATTATTCAAATAATAATTTAATTCAGAAGGAACATCAAAGGGTACCTTCTACGAAATTGTTTTTATTCTGTACATGATTTCATGCAAAGTAAATATTCAGACTAAATAGCCTTAATTTTTTATATGACTTTATTTAAGAATCTCTTTAAAATCGGGATGGGTAATTTTGATGATTCTGTTTTTTAATGATTTTATTAAATTGATTTTCATTTTATTTGGATGATAGGAATGGTAATTAATAAATCTATTACTTGATGTTGGTTTTCTGTACTATTCAGTGATGATGATATTTTGTTCTGATCTCAATAACTTCATATCGAGGAAAGGAATAGAGTTGTTTATTTCCTCTTCAATAGTGAATTGGATATTGAGATCATATGAATTAAATGCGTTCAAAATTTCTTCTTTTCCATCTGCAGGTATAATCAGAATCAAATCATCTACAAAACGTTTGATGAATGGAATACGGAAAAATAATTTTTGAATACATTCATCAATAAGCTCATCTAAAACAAAACTCGATAAAATTGGTGAAAAGGTGGAACCCATAGGTGTGCCAAATATTTGTTTATAAAATTTGTTCTCAAAAATAAAATATGTTGAATCAAAAATAAAATCTAAAATATTCATGAATGTAATTTTGTCTAATTCATAATGTTCTTCAATGTTAGACCAATTTTTGTTCAAAGTTTGTTTCACTACTTTTAACGGTAGGTTTGTGAATTAACAGAACATGTTAATTCGGAGGATCATAAAATTAATTTTGAAAATCCAAGAGAAACCAATACAACTAAAAGAATATTTTTGGAAATGATACATATTAATAACGAAGAAAATTCAATGAATAAACGAACTGATATTGATAGTCTTAGCAAAATTTACACGTACCTACTGAAAAATGATAAAGAAAATAAAAGATCTAGTAATTCGAGTATCATTCAGAATTTTCCCACTTGACATTGTCAGCCAAAAATTTTTATCAACTGTCATTATTTAATGCTCAACAAAATGTATATAACGTTTTAGTTTTACAGTATAAAAATTATACACTGAGAATTCTATTCTGTACATCTGACATTCTTGTTGATTGATTCTAAAAAAGTTAAGTTTTTGGAACCATTTAGAGGTGGGAATGTGGAAAGAATATTCGAAGAACATTTTCGGTTTCGAATGCGATAGATGTATGATTTGAAAATCTCGACTTTTACAAGTACAGCAATCATTAATAAATAACAAAACGATTAACCATTTCCTATTCGTCGGGTACCATGTTTCAGATGTCAATTCAGAAAAACCGGTCCTGAATTCCACCCCACAACAATGCTGGGGGTTCGAGAAAGGAATGTTCCGTCGTAAGACACAGCATAGGAACGAAACTTCTTCGGCCAAAAGATTTATTACCCGGTAGAACAGAAAGGTTGCGGATGAAAATATCGAGGTAACTATATAGCGCATAAATTCTACTTTATTAGAAGGCTGAAGTGTTATGGTAAATAAACACGTGTTTAGCTAATTCTCTGAGAACAGATACGGTTTTGGAATTTAATTTATTGCTTGCATGAAATCGTTTGTAACAGATATTGGCATGGATTCAAGTATGGAAAACTCCTAGGGTGATTTTTATCGATATGCAGGTTGTAACTCTGGGATAACTTCAATTTTTTTAGGTGATTTTTCAAAATATTTCACAGAACAGTTTTATATGATAATAATAATAAACTACACCTTACAATTTGGTCTCCACGAACTTTATTTGAGAAATATATCACGACATGTTTCGCTAACACAGTAGCTTCTTCAACAGTGATTTGTATACTACAAGATGCTTCTAACTCTTCTAACTCTAATATTCATATACCAAAGGTAACTACAATTGAGACTACCTCCATCATGAGTTCAATCATGAACTGAAGCTGAAAATTAAACGTTTCGATTGTTAGTATCCACAATCGTCTTCGGGTGATAACTGGACTTATTCCTCCGAGATCTGACTATTTATAGGTCATTCGAGTGCTTTCAACTATCTCCTGTTTCCTCCCTCCGCTTCATCAGTTCTAGCGGGAGATGACCGTTTGGCGGGAGTTGGGCGTTTTTCGCTTGATTAGGGATTTCCATATGTTACGTATCTCTACGCTAGCACCTCTACAACTTTTTTATACCTGACGCACCTCTTCAATTATGATTACCTGAGGCATATACCTCACTTCTAGATAGATAATGATACTTTTTATGAAAACAAGTTCAATAATGGTGATCTTATCAAATCCAGTTGGTCATTCATTAGAATAGATCATTGAATAGAATAGATTCGTTGAATAAATCATGAATATGCCAAATACAAAAAATAAAAATTGGTCTTTCCTTTTGCATTGTTGGAAAAAACATTGACTATTTTAATAAATACGTTGCATTACAGCCTTCTGTTATCAATCAACGTTGTCTTCTGAAATACTCAAATTATAATTACACGTTTTGGAAAATGCCTTCTACCATTACTGAGTTTGTGAACTTCTCGGAACCAAAGGAATATACTCTTTTAGAAGGTCTTCTGATACTTTGCTAGCAGAATCAGGAGCAAATATCTAGAAGCACCGAGGATGGAAGTCTATCACAGTAGCTGAGGGTTACGTCGATCAATCTATTTCTTATAAGAAGGCTATTACTGAAAGAATAATCACAACAGCTGACTCCAGCGTGACAGCATCGTCCTCTTCACTGTATTATTATCACCATTCTCCCAATTGTACTTTTAATCCAGTCATTTAAGCTTAAATTTGGTAAGAATCTCGGAAATCGAGATACCCAGCTGTAAGTCTGTAAATACTTGTATATTGACACCCTAAAAGTTGTCTCTAAACCTACATATGGTAGGGTGTAAGCAACTATTAAATTTCAAGGTCAGAGGTCACAAAACTCAGTTTTTTGCGCTTTTTTGGAAATATCTCATTTCTTATGGGTTTTTTGCTATTTGTATTCATTATCAATATTGTAGTATACAAAATTCTCGACAAATTTTGTTTGAAAAAATTTTTTATAGGGTGAACCGTTTTCGAGATAGAGGGCGGAGAGCGCGCGGTCACAGCATCACTTCAGGTCAACCGGTGCCTCCGGTCGAAAACGCGCCATATATAGTTGATGAACTATCGATAAATCAATGATTATAAATATTTGTCAATTTTTATTAACTATATTATATTTTATTATTTTCTTCATGCATTAAATCTATATCTTTTCATATTGTATGGAGCAGAGAAGATACTTTTTCTATTATTTTTGATAAATACATGAATTATTTACAGAGGCATTACAGTTCCAAAATAATTGTTGTATTTGACGGATATTCAGACTACAGTAAGAACGTAAAAGCTATGGAGCAGCAGAGAAGACCTGCTGCACTTTCAAAAACGTATAAAGTTTGTTTCGATGAAACAATGGTTGTACCAGTTACTCAAGAAAAATTCTTATCAAATCGAAATAACAAAGATAAGTTCATCAATATGTTAGTTGAAAAATTACAAGCTGCAAATATTACTACTAAACAAGCCAGAGATGATGCGGATGTTCTTATTGTTGAAACTGCAATTGAAGAATCAAAGTCTAACTAAACTGTAGTTATAATAGGATAAGATATTGATTTACTTGTCATTTTATTTGGGCGTAGACTGTCTTACGAACAAGTAATTTTCTTTAAAAAAGTTGGGAAAGGTAATGTAAAAACGGAGATATACTCGACTAAAAGTTTTGATAATTATCCTCATTCTAAAAAACATATTTTACGCATTGAGTGGCTGTGACACAACTTCTGCGCTTTTTAAAAAGGGAAAAAAATCATTTTCAAAAGTTTTTGAGAAACTGACAAATTTGGATGCTGCAGCATTTGAGGAAGAAAATTGTTCGGCCCAGAGATTATTAGAGAGTGGAACTCAAACCTTATTGTCAGTCTATAATGCTCCGAAATATGTGAAAAGTCTCGATCATCTTCGTTATATGCTTTACGTCAAGTCTACAAAACTTAATAAACCTGTGCAGCTTTCAAATATTCCACCAACAAGTGCAGCTGCTCATCAAAATTTCAACCGTGTATATTATCAAGTTCAAACTTGGTTAGGACATGATTTGGAACCCCAGGTATGGGGTTGGGAGACAACTTTTAGGGTGTCAATATACAAGTATTTACAGACTTACAGCTGGGTATCTCGAATTCCGAGATTCTTACCTAATTTAAGCTTAAATGACTGGATTAAAAGTACAATTGGGAGAATGGTGATAATAATACCTTGCGATGTTGAAGAGCCTCGTGATATATTTGAACTATCTGAGTTGACAATTTCATGGACATTAACAAATTCTTGCAGTGAAGAGCTGGGTATCTCGAATTCCGAGGTGAACTTACTATAATGACTGGACTATTTTCATATCAGTGATCATAAATAATAATAATAATAATGTAATTAATGTATAATGCATTTGTAACAGAATTTAATTGTATCTGTATCTATTGTTCATAATAAAACTCCTTTGAAAATTGAATAATTATGTTTTGTTTATTTCTGTTAGGTCAAAAAAAATCGTATTAAAAATGCTTTCAACACAAGTGTTGAAAATATTTTTGTTACGCTACTTTGTAAACATCATCTTTTTATACTCTTGACAACCATTAAGAATATCACTTTTAATGAGAGTTGTGCACACAGTTGTGCAAGACCAGCAGTCTAGGCCAAAAATCAACACTCTCATGTGCCATTGAAACACATTCATTTTACGAACTTAATACAAAAATAAGTATTCTTCAATGCATTTCTTATACTTTTTCAAAACATATTTTTATGGTATCCAAAAATTGTTATTTATGGAGCTTAAATGGAGCTTATATGGAGCAAGGAAACGTTTGTATGTGTTTCACAAAAAAAGAATTCCACTAGCCGTTATGCAGGTCACTAATTAAATTCAATTTCGCCACTGCTAATATTTTCACTCTCCACTCCACCTCAATTCAATTTGATCAAAGTGACATTGACAAATAGAATGAAGCATTCATGTCCACACATTTGAATCAAAAAACAATTAATCTTTTTCTAACCCACGAATATCAACGGTCCTTCAGGAAAATGAACCATACCGTTTCTTTCTGGAATATTCAAATTAATTAGTTTTCACTTATCTTATCACGGATCTAAAACAATGTAACTCCGAACCCATTAATTACGAATATTCACCTGCATGTACACGAAACTCTTCGATAGAAACAGTTTATAATTAAACATTTAATAAGCGGTAATTCCACGGCAAATTCGCAATTTGTACAAAGAAGCAACAAAAACAGACAATGAAAGTAAATGCACGTATATTAATCACGGAGGCATACATAAGATGCAAGATTATGATATCTGTGTTGTAATTAATCATTTCAAATTAGATATTACTATCGCTATTCAGTACACCTTTAATAATTATGATTTGAACAATATCGTGGGTTTTTGTGCTGGATGAATTTTTGATGATGTGATGGATGCATCTGCGTGGAATATGGTGATTAAACTGTTTGTAATTCGAGGGATTGTTCATTTTGAGCTGAGAAGCTGTGTGAGACGTTGACTTGGAATGCTTTTGTTCATATACAGGAGAGCTGGGTATTTTGGTAGCATTATGAATTCGTTGTAATAACTCGTTTATTCAGGATTTGTGTCAGGTTTTCAATACCGTCTCATCTGCTTCGGAATCATCAAATATCTATCATTCATTGTCATCACAAACATGTACAGGGAAAAATTCGGCTTTGAAGCAACGAACAACTGAATATTCACTAACAAAAAAAGCTGTTGTAACTACAATGAACCTTGCTTATGTAGTACAGTTTACAAGTTGAAATTGGAGAGAATAGAGATAATGGTTGGAAAAATACGTGAGAAGACTCATTCGATCCAGAATTATATTTAGAAAAATGTGCTAAAACAGTTTTTCAGCAAATTGGAAATTGCAAAGGTTATAAAGAAATCAGGACGTATAAAAAGGGTATAAAGGTTTTTGCAAAGATTTCAAAAACAAAAAAGAGTTAATAGTTTTGTTATTAGTCAGTGGGCTATGCTTGAATACCGGCAGTAAACAAATCTAAAGGAATTAATTTTAAACGTTCAAGCCAGTCTTGAATATGCCTAAACAGTAGGTTGAATGACCTGACGCCTATCAGAAAACAACTACTCCTCTGGCTTATACCACGAACCTACTGTGTAGGTATATTCGAAACTGGCTTGAACGTTTAAAGTTCATTTCTTTAGATTTGTTCACTGCCAGTCTTCAAGCATAGCCCACTGACTAATGAGAAAGTTTTTCTTTCTCATTCAGAGGAATTGGGCAAATTACGGATATGCAGTTGGTAAGTACCTCGTCCACTAGATGGAGTGACATTTTGTTGTTCGCTCCAACTCAGGAAGAGGAATGAAATACTCTGAAAGAATTCCGATTTTCAATTATGGAATATCATTGACTTTAGGTCGATGATGGTCACTATCTTGCACTGATGAGTGACTAATGAGTCCGAAACCCGTCTGCAAGTGTGCCCGTTACAAAATTGAAGGTCGACTCTTTCAGTTGTATTGCCAATTGCATATGCAGGAATTACTTTTTATATAATTATTTGGGAACTGTTTTCTAGTTTATAAATTATAATTGATATTCCTCTACAAATTAACCAAAAATAATTCTCATCAATAATTTCAATTTCAATCTGTCAGAAACAAATTATCAACCGTGATATATTCTTACGGAAAGTACTAAAAATAATAAAAACAATGACACATTTCGAACTCTCGAAGAAATTTTTTCTGATTATTTATCGTACTACAAAATTTTATGTGCTACAACTCGTGAACCACTCGATTTGTAAACTAAATAAATAGGTTTAACAAACTAGAAACTCCAAAATTGAAGGTCGACTCTTTCAGTTGTATTGCCAATTGCATATGCAGGAAATTTTCTGTGAAGATTCCTGCACTGACGCCTGTTGGATGTAATCCAACGCCCTTCGTGGTATTAGCGACGGGAGTAGTTGTTTTCTGATAGGCGTCAGTCTATTTAACCTACTGTGTAACTATATTCGATACTGGCTTGAACGTTTAAGGTTCATTCTTTTAGATTTAATAATTAACTATTTCAAAAGTGCTTAATTTTGAAATTTTGTAATTTTGCAACAAGTTGCCTTCTACTCAAAAACTATGAAACACCAAAATGGTCAAAATGGTATTGGTCAAACTGTTAAAATCTGTTTAAATCTGTTTTTTTGTTTACCAGCTGTCGCCCCTCTACAAACGACAACCCTAAGAAGTCGAAACTTGTGCGAGCTAAGGACAAACGAGGTCTTACCTTCTAACGTGCGATCCCTAACACAGGTTGGACGATAGGAAGTGAAAATCGATCTTCCAACCTTGCGGTTTGAATCACTGGTTCACACAGCGGTCGATTGACTCAGTGAAGCAAAGCATCCACGTCGACCCATCAGGTTACTGTCCCAATGCCATGATTAATAGTTTATTTTGAGAGAACATTTTTCTGCGAGATGACAATATATTTTTATCTTCAAGCTTAATTTTTCTCTAAATTCAAAACCGTTCAAACTTCCAGAGTATACTTCCACAAGTACACGAGTGATGAAGTGATTTTTATAGTTTTTTGCCGACAAGAAACTTATAACTTTTGGCCCAAAACATAAAAGGTGAGAGATTGAAGGAAGAACAAGACTTACTACAAAAAATTACAGAAAGCAAGAACTTGGGTTTGTGGCTAGATGCTGATCTGAGATTTCACAAACATCTAAATTCACTTTGTCGTAGCTCGTACAGTATCTTACGTCAACTCTATCAAAGTAAAGATATAATGACTTCCAAATTGAAGTTGAAACTTTGCAAAACCCTCATATTGTCTAGATTGGCATTTTGCGATATAACCTACAGGCCTGCTTTGATACACTGTGATGTAAATCGCTTACAAAAAATACAAAACAATTGCATTCGTCTTTCTTATGGTGTGAGAAAATTCGACCATATATCCTCCAAGTTCGAGGAGTCAGGTTGGTTACCGATTGTCTACCTGGCAGCTCCACCTATTCGTCAATAGAAATAGATTCCTCATTTGCAAAAAGCCAAATTATATTTATGAAAGATATAAAACTCTTAAATCTCAGAATAATTCGAGCACACGAAACCGTCACACTTTCATTATTCCAAAACACTCGACAGCCTGCTTTTCTCGTAGTTTTATTTACAACTCTATCAAACAATATAATGCTCTGTCCAGCGAATTTAGACACTACTCCATATATTATGATTTCAGGAAAAAGTTGAAAACATATCTGAAGTCTTTTGGATAGATAATATATTCATGTTTTGTCTTGCTCATATGGTTTTTCCTTTGTCTCACTTTTGTGTATGTTTTGCAACATTTTTATATTTTATATTTTATCGTATTTAAGCTTCGTTTTAGAAAGATTCATGAAATACACGCCTATTAATGTATAGGTACTAGGTAATTATTTTTATGTTTCTATATAATACATGCTATCCCCTAGGTCAAGTTGTAAAACAGCCTTGGCTGAACTTCTTTTATAAACAATGTATTCCAATGAATAAAGCCCATTTATTATTATTATTTTTTTTCACCGTAATGTGCGCTGGTCAGCATTATCAACCAATTACCACTCCCCACACCGTGGTGTAAGTGATCATTGGGTCCGAGAAGCATGTGCCCGGAGCAAGCACAGTGAGTCAAGAATGACAGCCTTCTGCATCTGTGCGGCTAAGATTTCTGCCTTAGTGCGGCAAGCCGGTATGATTTTAAGATTCGAGAGTAGAGAAGACATCATTCCACCAAGGACTCCAATAATCAGAAGAGGAACGATATTCGTCTCGCCAGGAGCTGAAAACTCCACGACAAATATTGTTTTTGCTCTGGCTTATAAGCTTGTATGAGCCTGAGGGTGGGAAACGAATAGTTTCAATAAATTCGGCACTTCTCGTTCCCCACAACGGATTAAATATCCCCTGGAATGTAGGACGATTCCGGTGTCTCGTCAATACCATAAGAGTGCCGTTGATGATAATATAGCACTCTTAGGGCCGCGTTATGTCAATGGATATAGGCCGACACTGCATATGCTGGACATGCTAATAGCAAGTGCATTGGGGTCTTGGGCGCCTCGCGGCAGGATCCGAACGACTTTACAGGCTATATCCAGTATCATTTTTTCATGTAGACACTCCTATCTCAAAAGGCCATGGCCTCCCTGTTGTCGGGGGAAGTACAACCGTGGAACGGACGCAAATTCCCATAGAGATAGGCAAAAGTTACTTCCAATCTGAAATCAAATGCAGTGTTTTAGTTGTACGCATACTAGGTTTTAATTTTTTCGTTCGAAATATTTTGGAATAGTTTTCCTTTTTAATTTTTCGTATTTTGAATAAGTTGAAAACTAAGAAGGGTTTTTTAAATCTCAATCGAAATATCACAAAATCTTTGAATTTTCTTTCGATGATAAAATAATAATAATTTGCATTACTGAGGACATACCTACTTGTTATTTCTATTGCAATTTCATTACATCATTTTGGACGATGTCAATTAGCAAATAATTGAAGTTTCAGGGTCAATTCCAGGGTAAAACAAGTTCACAATTAAATGATCACATATCAAAGGAAGAAGGGTGAAAACAATGAGAAACAAGCCGGAAGTTCTGGTAAATGAGCCTTTTGCGTGTGGCTAAATTCATCAATATTTCTAGAAGCGACGGCCAACTGTGTGCAAATTCTCGAGTTGGTTATTATATCCGTTGTAATTATGTCCGTATTTCATGGATCTTCAACGCATTAATGGTGTGTGATTGGCATAAGGTAATGGTGTAACGGTTTCACACCTAATTTTCACTAAGTATCTGAATATAATCTCACATTTTTTCCGAAAAATTTGTAATCCATTCACATACAAATCAAAAAATGTCATGTTTCGTGGTAGCTCCACATCTCAATAAATATTTGTTTTACTGTGTCATGCTATATATTGATCGCTGGAGAATTTTGTATTATATACAGTAATGATGTTAATTCTTTCAAATATGAATTTTTGCCTCTTTTCACCATATATCTGAATGTCGTTGAGTGATTTTCGAGCAATTCTCCTACACGAATTCGAACTGAACCAAAGACCGAAAAATCAACCAGGCATATGGAAATGATTAGCCCCGAAGTGGTCAACCAACAGTAATCCAGGATGAGAATTTCTAGACCCTGGTGAAGACTGACCCATCGCAAATAGTGCGTGGGATCTGTATCTGTAGTGTAGGGAGGATCAGTGTAGGCCCACAGCACCTAGGCCACATGTGATCCATTGTACATCCTCCCGAGGAGTTGTCCTCCTAGGCCATCTTCTATTCTGTCCTTTCCAGGAAAGTGGACTGTTCACAAGGAGACATCTCCTTTATATCAGCCGGTGTAGGCCAAAACTCGCATAACACGCCCTCCCTTATTGAGGATAACTCCGGACTCGCATAGGACATGCCTGACAGTTTTGTCTTCCTGTTCACACATCCTGCATAGAGGTGTGTTCAATAGCTCCATATATTGAAGTTTTTTCCTCAGTTGACAGTGGCCAGTTAGAAATTCTACTGCTGAACGTAGGTTTTCCTGGTCATCGCCAGATGTTTCTTTGGCGCCAGCTTCCCAGGGTCACCCGGGGTAACCCTGGCAAGATTGCATCCTCTAATTCCATTCCATCTCTGCAGGGATTGAGCATGAGATTGGCTAGGTCCGCAATTGTCGCGATTGTCATCAGGCCGTAGGTGTCTTTGGGTCCTAAAATTCTTAGTCCAGCCGCTTCTTTGGTTGAAGAGTCGGCACCGCGATTACTTTCACACCTGTCGTGCCCTTTAACCCACCTCAGGATAATGTTATTATCTATCGAGGCTTAGGCTAAATCTTGGTGACACTCTAGTACTAACCCTGAGGTAACCCGTTATCTGTTCAATGCTAATAGGGTTTGTTTACTATCAGTGCAGATTGTTATGTTTTTGCCAGAAACTCCATTCCTGTTTATTTCTTTTGTGACGATTGTGATACCAGCCAGTTCCGTTTGAACCATGCTAGTATTGTTTCTCATTTCCCACTTTATCCTTAGGGTTAGTGATCTGGAGTAAACTCCACATCCTTTGGTTTTCGAGCCGTCTGTATATATACGTATTGCATATATGCAGCTCAGCCTCAATTGACCCATTTCCACTTCGAGGTTCACACCAGCCGTGTGCAATCGTAACATGGCCATTAACGCAACCTCCTTAACGTACAGGTCCAGAGGGGTCAGAACTGTAATTAATACCATTGCGCCGTTAGTGTTATTCTCATGACTCCTGTGATGTTCAAACAAGCCAATCGCTGTATTTGATATAATTTGATGGCCGTTACTTGTAAAACTTTTGATCCCCATGCAATAACTCCGTACGTTAACATAGGTCTTATTATTGCAGTGTAGATCCATATGACCACACGGGGTGAAACACCCTGTCCTCCGACATTCTTCATAAGCCACATATGCTCTTTTTGCTCTACTCTGTAGATGAGAGTTCCATGTTAGCTTCTTGTCGAGGATAGTACCAAGGTATTTCACCTCTTCAGAGTAGTTCAGTTTGCTTTTGAAGATTTCGGGAGGTTTTAAGTTCGATAAATTTATTTTCCTGGTGAAAAGGACCATCTGAGTCTTCTTGGGATTGATTGACAGTGAGTGTTTTGCACACCATGTTTCTATTGATTTGAGGACATCCTGCGCTCTATCGTGTATTCACAAATTTGCCGATCTGCAAGATAACTATGTCATCCGCATATGCAATTGTGTTGAATACATTATTGTTGTTGAGGTGAATAATCAGAGTATTCAGAACTATGTTCCAAAGAAGGGGTGATAAGACCCCTCCGTGTTGTCGTCCTGTACACTCTCACAGATAGCGGCGATGTTTTCGGCCTTTCGTCGAAAAACTTGGTCGATCGTTCACCGAATGAGTGGATCCGAATTTATCGACCACTTTGCGAATAGTCCTCGCCGTAGGACGATTATGGATACCGTGAAATTGGCGAAGCGCACGGTCTGCTGCTGAACACAACAACCAATTTGATAAAATAATTTGTTTATTTGCACGTGTTGTTGAATGTCATATTCATCCATGGTGATTTTTCAGAACAGACTGAATGAAAGTCAACTAATTTGACAGATGTAGCTTCAACAAGATGGCCGTTATCAATTGTTAAATTTCGAAAATTTCTATAGATTGTTCTTTTATTGTCCAATACCGTGCGATTCCTCATCAAAATTTAATTTTTCACATTAGTGTCTATTGATTGAAGATCTGACAAAGTAAACATTTTGTACGAATCTTCAAATATTCAGGTACTATGATGGCCTCTCTAAATTATTTGAATTAACAACTGGTGTTCTTCAAGGTGAGCCTCTGAGTCCCCTTCTATTCGCACTAGTTATAGCGGATATAAAAACATTTTTCTATGATAACCAGGCACAGGGTGTGAACATTGATGCTAGAAATGACGTGTTGGCCCTATTATATGCAGATGATCTGGTGATTCTTGCCCACTCAGAAATTTATGTCGCCAAAGAATTGAAGATTCTAGAAAAATATACTACATACAATGAGCTGACCGTTGATTTACAAAAAACTAAAATTATGCAATTTGCTCGAGGTGGAAATCGTAAACCTAATTTTGCTTTTCATTTCAACGGACAACGACCAGAGGTAACAAACAAATATGTATATATGGGAGTAACTTCCACCTCGTCAGGATTATTTCGGCAAATGGCATCAGTTGCTAGCAATAAGGGAAAACAGGCTATTGGCTCTGTAATCCCTATTTTGTCTAAAGCTGAAATTGACACCTGGTATCCACCAGTAAAATTATTTGAATCATTAGCACTCAGTCTTATGTTCAACTCCGTTACGGCATGGGGCATTAGTTATTTGGAAGTATTAGAAAGAGTACGTCTCAGTTTTTTGAAAAGAATTCTTTCAGTGCCTATTAACACACCTGACACAATAGTACGTTTGGAAACGGGACGAGTTAAAATTGCACTTAATATTTTTAAAATTACCTTAAACTGGCTGCACAAGATTCTTACCATGGAGAGTGATCGTTATCCAAGACTATTTTGATCAACGAATAATATTAATGAATATGACTAATGCAAAATATAATTGGGCACTTCAAGTAAAGCAATTTTTATTGATAGCGGATCTCTGGAAATTTGGAATAATATGACTGGTCACTCTTTGAATTCAAACAGGAAAAATATATTAAATAAATATTACAGTGATCTGTATAACAAAGATGCCTCTATAGCATCTCGTTACCCTTACATGTATATGTACAATTCGCTAAGTACCCCAACGGAACCAAGCTCAAACTGCTGTTAAGGTTACTTATACAAGTTACCCGCACTCTTGCACAGTTACGCATGGATAATCATTTTGAAATTAAGTTCACATTGAATGGAATTGTGTATTCGATCGATCCAGGTTTAATATGCACTGTTTGCAATAGTAATACACTGTTATGAAACAAAACAAACAATGCCTTCAGAATTTGGATGAACTTCACTAGTTCGGACTTCCATTGTCTACTATATAAGTTCCAGAATAACTTCTCACAAAAGCGATTGTAGACACCATCCTGAAAGATGTGCTCTAGCTAAACATGTCAATAAGTTTGACCACCATATGAATTTTAATGCCACTAAGGTCTTAGCTAGTGAAACACATTTAACAAAAAGGTCCTATATGAAACATGTTTTTTCTGAATTCCGTCTGATGTTTTCTTTGGCGCCTCTTTCAAAAACTCGACACACTATTCTATATCCGAAAATCACTTGGCGGTTATCTCTCTGTACCGGTGTTAATAACGTCGGTAGTATTAATGGAAACATAAGTGAACATTTATGGTGCGTGACACCGGTCCTAGCTCGCTTTTTCTCCCAACATCTGATACACCGACAGAGCAACTTTAATTTTGAGTTCATCTAGAAAAGGGCGGATGCATTATAAATTATATACTCGTCTTCGTCTATCGCAGCGAAGATGTGACATGTTTTCTGGAATAGACGATCTCGTCGCGCTTTGGAAATGATGAATGTGCCGTTCTATGAAGCGACTCATCCATAAAAATTTATGAGCTTTCATTTCGAACAACTTGCTCATCTGTAATTATTTCGGGAAGATGCGATATGGAATCACTTTCTATAAGCGACGAATTCAAAATAATTTGGATTTACAACTGGTCGAAACAACAAAGATGACATTCAACAGTATCTCTTGAAATGGATATCACATTAATGAATACTCACAGAAACCTCCCTCTTGAATCACTCCTTTTATTGATGAAAATACGTTCGATAGATTTTGAATTTATTGCGTTTAGATAGACAAACATGGCGAGGGACTTTATTTTATAATATACAGTGATATGGATCCTGATAAATGGGGTCAATGGGGAATAACCTTTGCAAGTAATGAGGATATAAGCGAAATAAAAGTTCAAAAACGAAATACATACGGCGATGACATTCCTCAAACGACAGTTATTAATTCGAATGGGAGTTCATGATACCATATTTTCATGCTCAATTTGCAACCGAAAATTGACGACAGTAGTAATTTTGGGGAATTATATGATGGTCTAATGGCTTACTTGACAAAAACAAAGAGTTTTAATCACTTCCCGTAGGCAGCAAGTGAAAGTGTACTTCCTCGTTACAAGATATTAATCAATGTACTAATGATAGTATTTACCGATGATTGAAATCATCACAGTAATTGATGTCATTGTGGACTAACCGAAACAAGAAGGGACACACATGATATGTCTTTGCCTTCTTCATTATTAGTTAATTTTTAATAATGAACTACCAACGAAAATATCGTAACTCTGTTAAAATACAAAATAAACTTTTTATTCAAACAACGATAAAAATTAATTGGCGCTCCGGGGCGACTTCATTGATTCCAGTAGCGCATTTGCTTTTTCTGCTGCAGTAAAACCCAGAAAAACCTGCAGCACCACATCATCTGAAGATCTTGATCTACCAAAGTCCTCTCTCTTATAAAACAAAATGTAGGGTGTCTCCAGAGGCTCCAATAGATTCAATGCATCGCCAGAACACTTCGTGACACGACTATCGTTAAACTTAAACCAGTCCGTTTCTGTTGAAATAATTTTTGTAATTAGGTACTCATGTTACTAGTTTAAATAATTATTTCCAGTCTGACAACTCTGTTGCTGTATACTTCATTGAATTTATCAGTACAAAAATTGCTCGTGGTCATGCTATGGTCATTACAGATAATTTTCAAAAGAAAATTCTCATCTTCTTGGCATTTCTGATGACAAAACAAATTATGCTTCACGTTTTTATTGTTTGAATTGCAAGGAGTATATTTTTAGGAGATATACGTTTTTGGGAAAAAACCTTTTTGGCAAAGGAACGAAGAAAGCAGTTGAGTTTGAAATAACATCTTTCGAAACAACCACTTACATATGAACACTGAATTACACGAAACGAAAATGCTTTCGACATAAATGCTTTCATATGAACATTAAATTATGTGTAACTTAATGAAACTGAAAAATACGGTTAATCGAAGTAGTCAAATTCCGGAAAAAGCATTATTAGCAAAGTTTCAACTGGAAAACAGAAAGAAGCGGAAGTAGAAATGGAAAATGAGAACGGAAAATGGTTGAGAAGAAACAGGAAATGCTTGATTTACAATTTGGGTACCTACAGATGGAAAAATCGAGCAGGAATATTCTGATGAGAAAATGAGTGGTGAGGTTACGACTGAGTCTCTAATTGAAAAAAGGAAGTGTCATTCAATGAGCTTTTATAAAAAACATTGTCCAATGTATCGTTGAGGTTGAAATCTGGACACGGATAGCCCCTCTATATCTTATATCTATCCAAAGGTTTGAGATACAAGCTGCTTTCATGGTAGCACAACTGGGCAACTTTTAGAAAATGACTCAAATTTTCCACCGAACGTTTTTTTTTCAATCCAGGACTTCCAAATGGAGATTCGCTGGATACAAAAATAACGCAGAAGACAAACCCACAAAATATTCTGAGAATATCGAATTTTCTACAAAAAGTCGATTAACTATTTGCTGTTTACTGTTGGAAGAAGTCACGTTAAAAAAAACAACTGGAATATACTCTTGCATGATGACAAGAACAATTCACCTGGATTTTTTCTGTACCTGTAGAGTAGGGAGGGTGGGTGTAAGCCCACAGCACATGGAATTTACGAAATTGAATGTAAGGACTGCGATGCAAAATATTATGGACAGACAAGAAGATCTATTAAAGTAAGATACAAGGAACACATAGCACACTTAAAATATGGAAGACCTGAAAAATCAGCAGTCGCCCATCATATTTTGCAACAAAACCATTCCATAGACTTCACTTCATTAAGATTAGTTAGACAAGTTAACAACAACAGGCAACTAGATGCCTATGAGAGTGTAAAAATAAGTAAACACAATGATATTATGAATAACGATGACGGACCTATACCAAAGAGCTTGTTAAAATAAAATATAATAATGTTTTTAGGTTTACTGATTACTACATAAGGACACATTGCAAAAATAAATTTGGATAGGCAATATTGTGAAATTAATTTTTAAATAGCTAAAAATTGTTTTATATAAACATATATTGTAAAATAATAGATAAAGCAAAATTGTAAAATTAATTTAGGTTGGTAAACCTGTATGGTTGGTACGCCTGGATGGTTTACCTGTATGGGTTACCTTTATAGCATAAATAGGATTAACTCGCACTAGTTCTTAGTTTTAATCTTCCTCTTTAAAGATGATTACTTGGTGATCGAAACACGTGCCGAGGGGTTAAAAATAACGATTTGGTGTTGGGAAAAAACTCCAGTAATATTCAATCGAATAATAACCTGGAAAATGTTTCATTGTATAAAGGAAGGAACTTCTATCGCTAGGAAAATGTTGAAAGTTCTTTATCTACTATATAAAAATGGATATTTGTTGGTTGGTTGGTTGATAAATAAGTGATAAACTTTTACATCGCTCAACCGACCGTGATGAAACTTGACATGTATGAGTAATTTTTCATAGGGAAGGTTTTTAGGCTATCAATTTTTCTGTAACTCGCCATTGGATGGCGCTGTAGAACAATTTTTTTGAAAGCATTGTTCTATAACGCTGCGCACGCCTAAGTTCGTTGATTCTGATTCTGTCAAAACATTGGAACAGCAGCGATACAGCGATGCTTGAAAACTCTGTTTTTTCATATGAAATAACACAATACATCTTTGAGTACATTTCATAATATCTAGAGGTGGTGGTAACAACAAATCCCACCGACTATCGTATATACAGTCTTTCGAAAGCTGCTTTAAAGGAGGCATGAGTGATTTCCCGTCAGCGAAATCCGATCGGGACCGACGACTTTTAATTAGTTTCAGATCAGTTACAGCATTCCACCAGCAGCAAAAAGCTCCAACGGTCAGAATTGTCAGTCGAGCGTACAAGCCAGAGCCGCGGGCAATCGCCCTATAATGAATTGTGTCAGTGACGGGCTTCCTGAAAATGAGATACCGAGTGTACAGCAGAAAATTGGACACCGATTAAGTACGATGGAGTCACAAATTGGATCTTTCATTGTCAAATGTTTATATCGAAATTTCCAGCGCAACAAATATTAGAATACATCTCTCAGTTAGACCATAATCACTTTCTTGAAAAAACTATATTCAATTTCCACAAGACCAGAACACAAATATGTTAGTATCAATTATTTAGGTAGAATCTCCAAAAGTATTAAAAATTATCTCTCGAAAATCAATCTTCAAACATCTTACACATCCAACGGAAATTTACGAAACAGATTATTTAATGCCAAATCTGAATTAGACAAAAGGAAGAGATCTGGTAAATATCGACTAGAATGTGGTGAATGCCCCGCCATATATACAGGTCAAACTGGTAGAAATTTTGATATAAGGTACCATGAACATGTCATTTCGGATAAAAACTCATTAATGTACGAACATCTTCAAAATTCGAAACATAAAATAGATAAAGATAATTTAAAAATACTCCACACATACGAAAAAGAGAAAATGATGAATCTATGGAAATAAACAGGTCAAAAAAACCCAATTCTATTATTCTCAAAAGTTATATCAAAAGTTTTGTTTTGTTATGTCCACCGATATTCCAGGTATAGACAATCTAGGTACCAAATTATTTATGATAGGTATAAGCAATGTAGGTATAAATACTCAGATTTGAATGTAATCTAGTTAGTTTTGAAAATGGTGTAATAACCGAAACTAGTCAACAATAAAGAAACATCGTGGAAAATAGACAAAAGTGTGTCCTCAGGACCATAATTAGCCTTTTTACATCGATTCCAAATAATCTAACCCGTTAATTGAATTTGGAGTATAGCTTCAACGGAATTCTGCATTACTCTACAAATAAAATTTCACAATCACTAGCAGCTTAAGCAAAGTTACTTGAAGAGGGGGTAGTCTGTGCAAGTTTGGACATGGAACAATAATGTCATCATCTATCACGAAGTAAATGACGGTATATTTAATTTGGAGCTCCCATTTCAAATTGGTGTCTAGAATTACTCCTAAGTATTTTTTTAAGGAAAGATGTGAAAATGTGTATCAGTTTTTATTGTTAATTGATCGAACGGGGGTGCTACAGATGCATTACAACAAAATGATAGGTAATGCGTTTTGTCAATGAACTTTAATGTTTTTGTATACTTTGAATGACCTTCTGGTGTGAAGAACTCAGGAAATATGAGTGGAATTCTTGAACAGCACCAAAATTGAAATCATTGTTGTTTTCTGCTACTGCGGTATTTAAAATTCGAAGTAATAATTCTGTATTGATACTTTGGGTTGAATGAATACAAAACAATGAAGTTGTCACATGATATATTTCAGTACATTTTGCCAACAGATCAACATTTTGTGATGCCTTACTGAACCCCATAGCAGAGGCTACTGAAGTTGTTGCTTGCTTTCGAAAGAATTGAATTATATAAGGGGATCTAGTAAGAAATGACATTACCATGACAAACACATTTTTCAAATCTTACCTCACAGGGCGTAGTCAAACAGTTCATCTGAACTCTGTACCCTCTTCATTTCGGGATATCACTTGTGGTGTACCTCAAGGATCGGTTCTAGGACCACTTCTGTTCATTATTTATATCAATGATATATTTGATCATCTTAAGTTTGTGAAGGGGCTTTTATATGCAGATGATGCTACATTTTATTTCTCGGACTCGAATCTTGTCAATTTGAAACAGAAGGATGAAACCTTGATTGAAAAGATCGATGAATGGTTAATACCGAATAGTCTGACACAAAACCAATCAAAAACACAGAAATTGATTCTTTCTTCCAATTTTTCATCTAACAGTAATCAGTCTGTGAAGCTATTAGGTATTACTTTAGACCAGTCACTTAAATGGTCCCATCATATTGATATTCTTTCGAAGAAGCTGGCTTGTCAACTCTTTCTCATGAGAAGACTGAAAAGATCTGTCAGCACAGATATACTCATGATTTCCTACTTTTCTCTTGTCCATAGCCACCTGACTTATGGAATTTTACTTTGGGGTAACTCTATCCATACTTCCAGGATTTTTGTGATGCAGAAACGTGTGGTCAGAATCATTGTAGGATTGGGTCCTAGAGATTCGTGCAAATCTCATTTTATAAGATTAGGAATTATCACAGTTCCCTCTATATTTATATTTCAATGTTTATTAGAGATCCATAAAAATTGCCACACTTTTTCCACAAATAGTTCAAACCATAATTATAACACTAGGCATGGCGATTCTCTATTGAATAGGAGGTTTAGACTAGGAATATCAAGAAAAATTCGCTCGATTTGGATATATATAATAAACTACCAGCGGAAATTAAGGAACTAGGACCAGCAAACTTTAAAACGACAATAAAAAATTTATGAATATATGAGTACGCCAACTACTGAACTTTTGAAATGACTTGTATATTTTTTAAGTATTAGTTTTAGTTGTTTTACGACAGTGTATGTTTCTATATACATGTATATATGTGTGTATATGTGTGTATATGTGTATGTATATGTGTATATATGTATATATATGTGTGTGTGGGTATATTTATATGAATTTTTCAAGAACACGAGTGTGAATATGTTCCTATTTGACTTGCTACAAATATTTCATGTATATAACGTAGCCAATAAATATCTATCTATCTATCTATCTACCATCCAGAGTCATACTGTAACTATTGATTCTAGAAAAAGAAACTAATTTTATCTAATTACATAAACTACTTTTCATATATGTATGATAAATAGTTCGAAATTTTGTCCTGATATTTCATAGGAAAAACTCATTGGAACTAACTTTCCCCTTTTTGTAGATTTCATAGCTATGATCTAAATTTTTTGGTGTGTCTTCACAACCATATTTATTTTATACTGTTCCTGTAGGTCTCATGAAATCAATAAACAACTCTTGTCTATTTTTATTTGTATCATCAGTGAATAATGAAAAAACTCAAAGACAACGAGTATGGAATAAAATTTGAGCAAAAGAGAAAACGCTCCTCGAGGTCCATCTCCTGTTAGGCAACAGTTGTCTGAAACTGAGTACAAAACTCAACTGACTCAGAAACTGATGGTAATTCTTACAAAAAAATCATCTTCAGCGATGAGGCCCATTACTGGTTGAATAGGTTCGTGAACAAATGTAACTGTCGAATTTGGAACGTCCAATGCATTCCAAAAAGTCAGAGTTTGTTGTTGATTTTGGGCTGGCGGCGCCGTCGATCCGTATTTATCTGAGAACGACGTTAGCCAGGCCATCACTCCCAACGGCGAGCACCATGGATCGATGATTACCCACTTCTTCTGGCCTGAATTAGATGATTTGGACACCAACGACATGTGGTATCAACAGGACGGTGCTAGGTGCCACACAGCTCATGCCACATTGGATATTCTTCCCTATTGATTTGAGGACATGGTCCATCTTCCGTGGAGGTGATGTGAACTGGCCACAAAGTCTGTGCCATATGACTTCATTAGACTTTTTCTTGTGGAGTTTTAAAAGTCGCTGGCCGAATGAGCCACAAACCACAGCGGTTAAATTAGGTATAAAGTGAGTGAGCCTATTCTACCCTCAACCGCAACTCACAAGGGTCTTTTGTGGCTCACACTTATTCAAACTCGACCAAATAAACGCAGGTTCTTAGCGAAACCGATTAGTGTATATGGTGAGTGATATTTCAGGTCAGATGGTGAAGTCTGGCTCTACCAAACTCTGAAAACCTGATTAGGTCCGCAGCGGGGCAGGCACAAAGTATGTGCTCTGCTGTTTCATCACTTCCTAAACAGAGGCAACACACACTGTCTTCCGACAGTCTGGGTCTCTGCATATGATGATTCAGATGACAGTGACCTGTAAAGAGGCCTGTTAGATATCGTAGTTTATTTCCACTGTAGCCCAACAACTGGTTTCAAACAATGAAGAGTGAATGAACTCCTTGAAGTGACCCAATCCTGGAAGATGTTGCAAGAAGACTTTAATTCTTTCCATCCCGGTGTTCAATGTTTATTTGGCAAAACCTAAAGCATTATCAATGACAGATTATGGTTCGATGAAGCTACTTGCCACACCCTCCTCACCTTCCAGACCAGTGCGGCCAGGAATCCAGACCAGATACAACTTGTTGTTAAGTCTTCCTATTGAGAAGAGTCGTTTTTTGGCAATTTGCTACCTACTTAAACGTTGCTCTGTAGGAGCTAAGAGCTTCCAAAGCCGCTGGACTGTCTGAGTAAATGTTTATTGACTTGTGCGTGGAGTTGGATTCTACCAATATCTCCGCACACCACAGCGGTCTCGAGGCCAACATAATCCATACCATCTATCAAATTCATCCTGTTTTTGAAACCTATAGTAATAATCAAATCTATCATTATAACCTGTTTCGTCTGAATGTTATCGTGAAATACTGAAAGTGTAGGTTAATTCTCCGACATACAGAATTTTCTTTAAGCAAATTCGAAAGCAACCTTTGTGAGAAATTAATGACAAAAGTTTCAAAATAAAAAAATGCGAGTAATTTCGCCGGAAGTTGCTCATTTCTTCGCAGGATGGCATCAGAGATGGTAAGAAAGAAATTCGATTGATCTTGCCCTGGATGAT
Organism: Leptinotarsa decemlineata; assembly: GCF_000500325.1. Taxonomy (NCBI): domain Eukaryota; kingdom Metazoa; phylum Arthropoda; class Insecta; order Coleoptera; family Chrysomelidae; genus Leptinotarsa; species Leptinotarsa decemlineata. Next base: position 335,124 of record NW_019290396.1, read on the forward strand.
TCGTCTTCGTCAAGGGAGTCGGGACAGGCGCCGTGAAGTAGCGTCGGGACGGTGCCACTATTGAGATGTTATGAATTTATTACAGTGTGATTGAGTTTCTGTATAAATTATTGAAGGATTGAAAAAGCAAAGCATGTGCTTTACGCTTGAAAGTACTAAAAATTTGACAAACTGTAATTTCAGACAAAATTATAACAATAATCACATGAATATACCGGGTGGGCTAAATTTCATGTCCCATGTAATTGACCGCTTCAAAGCAATAGATATATTAACTGCGTTATATCTCTATGAGTACCTTCAAGTCTTAGGGCAGATCGCACCCAGATGGTCAAAACCACTTCATACTCAAATGAAGGTAAAATTACTTGCAGCGTCCCACAAGGTTCGGTACTGGGCCCACTTTCATTCTTAATTTACATCAATGACCTATCTTCTATCAACATTCAAGGAAAATTAACTTTATTTGCTGATGATACTACAATTTTATGGCATGCTACTAACAACATACTGGTTTGACTCAAATTTCTCGAGCTTGAATTTATCAAAAACAAAAGTAGTGTCCTATCGTTGCCAGACTCCAGCCGTACATCTGAATAATATTCAAATTGACAACGTACCAACTTCTAAATTCCTCTGGATCTTATGGATGTTATGCAATACGAGTAACTGCATTTGAGCTCGGGTCTGCAGAAGCTAGAATGGTTTATTATTCCCTTTTTGAATCCCATCTTCATTATGGTATTTGCTTTTGGGGTGTGTGTTCTACCACATGCCTTCAATCAGTATTACTAATACAAAAATGTGCAATATGCAAAGCCAAGCCTAAGGACTCTTGTCGGCCTCTTTTTGCCTCTAACAGAGTCCTGACTGTGTTCTCCTTATTTATATATGAGACAATCTGCCTTCTCTTCAAAAATGGGGTATTGTTTAACAACTTGGACGAGCCAATGTATCAAACCAGGCAAAGATTCAGCTTCAAATTACCGCTGCCTTCTTCGACCCTAGTTAAAGATTCCATTATTTACAACGGTATCAAAATGTTCAATCACCTTCCTCAAGCTATAAGAACCATAAATGACCTTAGAGCTCTTAAGAAAGAGTTGAAAGACTTGCTTTCTGTGAGACCTTAGCAGAATTCTATGATGATGATTTTAATTGAGAAGACTAACTGTAATATCTACGGTATTTTATTGATTTGATTCAATTTAGTTTAAATTGATTTATTTAATTTTATTGATCATGTTCTTATATCCTGAACGTTTGTATTAGGTTATTATTCTCTTTTCAGTTCATGTTATCTCTTACTTTCAGTGATTTTACTTTTGTGATACTTTTGTGATTTAATGTATATGTTATTTATATTTTGCACAAGGCTTTGTCAATATGAATTTATTCTTCAGACAATAAAGTATATTTGAATTGAATTGTTTTCATGTTTGGTGAATAGTTGAAGAATATTTTTTCTCAAATACATTGTGTACAGTCTATCAGTGAAACATCGTGTTGAAAGTGGAGTATTTTCAGAATTTCTACTTCTCCATATGTTAGGATTTTGGACTGAATGAATAAGTACACTTCAGGATAAACTAGTTTCGCCTAGGATGAACTGGTTGGGCCTAATATGAATAAGTACACTTCAGGATAAATTAGTTTGGCTTAGTCTATTCTATGCTAACAGGGAATAACAAAACACCAGAAATACGAGTAATAAAATCAAGATGTATTTATTAATTAGATCAAAATCAAATTCACTTATTTCTGCATGGTGTACTCTGATGGCATTTAGAATTGCAGAGCACCATTTTTTTCTTGCATTTGCACCTGTTTGTCAAAAATTTTTTTACGCAGCTGCACCTTACGAAACCTTGCCCTGGACCAACTGAATGTTTAGTGGTTGCAGTCCTCAGAGATATTTCAGTATCTTGGTCAACATCACCTACGTTTAAAAATTTCTGAATGCAAATATCGAATTCAGTTCTGACAGAAAAAAACAAATCAAAACTAATATTTTTCAGTCACCAGAAAAATATGGTAATGTCGACATTGAAGTATACGTCTATTTAAAATAAGTATTATTAAAATGGGCTTGAAAAATACAGTGAGCAAAAAATCTGTACCTGCAATATAATTTCTGCAATACACCATATTTGGTGCCAACTTTATAAAGGTCCTCATCGTTTTTCCGAGGAGTAACCCCAATAATGTTTCTGAAATCATCTCTGCCTATGTCTACGTCTGGAATTGGTATAGTTAGATTGTCTCCAATGTTGGCAGGTGGATGGGATTTGTCGGAAGAAGCTTTCATTTTTTTTGCTTGTTTTTGAAATTTTTTTGCCGCCGTTATTCTAGCATGTTCTGTGTATCAATTTCCACAACGCCGCCATCTCCATCTTCACTATGGTTACTATTCGAATCATATTCGATAACTTTTCTGAGGTCGTCCTCATCCTGAAGATCATTTATTATTTCTTGCGGTAACGATGAAGTCGAAAGTCCTAGGTACTTTAGGCTCTATCCCGAATAAGGCCTTGTGAGGCGATTGTTTTATTCCTGAGTGAAAGGTTTTTCATAAACTGGACATATCTTAAACCCTCCGACCATTTCGTTGAATTGTTGTCCTTCAGCCAAGAACTTATCATGTTCTCTAAATCTTGATTAGCGCGTTCAACGGAAACCTGCCATTGACTGTGCCTTGGTTTTCCATGCACAATTTTAAGTTCTGGCCAAAGAGTTGCGAGCTCACTAATCACATTATTGGCTAATTCTCTATCATTGTCAGATTGGAGAATGCATGGTGCTCCTATAGTTAGAAATATATCATTCAGGTAGTAGGCCACTTCTGTCGCTCTCTTAGATGTTAAGGCACGCAGAAGAACAAATTTTGTTGAACGGTCTTGGTAAACCATAATAAATTTGAATTGTTCATCAGGTTGTGTCTGAAAATCGATCAAATCCACCTGGCATATACTATTCATTTCAGAGTGAAGAATCGGCTTTGAAACTAGTCCTCTCTTCTTTTTTCTCTTCTTTTGTTGACATACATCACACATTGATAAATTGAGGCTTATCATTTCTTTTGTGATATTAGCATATTTTTTTGATGTCTCGGCTAACATTCTGTCACGTCCTCCATATCCAACCGCCACATGAGCTGCGTCAATCACATCATAAAGCTCATCAGCTTGTAGATAGTATTTTATATTCCCTTCCCTCCGTGCTATTAGTTTTTTCACATCTCCTATTTTAAGCACACCAAATCGTTTGAGTCGTCTTTGTTGTAAAGGTGTCCTTTTTTCCGACTTTTCAGCATCTTCCACTTGTTCAACCAGTTCCGAATATTTATCTGATAACAAAACACAGTATAATGAGAAGACTTTTTCTTTTCACTTTCCGCAATTTCTGCTACAAACTTTTCTCTCCACTTTTTTTGATCTGCTTGTCTACTAGATGTAGAAGGCTCATCCATGATAATATAAAACAAACCGAAAAAATATACTTTTATCTTTTCAAAACACGAGTATCAACTAACACGTCCTCAATTCAAAGCAGAATGAGCGTAACTGGGCAAGCGACGACGTGAGAAATACGATCGGGGGATCCCCGAATGCACAGGCCTCGACACGTACCTACTCGCCTAATTTGTCCCTGTTAGCATAGAATAGACTAGGTCAAACTAGTTTATCCTGAAGTATACCTATTCATATAAGGCCCAACCAGTTCATCCTAGGCCAAACTAGTTTATCCTGAAGTGTACTTATTCATATTAGGCCCAACCAGTTCCTCCTACATTAAACTCCTATCATCCTTAGGACAGACCCGTTTCGCCTAGTCTGTACCGGTTTATTCGATCGCATACAGGATAAACTAGTTTAGCCTAGGTAAAACTAGTTTGGCCTAAAATCGGGTTTGGCCGGTAACATATACATTAATTGCATTATTATTATTTATGAACATTAATATGAAAAGTACAATTAGAACAACTGCAACCTTACAATGTTGAAGCGCCTTGTAATATATTTGAACCATCTGAGTTGACAATTTCGTGGGCGTTACCATTTAATTCTTGAAGTGAAGAGGACGATGATGTAACGCTGGAGCTGGCTGTTGGGGTTAGTCTTTCAGCAATAGCCATTTTATAAAAAATAGAATGACCCTCAGCTACTGTTGTAGACTTCCATCTTCCGTGCTTCTCAATATCCGTTATATTTGCTTCTGATTTTGCTAGCAAAGAAACAGAAGACTTTCTGAAACAGTAACCTATGTATTCCTTTGGTTTCGGGAGGTTCAGAAACTCGGTATTTGTAGAGGGCATTTTCCCAAATGTATTTTTACCAACTGGGTTGGCACTGCATGTATAAATTCAGTATTTAAAAAAACGTTGATGATTAATAACACAAGGGCTTAATGCAACACATGTATTAAAATCGTCTAATGTTTTTTCCAATAATGCAAAAAGAACGGCCTATTTTCTTTTTTATATTTGGAATTTGAACAATCAGTGATTTCTTCATTAATTCAATATCTTCTGTCAATAAATGGCACAGCTCTTTACACCAGCAGGCTCCATATATTCCGAAAATAGTAGCAACTTCTATCATCAAATATTTTTTATTTGGCGCCTCATTTATAAATCTCTGGACGTAAGAGTTTTTGATTTTTTGGGCCTAGAACTTTCATTTTTCCGCATTAAGAATGGTATTTTAAAATATTTGCCTTTATCAACAGCAATTTTAACGATCGCACTCGACTTTATCATTGAAAACTAGCTCCACAAAGTTGACGAGTTCCATATTTTTCATTTCTCTTCTAGATAGGCTAAGATGACGGTTTCGCTGAAATTTCTTTCGACGTTTTTAAGTCTAAACCAGCTAAGAAAATTAGAATAGGTATGCGATGTCGTACTGCTGAGCTGATTTTTTTGATGAAAATTCAATTGAAGCTCTTTCTGCAGCCTATTCATGATCGTCAGGAACACGCAATTCCTCACTATTGTTATTCATTGTGCAAGACACTAAACACCAGCAAAAACTTTAAATATGACTTTAAACAAATCGCGTGAGCTGAAAACAATACTGTTCGTTGATAACCAGGTGATTTGGCGTCACCTGACACGGCTACTTCACAGTAAATGCGATAACATGAAAATAGTTAACTGACAAGAGATGTCAAAATGTGTTTTTATAGAAATTACAAATTCCTCTATTTTATTATGAAAACAGGACACTTGTACAGAAAACTTTGTATGATATTTGTGTTAAAAGTGAGTTTTATTTTGTTCGTGAAATTGCTCAACTCGCTACGCTCGTTTCGCTTTTCACTCACAAAATGAAACCTTACTTTTAACGTTCATATCATAAACAGCTTTTATTATTTTATAACATTGAAAATTTTGTGTTTATGCCTCCAAATATTACTGGAGTTTTTTCTCATTACCAAATCGTTATTTTTAACACCTCGACACGTGTTTCGATCACCAAGTGATCATATTCAAAGAGGAAGATTAAAACTCAGTTTTAAAACTCAGTTTTAGTCTTCCTCTTTGAAGATATTTCTGGCCAAAGAGTTGCGAGCTCACTAATCACATTATTGGCTAATTCTCTATCATTGTCAGATTGGAGAATGCATGGTGCTCCTATAGTTAGAAATATATCATTCAGGTAGTAGGCCACTTCTGTCGCTCTCTTAGATGTTAAGGCACGCAGAAGAACAAATTTTGTTGAACGGTCTTGGTAAACCATAATAAATTTGAATTGTTCATCAGGTTGTGTCTGAAAATCGATCAAATCCACCTGGCATATACTATTCATTTCAGAGTGAAGAATCGGCTTTGAAACTAGTCCTCTCTTCTTTTTTCTCTTCTTTTGTTGACATACATCACACATTGATAAATTGAGGCTTATCATTTCTTTTGTGATATTAGCATATTTTTTTGATGTCTCGGCTAACATTCTGTCACGTCCTCCATATCCAACCGCCACATGAGCTGCGTCAATCACATCATAAAGCTCATCAGCTTGTAGATAGTATTTTATATTCCCTTCCCTCCGTGCTATTAGTTTTTTCACATCTCCTATTTTAAGCACACCAAATCGTTTGAGTCGTCTTTGTTGTAAAGGTGTCCTTTTTTCCGACTTTTCAGCATCTTCCACTTGTTCAACCAGTTCCGAATATTTACTCTTTGAAGATGATCACTTGGTGATCGAAACACGTGTCGAGGTGTTAAAAATAACGATTTGGTGTTGGGAAAAAACTCCAGTAATATTCATTACTACACCAAAGGTTCCAAACAGTGCATCATATGCCTCCAAAGGTTTTTCATTTTATCGCTAGATGAATATGCCAACTTGACATTCTTCTTCATTCAAAAATGAACCGTAATCTATGGAAATTTTTTGTAATGGATAATATGAATAGAAGTCCCATGGAATCGAAATTGCGAAAAAAGAATTTTCCTGGCGTATTCAATGAAGAACTCAACATTATCGTTTAGTATAATCGTGACGACAAGCTGATTGATGATTTCAAGAATATTATATACTATATTATATATTATTTTATATTAATATTATATATTATATTCATTTACTTTATATTCCGAATGTATCAAACTTACAATTCGAGTACTTCTAACGGGCCCAGTTATCATTATCGTAGACGTGCTCACAGTGAATAAATTGATTTTTTCTTGTACACTGCAGAATTTAGATCAAGTATGTTTAAACAAACACATCAAAGACTAATGAGAAAAAGTGATGAAAGAACAACTCGTTAAAGGTAAATTGAGTATTTAATGAATATTGTATGTTGAGCTATTCTAAAATCCATTAGGAAAAAATTCCTTCATTTATTCAGGATGATTGAACAAAGAAGACATTTCTTATCAATTAATTCTTTTCCATTTTAAAATGGGATTATAGGAAACGTGGATTCATAATTTATTATACTTGTTGATCTTTTTATACCTTTAAATGTCTTAAGCTAACAAACACAAATCATAAAGGGAATACAAGCCACCAAAGTTTTTTTGTTTGAATAATTTTTCAAAGAATAAGGTCGAAATGAAATTATATTTCCAAGAAAAATGACAACCAGAAGAGATCAAAGCAGCGAAGTGGAAGCAATTGTTTGTTTCCAACTGTATGTTCGTAAACAAGAAAACATAACATGAATATTTTATTAATTTATTAGTTACCACATTTGTAATATGGAATATTCAGTTGGGATGAAGTCCTGAAAACACATATTTCACAATTATAAGATATCCAGAAACGATTTTTCAAGATTCCCCTACATAAACCACGAAGATACTCTACAAGAAAGTCGTATGTGGCATATTTTCTATATAAAATCAGCATCAACTTGTATTTCCCCATACCTCCAAGAACAGCATTAGGAACAAAGGCCAATATTTCGTTCCATATATGATAAAAAAAATATTGGTCAATATGACCAAATCATCCAGAACCAAAAATAATAAATATGTTACTACAATAATTTATTAATATTTGAATAAAAACACATTTTTGACAAAATATGAACTGAAATTTCTATTGTTTCTATAGTTTATAATGATAAATTCAATAATCGAATAGAACTGGCTGATACTTGATGAAAATCCATATTGAAACTAATTATTACAGTATATTTTATGATTTTGTCTATAAAAGGGGTTTTACAAAAACCGTGACAGGTGTTCCGCTACCCAATAGCTTTCTCAAACGTGAACTCTTCTACTATACAATAGAGTGTACTTTGTTTGCTGATGATACTACCCTGATTACCTCTAACTATGAAAAAATTAGGTTGATCCTCATATATGTATATCCTACAATCGTAATATTTCATTTAGATCACCTTCAACATCATATGTACTTCATTCTCTGCTTTCCTAATGAATTTGTTGATCTGCTAGCTGTTGAAGACTTCTGATTCTTTTATTCTGTAAGCAACATTTTTCCCTTTGATAAGAAATGCGATAACCTTTCAGAAAGTGGCCATTTTTCTTCACTAATTAGGTACTTTTCATTATAGAGTGCATGCTCTACGAGGAAGAGGATTTGACAATTTCAGATTTACACAGACTTTTCTAAGGCCTTCGACAGGCTTGACCATGGCATTCTACTGAACAAACTAGCAGCTTTTGGATTATCTCCACCCTTAATCGCACTCTTTTAGTCCTATCTACGGGATCGGAAACAATACGTTCAGCTCAATGGTTTCAAATCTACCGAATATAGTGCTTCTTCCCGTGTTCCACAAGGTTCAAATCTTGGACCGTTGCTCTTCAATATATTCATTAATGATATTGCAGATATTATAGATGTGTATTTTTTTTTACATGCCGATGATCTAAAAGTATACTGCCTCGTTGAGAACATAGATGATTGTGTGAACCTCTCAGCAAACGTAGGACGGGTTGTAGAATGGTGTTATCGAAATAACTTGTCACTGATCCCGGATAAATGTAAGGTCATGTCCTACAGTTTGAAAACGAATATCTTGATCTTTGATTATTCAATAGGAAACGTTTCCCTGGTGAGACCAGAAACATTTACTGATCTTGTGGTCACATTTGACACTGCACTATCATTTAATAGGCAAATCGATAATGTTGTAACCTCCTCCTGTCGTTTGTACGGATTAATTGCACGTAAAAGTAGTGATTTCAAAGAAACTTCGACCTTAAAAACTTTATTCTATGCTTTCATAAGATCAAAGTTAGAACACGCGTCAGTTGTGTGGAGCTCCTTTTATCAATATCCCATTGATAGAATAGAAGCAATTCAACGAAGATTTTTAAAACTGCTAAGCCTAAAAACCGATGGCATTTATCCTCCAATAGGAACAACTCAGTCTGAATTGCTACAAAAGCTCTTTTGCAGTCTCGAAAAAAGTCGTGAATATTATAGTGTTGCACTAACCTATAAAATTATCAAAAGCATAGTTGACTGCCCAACATTACTGGAAAAGTTTAATATTTGCATTCCTAGAATCTGTTCCAGACACCCGAGTACTTTCTATATAAAAACATCTCGCACAAATGTTCTGGAGAGTTCTCCGATCCATACCATGTGTAAAGTGACAAATTCTGTTAGCGATAATTTAGTTTAGTCAAATATAAAATAACACTTCCTGAAATAACTGTTTTGTCACCTATAATAAATATTAAATGTGTAGTGTTTATAGTCACTTGTTTGTATTGTTTGTAGACTTTACAGTCACTTGTTTGTAATGTATTAATTATACTCTGTTATTTCCTGCTCTGTAATTTGGCTATGTCCTGTAGAGTATTGTATCACAAATGAATAAATAACTACATTTTTGCACCAAATAAATTACATGAGTATTCTGTAATAGATTTGCATTTCTTCATATCCATCCATTTCGAAAACAAATCATGAATGATTTCGTACCTAAAATCTGATTTTCAATAATTGTGTTGCTGCATACGAAGCAATATACAGGGCCTTCCAAAGAAAACTTGACCCCCCTGTAAGAAACTAACGTGTAATCAAAAATTTCAAAGTACACTTCAACTTTTATTTAACTAATTCTGATATTTTCCCCCCTATTATCATTTGAAAGGCCTTTTGTTCCTCTATAACTTCTGTGATTTTTTTTCGAAATTGGTCAATCCGTTATTGGGAAATTAAATGTTGAACGTTTTCTTAAAGAAAAAACAGAAAATTCTCTGTCGATCATTTTATTGAGGAAATCAACAAAAATTAATATTAATGGCAACACAATACATGGATGAAGTGTTCAAAATAACCTCCATCTAGTTCCTTAGATCAATGAAGATGTCCGGAGTCAGAAATCGGCATCCCCGAACGATTGATTAGTAGTAAACGTTTTGAAATGGACGAAGCTGTTACTTTTTTCTGCATTGGTAGTCTTTGTTGAATCTAGATAGTTGGCCACTGTCACTTCTTCACGAATTATTATTCAGTCATCCTTGTTCACTGTGTTCCAATATGGTTCATTCTACTGAAGAAAGAATAGAAATTGTTGCAACCTATTATCGAAATAATGAATGTGCTAAAACTGCAGGAATAATTTACATTACGAATCATTCAGATCACAGATATCTGAAGTTTCGAACTTCAGGTTCTGTTCAAAACAGAAAACATAAAGTATCCCGTCCTGTCAGAAACGACGGAGTTGAAGTTGCAGTTTTAGGACATGTACAAATGGATAATCGACAATCTGTCAGGCAAGTAGCTAGAGTGTCTAGTATTTTTCGGATTTTAAAAGTCTTCAAATTCCATCCTTTCAAAATAAGGCTAGTTCAGAAATAGAACGAAGATGATCCTGATCGTCGACTTCAGTTTTGTGAGGTGTTCAGCGAGAAATGGACCAATAACCCAAACCTATTATACAATACATGTTTTTCAGACGAAAGTTCTTTCATGATGTATGGTGAAGTGAATAGACATAATTTTCACTTCTGGAGCGATGTGAATCCTCATTTGATGATGGAAACACATTCACAAACTTCACAAAAATTGAATATCTGGACCGGCATTCTTGATAATCAGTTTGTTGGACCATTCTTCATTGAAGGTAATCTCAATGGAGACACATACTTAAATCTATTACAAGGTTGTGTAGATCCTATGATTACAAAAATTTCAGAAAATGATGACAATTCAGTATAAAATGAAATAACATTCCAGCAGGATGTTGCTCCCCCACATTTTGATGTTCACGCTAGACAGTTTTTGAACGAATGTTCTCCAATGCAATGGATCGGCAGAAGGGGTCCAGTAAAGTGGCCAGCTAGATCACCTGATCTCACACCGACGGACTTCTTTCTGTGGGGACACCTGAAGTCGAAAGTGTATTCTACCAAGCCTACAAATCTAGAAGACCTGTGACAGAGAATTGTTCGTGAATGCCGATTCCTGACTCCGGACATCTTGAATTATGTACGGAACGCTTTCGAGAGTAGACTGTATTCTTATATGGAACTAGGTGGAGGTCATTTTGAACAATTTATCTGTTAATTCTGTTTCACTCATATTATTTGGTGTTGATTTCCTCATTAAAATGAACGACAGCAAATTTTCTGTTTTTTCTTAAATGAAACTTTCAACATTTAATTTCTCAATAACGAATGAACCAATTTCGAAAAATAATACAGACGTAATAGAGGGACAAAAAACCTTTCAAATATTGTATCACTCGACATCCCATGCCATTGAATAAACTAGGGGAGGTAATTGCTGACCGCAGAAGGTTAAGATTCGGGTATGATTTTCATTTCCACCTAGAAATAAAAATTGAAGTGTTCTTTCAAATTTTCGATTACTTATCCGTTTCTGACTTACAAGGGAGGTCAAGTTCTCGTTGAAACGCCCTGTATAGTTAAATGTGTTATATTGAGTATTTCATCCCTTGAAATATTTCAGTACTGAATTATCATTATTATTAATCTAATATTATCATTACAGTATGCAAATGTATTTTTTCTTCGAAATTTTTATTTACACTCTTGTGTTTTTTTGTAAATTTTCAACTAGTAATTCAAGATCTATAAAGACAGCTATAGTGAAAAAATGTTTCACTTATCATTTTGTCAATTCAACCAACAAAAAAACAATTCGTTAGATACGTTTTATACTTTCTCATTCATTCTTGAATATACTCAGTTAGCATTTATTTTTTCCAATTGAAAACCTTCAAAACAAATCTGAAAATACCCTTCAAGATACTTATTCAAAACATTGTTACTATAAAAATCTCATTCATTTCAACCACTTGTTCAACGAGGATGTAGTCATTAGGTGTATAGTATCTCCCCCTATTGCACAGCTTTGTAAGCTCTCTAGAGGCCTAAGCTCATCGATCCACCCGTTGGTGAAGAATAATGAAACCTGCAAAGTGGTGTGTATCTCCAATAAGGATTCTCAAAGGCATTTATATTGATAAATGACTTGTAAAATTGATATATTTGCTAACTGACGAAAGCAACATAGAAATGGAATGAAGTATTGCATTTAAATACAGTAAGATTTTAGCCAGAGTTAGTTTTTGAAATTGGCTCTTAAATACATTTTCAGCAAAAAATTCATGTAGGTATCGTTCATTTCAATACAATTGTGAGTGTAGTCATGATACATTGTTTAATGTAATTCGATTATTTTATTTTGAAACAAAAATATACTATGAGTTTGCTATTCCAAAGAGAATTGAAACACATCTTCTGATTAAAAGTATACTCCACAAAATAGAGCACAAGAAAAAACACTTTGTACCCCTTGGAACCTTTAAAACCTTTTTATTATTTCCTTCTTCATACCAACCTCATATCAATTCTAAAAATACAAGCACACCTGGTCTTGCAATTCCGTGAGGTTTTCCCGGTTTGGTCGGGAGTAAAAAATTGCTGCACATTATGTAAATTGCCAAGATGTTTGTTATTTCAAGATTGTGGACATTAATTTTAATGGTGCGACATCTATCAGCAACATGCCGAAGTATATCGAGGGTAGTTTGGCGAGGGTTGCAGCGATGAGGGAGCGATAATATCGGCATTTAACACATACAGAGCGGTTCGAATGAAAGCGATCAATCTGTCTGCGTACAGAAATTTGTAACAGTTTGGCGCTGGAGAGTCAGGTCCGGTTTGGCACATATTGAAGTAAGTTTATCAAAACTTAATTGAAGAGACAAGAATATGAAAAGCTAATGAGATGCTGAAGACGAGTTGTCTCCGCCCAAAACTTGGAAGAGATTCAATGATTTCCATTCAAGTGTTTTTTTAATATATCACATTGGGTAACGTCCGTGTGTATGGTATCTGTTTGGAATATTGACTGTTTTAGAATAAGTGATTTACATGTGATTCAATGTTCATAACCTTGCAGTTTATATCTGAATGTGAATTATGTACACCTAATAAGTTTTATTGAAGTTGATGTCTTTTTCCTCACTTTGAACGTTTCCCAACTCTTTAATGTGATAATGCAAAAGTAGAAAGTCAGAAAGCTTCTATTCAATATATTTCATGCTTGTGTAATAAATAATTCGTTTGAAAATGTTATTTAACCAAAAAACTAGTTGTGAGTGTTATTTACATTTTGGCAAAATAACAATGGGTGCAGAAATAGATTTAATAAAATTTACCTCGAGAAATGGTGTTATCATATCACTCAGAATCACTCCGTTTACTAAAATATTAATTTTGATTTCTCTTATCACTTCAAATTCCTGTTTTTCTTTCATTTTGTTACAACAAAAGATATCTTCAAATTATTTTATATGACCAGATTCATCAAAAACTCCTGGTGGGAACAGTTTTTTGTTCTCTAATAAATCTCAATCATTAAATACTGTTACCAACATAGGTGTTCTCAATTCAAAACCCAAAATTTGAGCAATAAAATGAAGGAAAACTTCAGAAAAGGAATGAATTTGCAAAAAAACTTCGAAATACGAAAATTGAAATTGAACGATTTCAAATTAGCACAGATGAATGAACTGTTTACTCTTTGAAAGACATTTTGTGCATTTACTCCCATGCTCCTTACTATCGATTGAATTTTGGTAATTTTTTCAGATTGTAGAAGGGTTTACCCCAAAAAAACAATGAACTGTTTATTTATGTGATTTATATTGAATTACGAATTACATTCCTCCTCTATATGCGAATAAATAATGCGTAACTGTATAGTTTTGTTTTTTGTTTCACTGATTGTTATTCACCAAATTTGGTGTTTTTTTTATACAATTTCCAAATTCCGCAATGATACTATTTTCAATTTGAACAATGTTGCCCTGTGAAATTTCATGAATTGAATTCAGGTAATTTGATAAAATATCTTTAGATTTCGCCAATCCATACATATTCAAGTATTTAGTTGAAGTATCAGAACTAAGCAAGATTGCACCAATGACATTGTTTCTTTCAGGGAAAAATCGGTTTTTATCTCGTCAATCGTCACAAAACGCCATCTTTCGATGAGTTTCTTCAATCTTGGAAATATGAAAAAGTCGCAGGATGACAAATCTGGTGAAAACGGTGGTTGAGGATTGACTACTGTGTTTATTTTTCCACAATACGGTTTTTTCGTATTGCTTCTCGGAAGCGGCGCTTAACTTCAAGATAATACTCCTTATTGACCGTACGACCATGTGGCAGGAACTTCTGATGCACTACGCCACGGTAATCGAAGAAAACAGCAAGAAAAAGCTTGACATTTTTAGTATTGGCTCTCCTGGGCTTTTCCATTGGGACAATTGGACTGTGGTTTCGATTCCATAACTATAACCATATACCATAACTCGTCACCAGTTATAACCTTTTCAGGCAAATCTGAATCCCCGTTGACGTCACTCAATAATTCCTGAGTAATGCTCATGCGACGGTTTTTTTGGACAAAATTCAGCAATTTTGAATCGAACTTCCCTACCACACGCTTCATGTCCAAGATTTTCGAAAAATTTGCATGGCATGAGCCAACCGATTTGTCGACATCTTCAGCAACTTCTCTAATAGCGATTCGATGATTGTTCATAACAATTTTCTTCCATTTCCCAACATTTTCATCGGTTGTTGATGTGTGATGGCGTCCAGGGTGTGAGTCGTTATTCGCATCTTCTCGACCTTCTGTGAAAAGCTTCTACCATTTTCTGACTCAGAGTACAATCAGCATATACCACTGTCAACGTTCCAAGTGTTTTTGAGCACTAATTTCCATTTTTTACACAAAATTTGATGCAAATTCTTTGATTCATTTTTGCTTCTCACCAACAAACTTAACATGCTAAACAACTGGAACTGTAAACATATGTTCCATACGAATGTACCAACATGAAAAAATCGTTAATCGAATATACGTAGCCGGCGAAATTTCAACATTCATCTCAATTTTGGAACACACCCTGTACATACTATTCGTACATGTATTATTTTCGTATTCATTTATTTTCATCATTTTCAGAGTAACTATAAGGAAATGACATGCTTCATAGGTGAATCTGCAAGTAAAACGTTTGACTGGGTAATTCTATTCTGTTATTATTTTTTCGTAATCCCATACTGTTATTTTGATTTAACGGTATTCGGATGACAATTGAAAACCTAAGATTTTTTAGCCACCGGCAGCCGTTTCAAAATTTTCATATTTTCGGCAGTAAATTAACACTCACTGCACATGATTTCCCCAATATTTCTAAAGAAATTGATTTTCTTCCTCAATTTCTTCAACTTCATCCATGGTCGTTGTTAAAGCAAACTCGCGAACTCAAAAAACTGACGTTGTTCACAATATTGTTGTGATATTCAACGAAAGTCATTTTTTGTGGAGGAAAAAATCAGTTTTTTATCGACCTTTTTTTGGGTAATTGTTACCTTCCACAATCTGAAAAAATATAAAAATTATAATGGAGACCTTTATACAAGTGTAGATCTATACTCACACATACAAAACCCAACAACACTAAAGAAAAAACAAAAAATTGTATTTATAAAATACCTTGTTCTTGTGGTAAAAGTTATATTGGTGAAACCTCAAGACCATTGAAAGTGCGTGAGAATGAACATCGAGATTATATAAAAAATAGACAATTGACAGGATCAAAATTATCAGAACACATTTTAAAATCAGACGGTGAACATCGGGTGGAATGGAATAGGACAAGAAAGATTACCAATGAGCCTCATTCTAAGAGACATAAGCTAAAAGAATCAGCGTATATTCTCATGTCTGAAGAGAACTGTATCTCGAATAGCTCCTTAGAAATAGACCGTACTTGGCTACCCATCTTGAAGAAAACTTTGGATAGTGGCGAAATGGCTGATATCGGAGAGTACCTTGTATTACATCGAATATTTCAGTTGTCAATCAACAACATTGACATAATTTCATATTTCAAAACTTCTTTGACATCTGTCGAAGAAGTGAAGAAATAAGCTCTCAAAAAAGGAATAACTGTGTATATATTCGAATTTTTATCCATTTCCGAAGACGGAGGCAGATTTTGGCCTCCGAAACGTGAAAGATAAGTATTATTTCTTAATAATTTTTTTGATAGGCAAAATTGTTGAATACGAAAAGTTACTGATAAATAGAAGATTTTTCTTTGTGAAAAATACTTTGATTTTTAGGCAATAACTTATCGGGGTAAACTAAAAAGTTTGCCCTTCTACACTTGTATAAAGTTCTCCATTATAATTTTTATATTTTTTCAGATTGTGGAAGGTAACAATTACCCAAAAAAAGGTCGATAAAAAATTGTTGTGATATTGTTAAGCTGTTCCATGACAACACGATGTTGGAATTTTTCAGTAGAATTACGAGGTAGGTACGTGGTATGTTCTTTCCTCGGTATCAAAATGTAATCTTTCAGCAGGATTACGAAATGTCTTGAACGACACACTGCCGATACCAATTAACGAATTCGGTTGTTATAATCCTCGGCTGCGCCAATATTCAACCTCATGCGATATTTGCTACATAACTACCTTGTTAAGTAAATAACTATTTTCAATTTCTTGTTCAAAAATGTTCATTGTTTTCGAATTTCATACTCTTTTCTTCCATGGTTTTAGTCCTCATTCTACACAAACTATTCAGCTGAGAATTTCATATTCAGAATAAATAAAAAAGGACTGAGTGTTAACCAAATTCGCGGGCATACTCTATCAGAATATTTCTCTAACATCTTGGTCGATCTAATTTTTCTGTCACAGATTTCAGTAAAGCTTTCGATAAGGTTGATTATGTGGTTATGTTGAAAAACTATACCCTTTTGGGCTTTCAGATCGACTGTTGAAGCTGTCAGCTTCGTATCTTATAGACAGGAAACCGTATGTAGTTTATAAGGGATGGGAATCAGAGAATTTCTTCACAAGATCTGGGGTACCCCAAGGGTCCAATCTAGGACTCCTCTCTTTTTATTACTAATAGCTGATCTGCCGGAGGTAGTTCAGAACTTGCATTGTGCACTATTCGCAGATGACTTTAAATTATTCATTCAAGGAAATCAAAAGTCAAGAAGATCAGATTTTGCTACAAAATGACATAGATAGACTTTACAAGTGGTCTCTGTCAATTCACCTCACATTTAATGTTGACAAGAAGACAGAATGTAGAGATTTAGCAGTTACGCTGGATGGAAAACTCAATTTTGAGCAACATATGACCAACATTATAAACAGAGCATATAGAATGCTTGGCTTCATTATTAGGAACTCATTCAAATTCACAAAAATATCAACATTACTGACACTTTATAGTGCATTTGTCCGTAGTATACTGGAATATGGTGCAATAATATGGTCTCCTTCTGTATCTGTATCTGTATAGCAGGGAGGCTGAGTGTAGACTCACAGCAACTAGGCCACATGTGATCCATTTCACATCTTCCCGAGGAGTGACTTATTCATCTTCCTTTCCAGGAAGGTGAATAGGTCACTAAGAGGCCAAGACTCTTTTTGTCTCACGGTGGCCTCCGCGAAGGTTTTGGGAGGTGCAGCGATATTACTGTCGTTGCGCGGCTTCTTCATACTTCCTGGGGTTCCCACCGTGGACGTGCATAAGTGGGGGAGCTTTTCTGCAGGGGCAGCTGGTTCCTTACCTTTATTCAAGGCGGAGCCCTTGGCACCAGCCGCAGGAAGTACCCTTGCTGCTGGAGGTGATCTGCTATGTCCAGCCTCTTTCCTAGCGATAGATTGGGGTGGACATTTCTGTTCATCCCCAGCCACCGCCTTCGATTGAGGTAAGCACATCTGTCCAGCCTAAGGATTGGTTTTTGTTTTTGTTGTTTTTGTGTTGTTTGATTCATGTGTGTTCCCACGAGTAGTAAGAGAAGAGTTGGCCACCTCTCCCAGAACCCCGCATTACCAGAGACGGGCTGACTATAATGAGGTTTCGTCCAGTTCCCCATATCACTCTGCGGCCATTCAGCTGTCGGCACGATTCCTTACACCTTGGTTTGGGTAGGCGGGTCCACGGTGGCATGTTTTACAAAGGCTTTCGAGGGGTTTTAGTTCCCCCCATCCTACTCATTTCTGTCACTGACCAGGAGTCCGGCGACCCTGTCTGTAAGACCACATTGACTTCCTGGACAGGGCCTCCAGTCCCCTGGCCGTTCCCCTATCCGCCACCTGGGAGCGCACACGATAGGTAGCCCAACCCAAGGGAATATGGTCTCCTTATTATTCAGTTCATAAAAATGGAATTGAAATGGTACAGAAAAAATTATTAGGAATTCTACATTACAAAAAACATTGTGAATATATTTTCAATTTTAGTTATCATACTTTCTTGAATGAATTTAAATTCACAACCTTAGAATCCAGAAAAAAACTTGCTGTTCTATTATTTTTCTACAAGATATGGCATAATGGAGTAGATAATCCACATTCGTTGTCAAAAATTCATCTGAACTGTAGTACATACTTCAATAATAGAAGGAAATATATATTTGTTTTGCCTAAACGTCGAGCCAATCTAGATTTAAATTTCCCACTCTATATTATGTGTTCTCTTGAAAATTGTTTGTCAAATGTAATGTAAAAACAAAAAAAATATTGAAATTGAGATGTCATCCTTAGAAATTATTACTTATTGTAACTGAGAGTCAATTCAAATGAAAAATGTCCATTTGTCATTTTCAACAGAATATGTCTTTGAATTTGATTTTGATTAAGGTGATTTGTAACTTAACTTTCAATCGTTGTGTCATATTGAGAATGGTTATTTATTCAGTTTCTGATATTGTAATCCATTATTGGAACTGCTTGTTCTGTAGATTACTTAATACATTACTTCAACGTGAAATCAAGTTCCATGAATCTAAAAAAATTTCTGAGTTTCATGAAACAATTTTTAGTTTCGAAACGAAGAAGTCTTTGAGGTATTCTCAGTAGAATATAACAAAAACGTCTCCTCTTTTATTTGCTCTTTCCAGAACAGCAAATATATGGAGGCACTCATAAAAGACTCTATCTGTCAATTCCCATCGCTTTCGTTTCATTTCGTGAAGCAAAACAAAACGAACAGCCTTATAAAGTTAATGCAATCAGCACTAAATCATGTCGAAATGATAGCGACATCAATAAGATCACATAAACGTCAATTACAGAACCAATTAAAATCAGAGAATCGCGGGTGATTAACGTTTGGCTTTGTAAACATTCTGTTAATTGGTGGTTAAGAACAGTGAGCCGCGAAACAAGGCAGGCCTTGTCGCAGTTTTAATAGCTCGCGATTTTCTTAAACGGTTGAAAAGTTGTTAGCACTAGACATTATGAGAAAGATTACCATTATTAGTCTTAGAGGTTTTCCCTCATTGCTCGTTACCAGTCTCGTTATCATTACCGACGTCATCTATTTCCACAAACTGCGCGCCAGATTCATATCGTTATTAGGAAATGAAGGTGATTGCTCTTTCAAAGAGACTCTGAAGCGCTTTCATTGAAATATCGATTTTGGGTGAAGAATCTCACAACAAAGGGAAACCAATCGTTTTGAGAAAAATAAACGGTTGGACTTGAACAACTTTTTTCTCGAAACTTACGTATATGATATATAAAATACAAAAAAATGAGATGAAAATTGTCCGCGATAAACGTGTAATTTTGCCTCGAAACGTTGGTTTCTATAATATAAATTTCAATAAAGAATATAGCTTGGAGAACGGATTGAAATAGTGAGTTTGTACTACCAGAATGGAAATAGTGCTAGAGATGCTGCTGGTGTGTTCAATGATAATCATCCAGGAAGAAATGTACGACACAAATACGATTCGGAATTATTGAAAACATTCATGGAAACTGGATCTGTTTACAATAAAAAGCATAACCGTTCAGGAGTTGTGAACAATGAAGCTATCTATACTGCAGTTTTAGGGTACGTTGGACTAATGGAAAATTCGGAAACTCTCACTAAGTTATCTCAGGAATCAGTCGAACAAATGTTTTCAGGATCCTTCATATGTACTAATGTCAATTTGTTTTTCGGATGAATGTAGATACGTTTAGTATGAATGGATAGGTGAATCGTCAAAATTTTCGCTTGTTTGAAGGTGGTTGACAATGTTCCGTGGTGAATTTCATCAGTTCGGACTCCCATTGTCTAATATAATTTAAATTGATTTGATAACCCTGAAAAAATCAAAAAGTTTACCCGAAAATAACAATTTTATAAAAAAACTGAAATTACAAAGAAATAGCATACAACAACAACCAAACAAATAAAAATTGAAATATCAATAAAAGCCGAAAAAATTGAAAAATTAAAAATATTAACAAAAAATTAAAAAATTATGAAAATTAAAAGATTTCAAACCAAGTTATGTCACAAAGTTTCGATTGTTAGTATCCACAATCGTCTTGGGGTGATAACTGGACTCATTCCTCCGAGATCTGACTATTTAAAGGTCATTCGAGTGCTTTCACCTATGCCCTCTTTCCTTTTTCCGCTTCATTGGTTTTGGCGGGAGATGAACGTTTGGCGGGAGTTGGTCGTTTTTCGCTTGATTAGAGGTTTCCATATGTTACGTATCGCTACGCTAGATTGACTAAATGCCTTGTTGGACAACATATACGCAGCTTCTTCGAATTTTCGCCTAAACCAGTGTTCTTCTTTGTGATTTCAGCTTGAGCTCACTTGATGTTGTGTTGATGAGACCAAACATGCTCTGCTATTCCGGATTTGCTGGTTTCCCCTCGCTGTGTGTGTTTCTTGTGCTCAGCAATGCGAACTTTCAATGGCCTCTTATTTTCACCGATGTATGATTCTCCGCACTCGCAGGTTATCCGGTAAATGCAATTCTTGGAATCGCAGCCCGCGTTTGGTGGCCTGGTTTTCGTGAGGCTCCTACGGGTAGTGTTTCCAGATCTGAAGCAGTTCCTGATGTTATACTTGGACCCAATCCGTCTTATCCTTTCCGATAATCCTCTGATGTAGGGAAGTACAAGTACTGGTTGTGGCGGCTTCTCTTCCTTGTGGAGTTCTTGCTGTCTTCCAGCTAAGGCCTGTTCTATCATCACTTTGGAGTAACCATTCCGTTGAAGGTCATTTTTGATGATGCCTAGTTCCTTTTCGAGACCTTCCTTTGTATTACAGACCCCAAAGGACGGTCCAGTAGAGTCTTGATGACTCCTTTCTTAGTCAATTGATGGTGGTTGGATTTCTGGTTCGATACTGTCCTGTGAGAGTGGGTTTTCGATATACAGATGTTTCCCATTTAGTGTCGATCCTCGTCACCAATACGACTGAGAAAAGCAATTCGTTGTGGATTTCCTTTGCCATTGTGAAAGTGATGGAAGGCCTTACGTTACTGATGTGTTTCAGGAAAGTTCTGCATTCCCATGGTTCCATATTATGAAGGTGTCGTCAACCACACTCGGGCTTATGGGTTTCTTCAATGGCCAAAGTTTCAACCCACTCCATATATAAATTGACTATAACAGGTGAAAATGGCGATCCCATTGACAGTCCTTCATCTTACATAAAGAATTCGTCCTTCAGTTGGAAGTAGCAGTTTCGTACACAGCATCCTAGTAATTCCATGATTACTTGTATCGGTAAGTTTGTTCTATGTTTCAGGTCCCATTAATAAAATTGTTATTTTCGGTTAATTTTTCTGATTTTTTCAGGGTTATCAAATCAATTTATAGTATATTAGACAATGGAAGTCCGAACTGATGAAATACAAAATTTTCGCTATTGGAGTGATACGAATCCTTATTTATACCGCCAAGTTCATACCCAACGACCTCAAAAACTGAATGTTAGGGCAGAAATTTTAGGTGACCACAACATAGGACCTTTTTTATCGATGATAATTTGACTAGTGACAAATATTTGGATATGATAGAGAATCGAATAATACCGTGCATCATTAGGGCAATTGAGAAAGATATAAAATTTTTCGAAAACAAAATAGTTTTTCAGCAGGATGGTGCTCCTTCTCTTTATGCAGCCCCAGTGCGATAATTTTTGTTTGATCATTTTTCTAGTCGCTGGATTGGCAGAAGAGGTCCCATAAAATGACAACCAAGGTCTCCAGATCTCACTCCGGGAGATTTCTTTCAATGGGGTCATTTGAACTCTTAAGTGTATGAGATACAATCAACAACATTAGAAGATTTGGGAGAGAATATCATGAGGCATTGCAAAGAAATAACTCCCGAGTAATGGAAGCTCGTTTGTACCATTGTATGGAAGTTGGTGAAAACGTTTTTGAACATTTACTATCAAATATTTTTTTCTTCTCATTGTCCAGTAATCAGATTTTGATTTAAGAATTGATAATTTTTTTTCTGATTTATTGCTTCCATATTTGTCTTTAGAACAAATATTTCAAAATGTGGCCTCCTGTAAGATTGATAACCTGTTTTTTATTTTTCCTGCAAATCATTGTTTCAAAAGTTATTCAGGGTGGCTCGTTTTCAACTCAAATAATTTTTAGCTTACAAACATAACCTTCAATATGTTTTGAACTTTGTTGAAATCTACTCATCATGGAGCATCTGATGATGCGAAACATTATAGGATGATCAATTTAAAAAAAGTTGATGACATGTTCTGGGGGTGCGATAGGGGAAGTGACATTAAATGTGATTGTGTCAAGATACGTCTCTCTGTGTACTATTAATAACGTGTTTTTTTATTCATCCTAAAAATCATTGAACCAAAATGTATTATTTGTACACCATTTAAAAATGTATTTCCGATAGCATGTTTCATTTTAAACAAAAAATGTCTCTTTGGTTTTTTGCCCAAAATAAACCAGTTCGCAGCAAAAAATTATTTCACGAACAACTACAGAGATACATTGTCATAAATGCGAACTGGATTCATTGTTATTTTGTAGTTAGTACCTGCATTAAACGATTAAAGGGTAATAAACAAAACTAATTTATTGATAACAAAACACACAACATGTAGAAATCATAGTAAATGTTCAATATGTCTACCTTCAGACATTACGCATGCGTCTAGACGTCGGCGCATTAAGCCACGTAATCGCTCAAATATTCCTGGAGTCTCTCTGATTACCCTGCACACATCGATGATGCTGTTTCTGAAGCCCTCTACATCATGAACAGGAGTACTTCAAATGAAATTCTGTAAATGGCCCCAAATAGAGAAATCGAGAGGATTCAGATCCGGGGATCGAGCGGACCAGTTCTGTGGTCCTCCTCGACCTATCCACTGATTTGCATATGTTTCAGTTAAATGCTGACGTGCTACTTGACTAAAATGGGGGGGAGCCACATCATGCATAAAAAACATGTATCTCAACAAAGGATTCTCCAATGAAATTTCTTTATATGAAAGATCCTATCTTTTTTTCGATGAGGAATCACCTCCTTGAATGTTTTACACTTATTTAGTTACACTCTGTATATATTGCCCGAAGTCAAACTTTTT
Organism: Leptinotarsa decemlineata; assembly: GCF_000500325.1. Classification (NCBI taxonomy): domain Eukaryota; kingdom Metazoa; phylum Arthropoda; class Insecta; order Coleoptera; family Chrysomelidae; genus Leptinotarsa; species Leptinotarsa decemlineata. The sequence continues at coordinate 358,517 of NW_019290396.1, forward strand.
GGAGGATAACATGCATTTACTGAAGTTCCGCTCCTTTTATAGTGTTACTGGATAAACGCCTTTCGATCCTGAGGAACTATTCTTCTTTCATTACCAACTGCCTATAATTCTATGAAGTTTATTCAATGGTCTCGAGTTCTGGATTTGTTCAGGACCCTTTGTGGCATTTGGAGACTCCCACGTAGTCCCTATTCCGTAATTCTCTAACAAGATTTTTTTCAAGAATACCTTTCAGAGTGTATCATATCCTTGCTATGGATCCAAAGATTATTTAAATATAAATATTACTGGAGTTTTTTCCCAACACCAAATCGTTATTTTCAACACCTCGACACGTGTTTCGATCACCAAGTGATCATCTTCAAAGAGGAAGATTAAAACAGTTTAAAACAGTTTTAATCTTTATTTTAGATGTAGAAATGTTTCAAATAATCATAATAGGTTTTCTTATTCGAAGTTCATTGTAGAAAACGCTCAGAGCAATGGAAAAAATATGAATAGGTACCTGAAAATGAAAAAAAAACTCTCGAAAAACTCTACGTAAAACGTAGACGTAAAAGTTGCTATAGTGTTTTTATTCAACTCAGTCAACTAATTTCCAGGGCCGTAATTCAAAAGGGAATAATTCACACAATTATAATCAAATATTACCGAAACATCCCGAAATATAAAATTTAATTTAATTTCTGAGTATGAAGTGAACGTCTACGATCCAAAAACTACAACAAAAAATACAGATCCGTTTTTAAAAATTCAAAGATAGGGGTGGCCCAAGTCAGATGACACCCTGTATAAAAGATTCATGGATATATTCTGAGAGCCCACATCAAGTGCCAATAGCAATATGTGGACAGATTTTCAATATGTCTGCGAATAAAGAAGATATAGGCAAAAAAATAATTTGAGATTTTATGGTTTTTCCTGTATATCTCCAGAACCAAAAGAGCTATATTCGATTTCTTTACATCATTGAATAGGTCTCTAAAATACACAACTCTGCCATAATTCAACCGGACACTCTATCTCTTATCGTTTACGAGATCCCCATGTACAGCAACCACTTTGAATAGTCCTGTATAACTTAATTTTGCAAACTAGCACGTATCATACACTATGGAAACGCACAAAAGTTTGTCCAATATTTAAACGTGGCATTAGGGAGAATATACAAAAATCTCTGCCAGCAGCACTGATTTGTGCACCCAATAAGCTTTTCGAATCAATTATTCATCAATCAATTATCCTATCCACGTCTAAGTTCTTACCTAAAAGGTCCACGATAACCAACCTAACATATTTTATACAAGAAGCAAATTAATTGTCGAGAATAATAGTCAATTAGATATTATTTTCACAGATTTTAGTAAAGCCTTCGACAAGGTTGATCATGAGGTTATGTTGAAAAAACTATACACTTTTAGGCTTTCAAATCTACCCTTGAAGCTGTCAGCTTCATATCTTATAGACAGGAAACAGAATGTAATTTATAAGGGATGGGAATCGGAGGCTTTTTTTACTAATAAATGATCTGCCAGAGGTAGTTCAGGACTCGCAATGTGCACTATTCGCGGATGATTTTAAATTATTCAAGGAAATCAAATGTCAAGAAGATGTGATTTTGCTACAAAATGACGTAGATAGAGTTTACGAGTGGTCTCTGTCAAATCTCCTCATATTTAATGTTGACAAATGCTTCAGTACATCAATTACTAGGAAAATACTACGGAATGATTCTCAGTATAAGATGAACAATGAATATTTAGCCAAGAAGACAGAATGTAGAGATTTGGGAGTTACGCTGGATGAAAAACTCACTTTTGAGCAACATTTGACCAACACATGACCAACAGAGCATATAGAATGCTTGGCTTCATTATTAGGAACTCATTCAAATTCAAAAAATATAGATATTACTTATGCATTTGTCCATTGTCCGTAGTATACTGGAATATGGTGCAATAATATGCTCTCCTCATTATTCACTTCATAAAAATGAAATTGAAAAGGTAAATTCAAATGGAAAAGGTACATTTGTTATTTTCAACTGAATGATTGATTCAGGTGATTTGGAGTAACTTTAGTATTAGTCATTTTATTATATTGAGAATGGTTATTTAATTAGTTTTTGATATTGTAATCGATTATTGGAACTGCTTATGTTGTAGATTACCTAATAAATAAAATTAAATAATTTTCTTGTTTGTTAGGAAAAGAAAGTAAGTGGTCGGTCGGTAGCCAAGCGGTTCGGCGTGGGTGCTTTGATCACTCACTCGAATTGACTGCCGTGTTGGTCGGTGGTTCAAGCCCTAGTCTGAACGATCGATCTTCACTTGCTATCGTCCAACCCGTGTTAGGAATCACACGTTGAAAGGTGAGACCTCGTTAATCCTTAGCTCGCACAAGTTTCGACTTTTGAGGGTTGCTGTTCGTAGGGGTGCGACAGCTGGTTAACGGAAAAACAGATTTTAAACAGAAACAGAGAAATCTATTCTTAATGTTGTGAGCTGATGGTGACACATGAGATTCAAAGTGAAATATTAAGTTTTCCCTAGGTATCTACGGTGTAACTCGCAAGAAATATAAACATTTATGAGAGTAATATGTGAGGGAGTGTATAAAACTTTCATCATCCTACTTGATTTGTCTTACATTCTATATATTGTTTTGAACATAAACCTTAGTACTTCCACTGAATAAAAAATCAAAATAAAACTTCCTGAGAGAATCATTCATTACAGAATTGCATGTTCTCGCGGTGTTCACTAGAAAATATTGAATTAATCAAACATTACATCACCAGAAATGATTATAATTTGGAGCATATTACCGAACGTGTTGGATTCATAACTTTCTCAGCTAATTAGGAGGTAACTAAAATCACATTACCCTTGGAATTAGCGCCGCCTTTCCCACTTCTTCAACGCATTTGGGTCTTCTTGCAGCAACGTTGATAAATGCTGAACAATTTTTCTTGCTCGCCGTGCATGGTTTATTTCTTTAGAAGTTGAATGAAATTGTATTTAGGAATTTCTTTAATGTTCCGGTCGAATGGGAATTTCATTAAACTGCGTGGCTAATCGCGAAATTGCTGTTTTTTTGAACTTTTGGATGTTGGCTAACTAATGAGAACTGTTAGAGGGTGAGGGTGAAAATGGAAAAGCAAGTCAGTGAAATATTAGGTTTTGTGCGGAAAAAAAATTGAAACCAAGTGGATTTTTATTAATAACTGAGCAATCGTGTCAAATTTAAATAACCTAGTTTCTTATGACGGAACAAGTAATTAATTTGTTGTCGGACGAAGTCAATGCCTGAGAATTTCGTCATAAACTGATAATTGTTCTTGTTCCACCAATTTTGAGAAAAGGAAACCCTAATATCAAGGAGAAATACAGACTTATAACAGTACCCACCGTAATATCTAAGGTGTTTGAGAAAAATGTGTGTATAATCAGATGTTTCATTTTTTGCACAAGTTCAATATAACCAAGTTTATGATGCCCTTCATAAGAAAAAAAAACGTGGGTGCTCTTTTTTTCGATATATCCAAGGCATAAAATAATCCTGAGTGAGTCTAGGATTTAGAGAAAATTTAATTTCATGACTGGACTCTCAGAAAGATGTGCGTGAAATATGATAACTGTCAATCACAACCATATGGTAACGACTATGGAGTCCCTCAGGGATCCATCTTGGAACCTCTGATGTTCCTGCTCTTCATCAATGTAGATACACACCGAATAATTGTATATGCAGACGACACACTTGCTGCAGATTCCTATAGCCCGGAGGAACTCCAAATTCAATGAGGTCTCTATCGAATTTACAAATTGATGAGCAAAAACTACTTAATTCAATAGTACTGGCCGATACTAGATGAAAATCTATATCAAAACTAAATAATACAGTTTATTGTATGATTTTCTCTATGAAGGGTTTTACAAAAACTACGACAGGTGTTTCCCTGTACAATACTTTCCTCAAGCGTATAAACTAAAAGTTCACCCAAGAGGGTTACTGTGTATTTTTTGTCCCTGCTGAAAATTTCGTGTATTGGTATAGATATGTGGATGATATCTTGGTATGTGTCACAGGAACGAACAGAGAGTTGACTAACTTTTTGAATTACATCAGTTCTCCCCACCCGCCTTTCATATTCATAATGGAAATGGAAAAGGACGACTCTATAAATTTTTGGCCTTGAAAATGACGAAAGTTAACAACAAAGATGATTTTCAATTTATCGTAAACCAGCACAAACAGATATCATCATTTATAATTTGTCCACCCAAAGTAGCAGCTTTCAACAGACTGATCTACAGACTGATAGATGTGCCCTTGTCAGAAGCGATTTCAATAAAAAAATGAGTATGATAAACAAAAAAGGTGGCAACAAGGATCACGATAGCAGTCTAATACATTCCTTATTATTAAAAAAGTTATACAGCCAAGCTTTGAAGGAAGTTTACCCAATTCGAAGAGAAGAGGATTAAAGTTATAGAACCTTAACCTACTTAGGCCAACCCACTACAAATATTTCATATTTTCTGCACAAAAAAGGTGTAAATATGTATTGCTTTCAAAACCAACAGCAACCTTGGCATGCACATCAAGAATATAAAAGTTAAAAGTTCAGTTTCAGAAAAATCGAGAGAATACAGGGTGTCCCATATAAAACTCCGCGGGCAGATATCTATAATTTTGGTGTCAAAGGGTCCCCTTATTTACGTAGAAATCCAGCAATAGGCGTCATCTGTTAGGGCGTCGCAACACCGACGCCAATTTTTTTAAATAGTTACCCAGTATTTTCAATTGGTTTTTGAGTTCTGCATTAAATTCTGAATTCAGCCATATACCACACTTGTAGTTTTTCTTGAATACTGATGAAAAATGGGCAATTTCATTGCGTATTATAAAGAGGGCTATGAATAAGTCAAAATAAATGCAATGATGTATTTATCGATCTGTTAGAAGACCTATCGGATTTGACGAAAGTGTATTCAGTTTTGTGTTGGTTTTTCGTAAAATTGAAAAATGGTTCAATTTTCAAATGCAGAAAAGTTGGATGTGATATGTATTTATGGCGAAGCAAGAAGGAATTCAAAAGAAACAGTGAGAATATACGCTAATCGATATCCTGACAGAAAATTACCGTCAGACAAAACATTCGCTGGCTTAGCCACATCTTTGCCACGAAATGGATGTTTTAATGAACAGAAGCGAAAAAAACTAAAAACGGCTACTGATGAGAATCACAGTGTTGCAGTGCTAGGTCAAATGGTGTTGCAACCATATAGTTCTACCAGACAAGTAGCAATGAATTATAACATTTCGAAATCGTCAATAGAAGGTATTTTGTCAAAAAAATTCCATCCATACAAAATACATTTGGTTCAAGGACTACATCCGGGTAATAAATAATCTTCATGTTTCATTTTTAATAACTTCATTGCATGGTTGTTCACCCGTATTCATGATGATGATCAGTTTCTGAAAAAAATATTATAGATTGTTGAAAGCCGTTTTCATAACAACGGTATAATAAACAATCTTATTTGTCACTATTGGTCTGACGTGAACCCTTATTGAGTGCAAGAAACGAGATTCCAGTCTGTGTGGTTGGTTAATGTTTGGTGCAGAATCATTGATGGTTATTTGATAGGACCTCATTTGTGTAGCTGAATCTCTTGGAGAATTTATTAATACAAACTCGACTGAATATGTGGTTTCAACAAGATGGGGCAGGCACCTCCAAATGATAATAGAATAGTTACCCTATATTTGGATGATACTTTCAATGAGGAATGGATTGGAGACAAGGGTCCAATACCACGGCCAGCTCGAAGTACAGATATTACTCCACTAGATTCCTTTTTATGGGGATATATCAAATACTTAGTTTACATGCAACGTCCACAAAATGTAGAGGATTTGAAAAGTAGTATCACAAACGCTTTTAGCTGTCACGAATCGGGAATTACTAAAAAGATGCAATATGTGTATTCTACGTGAAGGGATGCAGTTCGAACACTGAAATGATTCTTGTTATCACTAATTGATTTCGTTATCATCATGTTAGTCGAATTTTTGTCAAAGTAACATATTTTTTTGGTAATTTGAAACATTTATTTTAATTTGTACAGAAATACGCAACTACATAAAATTGAACAGACAATGAAATCATAACTGATGGATTCATTTTATTAAACTCGTATTATGTCCGATATTTTATATGGCTCAAACTGGAAGAACGTTCATAGCCCGCATAAAGAAACACAAACATAGTTTCCAGAATGGAAAAATAAATTTCACATATGCCACTCATTTAATCACAGTCCTCCATTCACAAGTCCCTCCATTTCCAGAAGAAAGGTTTGAAACTTAACCTGTTGTAGAGTATGGAAATAAACAAATTAAAAAACTCATGAACGATCAACTGAATTAAATAATTCCTCATTATTGTATATGTTTATTTCCAGGTAAAAATAGTTAAGGATATTTACGGTACTTACGGTAAAGGTGAATTTGCAACTATTTTAATTGAACTACTGACTGAATTCCTTTACATTTGTCCACTTATTACAAAGCGATTTGGTTTCTACTGATCAATATATTTTTTTTATATATTTTTGCGATCCCAGATATAGGAATACATTTTCTACCTGATAAAAGTTTCAAAACTCTCTGATTTTGTGTAAGTATCAACGAAAGTAGCAGTAATCAATATTTCAAATATTCATTCAGTGTCTGGCTCCAAAATAGATTAGTTCCATTGATTTTGATATTATTGAAATATTCGAAAACTGCTTAACTCACGAACATTTTGAAAACAGCGGAGGTTCTTGTCTATTCAATAGACGAAAATTAAGTTTTTGTTCATTCAAATAGTATAAAAAACCACCAAGTAAAAAATATTGCCTGCTTGATTGCATTGAAACAAAATATTGATGAGTATGAAATCGACTGATAATTTCGTCACACAAATAAAAATGAAATGTAGCCAGACAACATCAAAATAGAAACATCCTCATTTTGTTTCCTGCGGTACGACGTTTAAAAGAGGATTTGTTTTATAGATTCACAGCAGTGAATTGCTATACCGACATTAGTGAGTTTGTATATCATGAAAGTGGCCAAACACGCAAAACCATCATTAGGAGAAATAATGAATCTGTTTCATTTACTCAATATCCATTATTTATCAAGGTTGTTTGATAAATATTCAATTCATGGAATGTTTTCATTTACTCTTTCCGAATCGAACCTTATCTGATGAGCGATGGATTCCTGAATCGTCATTCATTTTATTAGCTCAATTTTTCCTATTAACCTAAAAAATTTATTTGCCGTGAAAATAGTCGCTATCGGTTTGAATCTAGGATATAAATAATATATTATCTGTGTCTCCGAATCACTTCCTGTTTGATTTAGATATTTGTGGTTATTTTATTTCTACGGGTGTAGTTGCCGATTCACTGAACATTTTCTATAAAAGTGAAATTCAGTCTCCAGAAACAGGTTCTTCAACCTGCGGAAAAATAATGAGGAAATCTCAATCAGTATGGAGTGGGCAAATTGAAACATTCAGAATTATATCACGATAAGGAGCTACAAATTGAAAATTTTACTTTGAACGTCTTATACAGGGCTATTTAAACTCGTTTCAATTCCGTTCAATGTCCATCAATATGCAGATCGATATTATCTATGGCCCTTCCACGATCTTTGGCTTTTCCAAAAATTATTAAAGATAATTTACTAGCATTAAGGTTTAGACAGTGTTGCTCGATATCTGAACAAGATTTTTCATATCATTATTGAGCGATGTTTCTTGATCAATAAGCTGATTTACTTCATCAGAGTAGTTCAAGTTAGTGTCGTCTGCATATGTATGAATGTTGAAAAACTAAAGAACTTTGTAGGAGTCAGATGTGTAGATGATAAAGAGTAGCGGGGCGAGAATTGAACCTTGCGGGTCTCCATGACATACACCAAGCAAAAATTAAGAGAAATACACAAAATTTGTGAATTCAAACATTGCAGCTTTTTAAAAAAAAGTTGCGATAGCAACGCGGCGTCAACTTTTCACACGTGCTGAAGTAATACGACGAACATTTGTGTCTGACATGATACGAGGTCTGTTCAGAAAGTGAGGTCAATTTTAATTTTTCTCAAAAACTATTTATTTATTCATCAATTTCTATTCTGTCCTCTTCAAGTTCTCCCGCGATTTGGTTTTTTTTTCCTCAATCGTCGCGAAACGCCGACCTTTCATGGGTCTCATCAATCTTGAGAACAGGAAAAAGTGACAGAAGGCCAAATCTGGTGAATACGGTGTGGTTTTTGGCCTAAAACACTGTTGACTTCATTCAACAGTTCCTCAGCGATGCTCATGCGATAGTTTTTGGGGTCAAAATTCAGCAATTTCAGAAAGAACTTTCCTGACACACTCTTTATGCCCAAAGTTTCTGAAAAATTGCATGGCATGAGTCAACCGATATGCCGATATCCTCAGCAACTTCTGTAATAGTAATGGAATTGGCCGATACTTGATAAAAATCTATAACTAACATATTCACAAAAACACTCTATTGTAAGATTTTCACCAAACAGTTTTACAAACATGCAACACGTGTTTTGCCATACAATGGCTTCTTCGGTAGAGTCTTTACTGGTAAAGACTGGGTAACTGGATATTCGAATGGGAAATTGTTTTTATCTGAAGCCCATTAACATCATTCATATAATCTGTGACTACTTTAGGACTACCCCTCCTTTTTCACTGAAGCTAGCGGCAAATTCCCGCACATCATCGATCACTGGTGTGCGAGCGAAGAACCCCTCTCATGACACCGCTCACATGGGTAAGTTCCAAAATGACCCCAATTTTCCTTCATGTAACATGTAATCAAGACTCAGAGATTTTCAGCTCTACAGCTCTTGATCCTGTTATTAATCCTAGGAGGCTAGGTGGCGCAACCAGGAAGCGACTCATCACCTCTCCCCAAGAGCAGAATATCTCACGAATCTCTCTTGAGCAGCAATTCCATGATGTGGCAGAAAAGCAAAGGAAATTCAACCAAACCACAGGTGAATCTATATAAGGTATCTAAGTACACTTACAAATACCATCTTATGAGAAGGCTGCTGCGGCCATCGATTATCTAACAACCTCAGTATCGATCAATCAACTGGAATTTGGGCACAGGAGAACTATCGGATCAGATTTTCAACTAGATTGGATAAAAAATCTTAGGAAAAATATTTTTGGCTTCACAATTATGCATTTCTATACGAAAAATTGTGAATGGAAAGGAAGGAAGCAATCAAATACAAACCGAACTCTTCGCAAAGATGTGTATGTCTTGCATATGAGTTTATTTCATATACGAACAAGAATAAAATTATTTTGAAATAACTACTTTCGCATGAGCAAAATTCTTTTGTGTAGGGGAGGGGTGGGCATAGTGGCCTGATCCAAAAATAAAAACAACTAGATTTTTAAACTTATTTGTATAAAATTTTGACATTACCAAAAGTTGTCAAAGTGACCACTTTAGGCCACTAGGTAGGGCAAAGTGGCCACTGCCTAAATTGATTTAAATAATATGGAAAAAATAAAACGCATTTAGTTTCAGAACTCAAAACGATTGTATTAGAGTTTTGAACAAAAACAGGCATTACTGAAAGTATGTGAAACTATGAAATCACTGGTATTTACATAAATCACAAATAAACTCATCGTCCTCCTCTTCGGCTCTTGTGCAGGCTTCGTGAGCCCATTTGAGGCACCCAGAACATCTAATCCAGCCTTCGTTGTCCTTGAATTTCGAGTAACAATCACCACAGAATGAACAATCAACGTCGCTGACGTTGCCTTCATCATTATCATTATAGAGATCGTCATTCTTTTTCTCAAACAATGCGCGTTTTCCTTTATTTTCAATTTCAACCAACCTTTTCCTAGGAGCCGCTGTTTCTTTTCGATTTCCCTTTCTCTTTTTGCTTCTAGTCTACGTTGTTTCGCATTCTCTTTATCTTCTTTCTCTTTCTTAATTACCATGAGAGTGGCCTTACTTGTACTGGATGTTAGAACTGTTGATGTTCGTTTCTTCCGCTATGAGGTGTGAATACGTGATATTTCTGAATGCCTTCCAGAATTTCAAAAAACTTTGATACATCAGTTTTGTTAAACGCTTGAGCCCGTGCAGCAGAAGTCGCCTCAGTCTTCCGTAATGGAATCATAGGGTGGCGTTTTCTAAATCCCTGTACCCAATCTGTTCCAGCAGCTTTTTTTTCATGAGTTATGAGGAATGCAATTTTTAACAGCGAGTTTGTAGGCAAGAGCCTGTAGATCAGCGACAGTTACACCAAATAAACGGACTTCCATGTCCAAAAGATGGTTAACTAATTCTTATTCCTGCTCCTCAGTAAATATGGGCCTAAAATGACCAAGTGACCAAGGACCTTTTTTGTGTTTACTGCATGAACATTTTTGTCGAGTGCACGCCGTTTTGAAGTACCTATTTCGAGGTACCTAGAACTTCTTATCTGCGGTTTTCCAAGGCAACTCATTCTTCTTCACTGCTTCAATGGCCTTTTGCATAGTTTCAGTGTTCCAGGACTGCTGAGCGGGTTTTCTTCTATACTTGGACACCATACTGTTCATCTTCTGAAAAAAAAAACACGGAATTAGAATAACTAAGGTTTGCCATGATCTTGCTCGTGGCAAAGTGGCCACGGTTGTGGCCACTTTGCCCTTTATCATGCCATTTTCTAAATACGATATTTCACGTAGAACCCGTTGTAGTATCTACTGTTGAGACATATGAATTCAAAGCTAGAAACATGTTGTTTTGCACGATTGATGTACAATTTACTTCACCTAGGCCTACAATAAACTGAAGCGAAACATATGATGCACTTACCTAACATCAGAGGGTCGAGAAAGTGGAAAATTTGCGATATCTCGGTGAGCTTACGTCTGAGCGCCACCAAACTACAACACAATAACAACGGCTGCCGGGCGAGTAGTCGAAACAATTACCGCAAGGCTGCAGCACTATACTAGTTCTCAACTTTTGATATAGTCTCACTATTCTTAACCTGAAAGATCTAATTCATCGTTGCTCGTTAAGAAATTATTTTTATTTGGTCGAATCTGATTAGCTATGAGTCATAATGTTGTACAACCTCAGGACCGTACACTTTGGACCGACCTGTCTAGCTGAGTGATTCTCAGTGATCTGGGGGTACATCGATCTGGTGTATCTACGGTTGCTGAAAGTTCTCTGGGGTCTTCAGACCAACTCGAGTGTACATGGGTGGCCACAGAAGTACCCAGCCCAACAGAAAAAACGAAAGTTTTGGGAAAAATATTTATTTCACAACATAATCTCCTTACAGCTCCATACACTTTTCCCAACCATTTTATAAGTTCGATACCGTTTTCATAAGAACTGTCTTGCTCCTCAAAATAGCCATCAGCTGCCGTATTCACTTCTTCATCGTTGGAGAATCATCGGCCAGAGCCATTTTTTCAAGTCTAGGAACGAAAAGCAATCCTATGGGGTTTAATCTGGCGATTAGGATGCATGAGATAGCATTTCAAACTATAATTCGTTAATTTTGGTCATTGCGATAATGGTTTTATAGCTGGTGCATTGTTTTGATGAAACAACACTTTTATTAAGCCAAATGCGGCCGATTTTGCTTAAATAATTGACCTACGCGCATCCCAAAAAACCGATGCCATGGCCTTGCCTGCAGATGAAACGGTCTTCGCCTTCGTTGGAGCCGGTTGTCTTTCTCAAATCCACTGTTTTGATTGTTCTTTTGTCTCGGGTGTAGTGATGGACCCATGTTCCATCCATGGTTATGAAATGATGCAAGAATCATGCTTTGTTGCTGTGAAACTTCGCCTAAACACCCAATGGAAACAACGTCACTACAGTGTATCTGCTCGAGTGTGAGTAAACGCGGCATCCAACTTGCACACAACTTCGTCTTGTCCAAATTTTCAGATTATATACGATGTACAGCATTTTTTGAAATACTCACTGGTGCTTTTTCAGTCGACAATCATTTCAGTATCGCTTCGTGGATTTTCTTCACCGTTTCTGGAGTCTTCATCTCCTGCGATGGAGTCGTCACCACCTGCGATGGTGGCAGCTCGTACGGCCTCGTTTAAACACTGCTACTCAATATTTCACTGTTTCAAACGAAGGAGCAAACGAAAGAGCAGACTCACCCAGAGTAGAATTCACCGAAAAGGTTCGACATTGATGGCTGCCAAAGAAATATAGAGGGAAGTCCCCTAACACCGGATGGCACGTAGGGCCAGACACTCGCGCTATCACGACAAGTTACAACGCGTTCGGTTCAAAAATCGATGAGAGGGGCGCAGGAAAGGTAGTGATAAAGGGACATGGGACGAGGTTTGCCAGTGACGCGAAAAGCCTCGTTGGGAGCAGTTGATTGTTGTTTTTGTCGGAAAAGCACTGCGTCACATATATTTTAAGTAAGTATTACTGCTACAATTTTGTGTAAGTTGTAAGTTGTTTCAGAGGATAGAAGAACGAAGATAAATCGAAGAGACGAAAAAGGAAGGAAAATGGTATCAAAAGAGTTTACAAACTGCTATAGTCCGTTCATAATTTGTCGATAGCACAAAATGAGGGCCCAAGTCATAAAACGGTCGTAAAACTCGTAAAATCATAGGCGGAGGTTCCTGAGGTGTTTATTCATTAAATATAAAGCTTCAGTTTATATTCGAAACTTGCCTTGAAAGGGTGAAGTTGTTACGAACGAAAATAGTTTTTGGTTTAGTACATTTTTTAATCGCATTTAATTTACGGCTCGTTGGTGTTTCGGCGTCTACGGCAGTAATTAACGTCTCTAATATTTATTTTGCGAATTTTGTGCAGTGCGTGAGTAACTTTTTTTCATATTCCTACAAACATATACGTACCTTTCGTTCCTGCTTGTTTTGTTTGATTGCTTGCGATGGCTTCGTCATCATCATCAACATCATCAAGTTTTACACCGGTACTGTTGCGTACAGTCAGTAAGTCTGTCTATTCACCAAGAGAGAAGACTATTGTTTTGAACGTTCACGATGCTCTGATTTCTCAGAATCCCACAAACACTGTTCAGAACATAATCAAGAGTTGTGCCAACATGACGGGCGTAGGGGAGTCAACAATATATAGGTTCCTATCAGAAAGAAAAAAAAAAGTATAGCTAATCCAAATACAAACGAATACTTAAAGAGGGGGAGAAAACCTATTGAAATTGATGAATTTCCCAAAAATGGTATTCGAAGGAAAATTCACGAATTTTTTTACAAAAAAGAAATACCCAACTTAAACAAAATTTTACAAGAAGTTAGAGACGACCCGGATTTGCCTCATGTCGGACGAACCAAATTGTGGCAAGTTTTAAAAGAATTAAATTTCCGGTGGGAGAAATCAGACCGAAAATCACTTTTGATTGACCGGGAAGAGATAATATGTTGGAGAAGAAAGTATCTAAGATCTATACGAAAATTTTGGGCTGAAGGAAGGCCAATTTACTATCAGGACGAAACGTGGGTAAACGCAGGTCATACTCTCACAAAAATTTGGACAGATAAAACTATATCAAGCTCCAGGCAAGCCTTTATGGAAGGTTGGTCTACTGGTATTTCCCCACCCTCTGGTAAAGGCAGTAGATTAATAGTTTCTCACATTGGCAGTGAAAAAGGATTTGCTAAGCATGGTTTGTTGGAATTTGAATCCAAAAGCACAAAAGACTATCACGAGGAGATGATAGCTGATGTTTTCGAAGAGTATTTTGAGCAGATGATTGAACATATACCACCAAACTCAATTATAGTATTAGATAATGCACCTTATCATTCACGACTAGTTGAAAGTCTTCCAACGACTGCGTGGAAGAAACAGGATATCATTGACTGGCTGCGGAAGTCCCTGCCTTACGAAGATGGAATGGTTAAAGCAGAACTTTTAAAAATTGCCCGGCAACACAAATCTAAGTTCAAGAAATACGTAGTTGACAAAATGGCGGAAAGACGAAACATCACAGTCCTTAGACTTCCACCTTACCACTGCGAATTAAATCCAATTGAACTCATTTGGGCACAAATGAAAAGCTATGTGGCTAGAAAAAATACGTCATATAAAATACAAGCTGTACGTGAATTGTTATATGAGTCTTTACAACATATTACAGAACAAAATTGGCGAGATGCAGTAAGACATGCAATAGAAGAAGAACAAAAAATGGGGGATCTTGACAATATAATTGATGCGACTGTAGAGACACAACCGCTAATTATTAACCTGCAAGACGACTCGGATTCCGAAGATGATCCTGTTTATTTTGAATTTGAATAGTTTTGTAAGTAATCGTAGTTTATATCATTTAAAAATAGGTATTAATTAAATAAATGTATCTTTTACAAATTGCAAGTAACTTATTATTTTTGAATAAAATAAAGAACTTTTTTTAAAATAAAAATACATTTTACAGTAACTACAGTTTAAGAATATTAATATATTTATTCATTTAAAGTAACTAATATTTTAATCATATACTCTACGACACTGGTCACTCATTTCCACTCAAAATACCTACATAATCGGATTAAAAGTTTTATAGCTGTATTGTATTTCTTCAGATACAAGGTTGGTTAGTCGAAAACATCTTAAACTGCCAGTTTTAGTTTGGTTTTTGTTATTATATCATATTAGCTGTCCTCTCTGTATTTCAGTTCTCTAATGAGGGTCAAACTTGCAGTGAGCTATCAACAAATTATGAACGGACTATAGGTAAGGTTTTGTCAAAAAAAATTAGTTTGAGGGAAGGTTCACTATGCTACAATATTCCAAAAAGCACTCTACATGATACAACAGCGGCATTGAACCGTGGAGAAGAAGCGACGTTGTAACTAAAGCTCGGTAGATTCACTAATACCTTCTTATCCGAGTAAGAACAAATTTTAGTGGACCACGTAAAAGATTTATCCAATAGATGCTTACCGCTGATAAAAAAGGAGTTACTGAAGTTAGCTTTCGACTTGGCTGAAGCAATGAAGATCCTCCTTCAACAAAGAGAAGCAAACTGCCGGGAATCATTTTTATTATGATATCATGCAGAGACATTCGGACATTTCATTGAGAGCAGCAGAGTCGACAAGCATGATGCGAGCCGAGCCGTAGGGTTCAATAAACCGCAAGTCGATATATTTTATGACAATATGGAAAGACTACTAACACAGTACAGTTTTCCACCTTCCAAAATGTATAACTGTGATGAAATCGGAGTCAGCTGCGTACACAAACATCATAAAGATCTCGCTCCAAAGGCTGTCCGTCAAGTGGGAAAGCTCACTTCTGCTGAAAGGGGACAAAAATATAACAGTTTTGTTTTGTATGAGTACAAACGGCCACTTCATACCTCCATTTTTTGTCTTTCCTAGGCAAATGATGAATGATCGGCTCATGATCAATGCTCCAGCCGAAAGCGTTGGCGTGGCTCAGCCAAACAGCTGGATTTACTGTGATTTTTTCGTACAATGCTTGCAGATATTCGTTAAATATTCACACCCGACAGAAAAACCCTGTTCTGCTACTACTGGATGGCCATTGCAGCCACAAGACACTGGCGGTTATCAATTTTTGTCGAGAAAACAATGTTCATGTAATGAGCTCCCCGCCACACACCACACACAAGCTCCAACCGTTGGACAGAACCTTCATGAAGCCATTCAGAGATGCTTATGACCAACAATGCGACATATGGATCGCCGGATACGAGATTGCTGGTCTGATCAAAGAAGCGTTTACTAAAGTAGCTCGGCTGGATATTGCGGTATCTGGGTTTAAAAGCACAAGAATTTATCCATTTGATAGGTCGGTCGGTAGCTAGGCGGTTCGACGTGGGTGCTTTGTTCACCCACTCGAATTAACTACCGTGTTGGTTGGTGGTTCAAGCCCCAGTTTGAACGATCGATTTTTTACTTGCTATCGTCCAACCCGTGTTAGGAATAACACGTTAAAAGGTAAGACCTCGTTAATCCTTAGCTCGCACAAGTTTCGACTTCTGAGGGTTGTCGTTCGTAGGGGTGCGTGAGCTGGTTAACGCAAAAACAGAGTTTAAACAGATTTATTTTCTGATGTGGATTATTAGGCTGCAGACATGACCAATATTCCTCTAGAAGAGCCAGAAACTTCCTCAAATGTACCGAATTGGAGCTGAGAAGTTTCCATGACGTCCTGCGATGGACAACTGTCCAACGATTTGGTCTCAGAAGAATTGACAGCCACTCCTAGAGAATCTATCAACGAGCCAATAATCAGCAGTCCCAAGCCGTCGACGAGCTTTGATCCAGATGTTGTTCAGATTGTCGATAAATTGTCACCATTGCCGGATGCTGCCATAAAAAGATAAGCGGTTCGGAAGAGAAAAAGTGAAAGAAGAGAAATTCTTACATCATCACCCTAGGAATTTGCTGCTGAAGAAAAAGAGGATGAAAAAGCCTTGAGGAAAAAAAGAAAAGAATGGGATCCAAGTTCAAAACAGCAATAGAAGAGAAGGAGAAACGAATCAAAGGTGAAGAAAAAGGAAGCATTAACTCAAAGATGTAATATCGGAAACACTACTTGCGTAGTGGACCACTACGAAGACTGGATACAATGCTCTAGTTGTATAGAGTAGGCTCATGAAGCATGTGCCGACATTCCTGAATATAAAGATGTGTATATATGCGACCGATGCACGGCGTTTCAATAGTGTCCGGCGCTAGAGATTCGAAGTTGAGTCCGTCCGGTACGAGGTGCCAGTGCCAAAAATTTTATTTCCTTTTACCAAAGCTTAATTGAAGTTCCTTAATATAATTAAGCAAAAGTTCAATTTTTGTTGATTAATTTTGTATTTATAATTGGTTGACTTGACTAATATATAAATAAAGTTCTTGGTGAGGCCGGGTCGGTACTTCTAGGACCACCCTGGTACCTGCATGGTCTTCCAACAAACCTCTCAGGATTAACAAAGCTTTTCACCTAGTCAACAATGTTGATATCTTTGAGGATCAACGCTACAGAAGCCAAAGTAAGTGTCATATGGGGTACCACAAAACCCAAATTACTACCCTCTTTACTACGGAGATAATATCGACCAAAAATCAAGCAAAAACCATGAAGTGGATGGTTCTTTTTCATCGAAGGAGCGACTGCATTTGACAAAAATAATTTTCCCACGTCGAGGTTGACTTGAGTTGACTAAAAACAGTCAGGGCATCCAAGGGCCATCAGAAAGGTCGATATTTTCAACGTCAATCGAACGAAAAACTTGAAAAAACTACCCAGATCATTTGCGAGATACAATCACAGAGGTCGTTTTTGTTCTACATGGAATTGCCTGTTATTAGCAAAGCACGCAACGTTAGCTGACGAACGGTGCTCTGATTGGTTTTTAAATTGATGGTAGCTCCCTACCTGTAATGACTTCGGGGCGTGGTGGAAACATCATTTACACTAGCCAACCGTTGACCGATCGAAAATGCTCCGATTGCAACGACCCTAATCGCTTCTCAATACACTGCCGGCCATTAGAGTCATTAGTGGGCTATTATGGGATTTTTGACACTTCTTTTACATGCTTTAATCAAGTCTTCTCAACGTTTCAGTTTGTTTTTATAAATAATATTTCAGAGAGTCTTCTCTGCACAAACAGTGTTATTCGAAGTAGGGGATTGGATGCGATTGAGAAAAAGATATACAGGATGTCAACGTTGAAAGTTGCCAATAAATTTCAGAAAAAAAATCAAGAAATATCTCAATCAGTATATGAATGAATATAAATATTCTCATTCCTCATACTCCATAATTTTAAAGTTACTGTGAAAGGCGATATACTAATGGTCATTAGAGTCATTAGTGTGCTATCAAGGGTTTTTTGTCATTGCTTTCACATGCTTCAATCAAATGTAGGGTTTCTCCTACAACTACTTACTTCAGAAACAGTTTATTTCGTTATTGATTTTCATTTTTGTATTATAAATTGTTATTAGGAAATTACCTTTTCATAACTCTATTATCGAGCAGTCGTACAAAATATCCATCTTTTTGGGATTTTTGGTTATGTTATTTAAATTTTTACTTAGCATTTTTGTATTTTTTCATCGCATATCATTGAAATGCCCTCTTTTCTCAAGAAGAAAGTTTATTGCCAAAAAAAAACAGATGGATATTCAGAATGAAGCCACTTGGGATGTTTCGAGTAGGTACTCATTGTTAACACTTTTATGAGCCCAAGTGGTTGATCTTTTTTGACTAAATTTATGAATTTTTGTCAGTGAGAAAGTTACTTCCAATACAATTTTTTGCTCTGGCATTCTTTCATTCTGTTCTGACATGTCGGCCGAGAACTATGTATTTCTCATTTGGGGGTTTCCCCAGAGAACTAAACCAACTCTACAGTCTCCTCGCTGATCGAGAAAAGTTCCTTGAGGTTACCCTGTAATTTTCCTTTTTCGTGTTATGTTTGTCATTATGTTTTGTGTTAATGAATTGTATGTAATCCTTTGATTCCAAAATGCATAAAATTGGTTGGACAGAGACATAGTAGTTTTTCAGGTCCAAAGATCTGGAACTTAGTACCTGAAAACATAAAAAACGTTGTGAATGTTATTAATTTCAAACAAAAACTAAAAGAATGGATTGAAATGAATAGAAATGCATGTCATAACATAATAGTAAGCTGAATAATAATTCATCTACCACCAGTCCCGACACAAGTTTTCTTAACGTTTCGGTTTGTTTTAATAAATGGTATTTTGGTTAGTCTTCCCTACGTGGAAGGGATTGTTAACGGTAGGGATATAAGATAGATATACAGATAAACAGGCTGTCGAAGTTGTAAGTTATCAATGAATATCAGAAAACAATATCAAGAACTTCCAGCTAACGGGTTTAGGCAAATAAAAAATTCCCTATTCCAAAAATTAAAATTGAATCTGTCATCTATACTGAAAATCCGTTATAACGTATTCAAAAGACAAAAAACTGTCAATTGATGTAATAAACGACAAGCAAGATATGTTGGTTGCCTGTGATTCCAAAACAATTTCATCAAACACTTCAAAACTACACATCATTATGATTTTTAAAATTCGACAGCTAGCAAAATATGTTTTTCCAACAAATAAATTCAGCATATTTTGAAACGAGTATAAACTCAATTAATATTACTGGAGTTTTTGCCAACATCAAACCGTTATTTTAACACCTCGACACGTGTTTCGATCACCAAGTGATTATCTTCAAGAGGAAGATTGAGTACCTATATTCTTGATTTCAGTGGCAATATTTTTATGTGTGATTTGTAACTTGTACCCATGAGTTGAAGATGTCTTAAAATAAGGATGACAGAGGATGTAAGTGGAATTTTACTTCTGTTTAAAAAAATCTGTTCAAAATCTGTTTTTAGTTAACCAGCAGTCGCACCCCTACAAACGACAACCCTCAGAAGTCGAAATTCGTGCGAGCTAAGGATGAACGAGATCTTACCTTTTAACTTGTGATTCCTAACTTGGGTTGGACGATAGCAAGTGAAAATCGATTATTCAGACTGGGGCTTGAACCACCGACCAACACGGCAGTCAATTCGAGTGAGTGAACAGAGCACGCACGTCGAACCGCCTGGCTACCGACCGACTATTCATTATATTGTGTGGAACCTTGTGATTGACATCGGATTCGATTCCATACGACTATTTGAAATATATACGGAATATAGAAAAATGTTTTTCATATAATTCAGTGTTCATATTAAAAACTCTGTTTCCAAAGTATTTTTCTATCCTGTAATTCAATGTTTCAAGTCGGCTTTTGCTCCAAGTTTTTGTCTGAAAGTTACTTTTTGCATGATCTATACATATTTATATATAGTTAATTTCTAAAATTGATTGCTTCCTTCCACATTTTTCCTGTCAAGATGAAGAATTAGAAAGCCAAAATCTTTCAATTTAAGATTCCTATGGCTGGAATTCAATCAAATTAGCGAATGAATGTTATTTACGTTCTGTTATCGATGTCATGAGTGGATTCAACTCATTCCGTGACAAACAATCGTCGTGTTTATATGAAGATAGCTGTTTCGATAGTGTTTTCTCTTTCAGTTTGTGTTTGAAAGTTACTTCTTTCTGTGTTCTATAAATATATAATAAAATCAGAGAAACGGTTGACCATGCAGGCCATTCTTACAAATTCTCGCTCCTTCGAGCTCAAAATTATTCGATGAAATCAATTGAATGGAATTTTTTGACGACAGTATCTATTGAATGCCTTGATTTTCGCTCGATTCCTTTTTTTTGAAAATATTTAATATTCTTAGCGAAAAAATTCAACTTTTATCAAAAAAAAAAAAAATTGAAGGACCCATCGTGTACCTATTGTTTCACATCTATGTATTGAATAACTTTTCTTTTTCGAATTGAAAGGGTTATATATTTATGAGTGATTATTTTTGGGAAAAAAGTTTTTGGTTGTGGGAATATTCCAGAAAAAGGAAGGAAGCAATCAATTTTAAAAGAAGTAACTTCATACATAGATATATAGATCATGCAAAGAAGTAACTTGCAGACACAAACTGAAAAAAAAAGCCCCTTCGAAACAACTACATTAAATCACATGAAAGAAAAATTCTTTCGAAAGAAATACTTTTATATAAACCCTCATAAAATACACTTTTCTCTACCTACTCGGTTTGTATTCCAAACTTTGTAACCCCACAAATTTTGAAAATGCAAATTGGATATTTCAAAATGTTGAGGTGCCAACGCTCATTGCTGGCTGCTCAGTTTGATACGGGAGGGTGTGAGTAAGTTCAACACAGGTTTGATCAATAGTTATAACTGATTATTGTACTATTAATCAACTGAACCATGAGTTTACTTGACAAATTCTGGTAGTTGGGCGCCAGGTTGCAAAAGACAAAACCAGAGAGAAAGTTATAACTTGTATCTAGCTTGGGTAGGAAGGCAAAATAAATATAGAAAACAATTAACAAGTTCATTTCCTTGGTTGACAATATAGCTAAAAGCCCGAAATATATATAGTGATTTTGATGTATATACACATATATACAAATATAAAAAATAACTACACTAGGATAATAATAAAATTCAGAATATCTACAGTTGTTTCTGATTCAATTTCGCTGTGGTTGTAGGAAAAACCTGGGGTGGCTGATGTCTCATAGTTGGTCCTTCAGAGGGCTGCAGAGACTTGTAACCATCTGATCTGGCTGAAGATGGGTTTAGAGCTCACGTTGGAGTACCTCTTTGAATCGGTTAGATATGGAACCTCCGTATGGTATCAGTCCTTCACCCAGTACACAATTTCTGGATATCATGCGAAGCAATGAAATGAATCAGATACAGTCTTACAATGATGGGGAAAACAGAAGATATGCTTAGAATCTGAATACTATATTCTAAATTTTAGTAAATCAAATTCCAATAAAAATTCAGTTACATCAAAATGTAATGAATATTTGAAACAAGAAAAATAAAGGAAATGATAGGTGGATCAATGACTGAATGAAACCAGCATAAGATAAATTGAAAGTTATAACCTCCATCTCACATGCAGCTTGATTATCACAAATTAAGTAATTTCTATTACTAAATAGCAAAATCCAGGAAAAGGCAAAAGATATACTCAAAAAGATCTCATCAAATTTACTATGAATAAAGATGGAACAAAAGGTCAAAACGTACCAGGAAGAGGTTATTTCTATCGTTTTCGAAAACTAATCCATTCGGTCGTTTCGTTTTTTCAGATACGGCCGGCAGTGACTATCATACCGTATAAAGATGATCAAAATTATGGTAATTAAACTATTAGTATTATAGATAACATCAGGAATATATGAATGAAACGAAATATTTGTTATATCATTCGTTATGGAATTGAATCAGATATCATTCGCAGGATTCCTACACGATATACTAAATGAAAGGTGAATATTTCATATGAAATACTGTCATCCTCACTGGTAGACATCGATATTTCACCGTGAGACACTTGACTTAAGTCTCTTCAGTACTAATCTGGATAACATTGTAAAACACACACAATTCATTCATAAATCACTACTTTATGTAACGGAATAAATGTTATTTATTTATGTCATCGATGACATCATAATGACGTATTTTTATCTGTGATTAATTTTTTGGGAAAGATAGTTTTTGGCTTTCTACTACTCCTTCTAGATACAAAAAATGTGGAAATCTTCCACAGCAATCAATTTCAAAAGAGATGGCTCTATTCATAGATGCGTAATTCATGTTAAAAATTAGGGGCTTCCACTTCTTTGCTGCTCCAAATCCGGCCCTGAAATCGCCAATTGTAGTTCTCGAGATGCCCTCATGAAAGTAACTCAGCTGACGATATCAAAGATCCATTCCATTCACATCTCTCGACAAAGTAAAAAATCCCAACTTATTTGTCACCGGTATAATTCCGAAATCCCACATACCTCCTCAAGATATAGTTTAATATCAATCAGGAACACATGTTCAGCCACAATGAGGATATAAGACAGGTAATTTAAGAAACGTCACCCTGACGGATTGACAAATACTTCCTCATTACTCCAGAACAAACACGAAACCGCCACTTTCGGGGTGGAAATATTTTTTGTACCATCCTAATCAATTATTTCCATTTTCAGGTACAGGAACGTCTTTATCGCTCAAAGAAACTCCCCGGTGTTTCGCATTTGTAAAACCTCAAACAAAAAGAGTGATTGAGGAAAGACTGACGGGTCAGATCAGAGTTGGCGTGGACTGATTGGCAAGCTGCGAGCCTGATGAGCAGCACACTGAGATCTTTATTATCTTCCATATAGTGCTCGATGTTATCTACTGCCCCGGATTTGAATTGGAATAGCTTCGCGTCACAGATATTGGGTTGAAACATTTGATAGACATACGCTGGATTGAAAAATTGGAATCATATGAAAATTTTGTGTAGTCCAACACAAAGAATGTACGGGTTGTGATATCTCGTTGAAGGTTATTAATTGCTGAAGTTAGTGAAACAATCAAAAACTAAATCAGAAAAGGAGTATTCATTTGAATATCAAATAATGAGGAATGTTCCTCAATTTGGGTTATTACAGCAAATGCAAAATTGAAGAAAATAAATTTGTGTTTAATTCATGGGTTTTTCAAATTTACTTCGAAAAGTATTCAAATTGATGTTTCAAATGTTGGGTTTGAATTTTTAAAGGGATTTGTTTCTAATTCACATAACGGCAATAGCGCCTATATCAAGTTGAAATGATTTATACGTACCTAGATATTCTACTTTAGAAAAGGAAAATTATCTTTATAAATCAACAATTGAGGCAAAATATGAATTATAGTTCAATACCACCTCCACAAACAACATAAACAACAGTTGTTTTGTTATTTATTTATATAGAGAAAGATAGGTTAGGTGCACAAAGTGTTATATATCACAGAATGTCTCGGAACTCGGAACATAAGTAAACAGAACAGCACGCCTCTGAAATATGTTATCTTTGTTTGTCTCATTCAGGTAACAAATTCATTGTCATTTATTAGCTATAACCGATGTTGCCAAATGGTAAAATAGAAACGAATGTTGAATGCATTATTTCATTCCTCTTTTTTAAGTATTTAAATAATTTTTTAAAGAAAGAGGTTGAAATGACAAGTTTAAAATGCGTTTTTTAGAGCTCTTTTATGAAAACTACTTGATTTTCGTCGGGAGGGACATTCCCCATTCTGAAATATCAACAGATTGGCTATAGGCCAATATCCTATACACACCTATCTAAATTATTCGAAAAATTTATTGAAAACAGATTGTGGTCTTATCTCAATACAAAATCATTTCGGAAATAACAATTTGGTTTCAGAAACAACGTATCAACGGAAGATGCAATCCTTGAATTGACAAAAAAAAATCAACAACGCGGTAAGCAACAACAAGCGATTCATTGGTATATTCAATGATTTGTACTAAGACAAACATTCCGTTCTTTCAAAACCAACGGTCAAAGGTCAGGCCAATTTGTCTTATTGATATTATTGGCAAGCTTTACGAATATCTTCTGAAAGGCAGACTGGAGACGGAATTGATGGAAAAGAATGGTATATCAGAAACACAATTCGGATTCAGGCCAAAGAAATCTACGGTACACGCTATTAAACACGTCCTAGAATTAGCTAGCAACAGAGATACCAACTGGGGGGCAAGACGTCAGAAATGCCTTTAACACTGTAAAGTGGCCAAAAATCATAGAGAAGCTGCAGGAAATTGGTATCAGCGACTATCTCAGAGTAGTCCTGGCAAACTATCTCTCGCTGAGAACCCTCAAAAGTGGAGAATACGTCCATGAGATGACGCAGGGCGTCCCGCAAGGCTCTATAATTGGGCCCACGTTATGGAATATCCTTTACGACGGGGTCTTGAATCTAAACATTCCTACGGGATGTTATACAGCTGCGTATGCGGATGACCTCGCATTAATAGTGAGAGCTGACAACATAAAGACGCTTATTAAGAAAGCAAATAAATCCCTAATAGTTATTAAAGAATGGATGAACGTGGTAAAACTGAAAATTGCCCCAAATAAAACAGAGGCGATTATTGTGCGGGGGCCCAGGAAAAGAGAGGGTATAGCCTTTGAGCTCTACGGGTCGAGTATAGTCCCGAAAAAGTTCGTTAAATATCTGGGAGTGTGGCTGGACGACAAGCTAATTTTTAACGAGAACACGAGAAAGGCCTGTGAGAAAGCGGACAGGCAAATTACTGCGTTGTCCAAGCTACTGCCGAACGTAATAGGACCTAGTACTCAAAAGAGACGCCTGTTATACGGGGTTGTACAGTCGGTCTTGCTGTACGCTGCGCCTGTGTGGGGAAACGCGATGAGGATTGACACCTACAGAAGAATGATAACTGCATCGCAAAGGAAAATGATACTCAGAACGGTTTCGGCATACAGGACGGTGTCGGCAGAGGCTCTCTGTGATCGCCGGGATACCCCCAATTGACCTTTTGGTGCAGGAAAGGGGACGAATTGATGAAGCCAATGTTGAAGTCACAACTGCCCTTAAAAAACGCGAAAGACTCAGAACCATTGAGGAGTGGCAGTTAAGATGGGATAGAAATAACGATAAAGCACAATGGACCAAAAGACTGATCCCACATCTGGGGGCGTGGACGGAGTCTAGGCACAGAAGAACAGAATATTTTCTCACCCAGTTTCTCTCAGGACACGGATCTTTCAGGGTCTATACAAACAGAATTGGGAAGGCTAATGACAATCTGTGTATATACTGCAAAAACGTAGACAGCGCAGAACACACCATATTCGAATGCCATAAGTGGGCAAGCGATAGACACAGGTTCGAAGTGGATGCTGGGAGGTGCCTGACACCAGATAACATCATACAATATATGTTAGGATCAACGGCGAATTGGGAATTGACCGCAAACTATGTTAGTACTATTATGAAGAAGAAGGAGACGGAAGAAAGGGAGTCCCAGGCCGAGGAGAGAAGGAGACAGGACCAGCGCTAAGTCAGTTTTAGTTTTCACTATATATGCCGCTCATACCTGAGTATATCCGTGAGGACAGTTCCGGGTATGAGGGAAGGCAAGGGGTGGTTTTAGCCGGTACAAGTCCGGCACTACTGGTTTCGCGATGGATACCAAGCGATCAGTGCCCATGAGGGTTTCCACCCCACCAAAAAAAAAGTTTACGTTAAGTTAGGTTAGGTTAGGTTAGGTTAGGTTAGGTTAGATTAGGTTAGGTTAGGTTAGGTTAGGTTAGGTAATAATTTTGAAAAATCGATAATCCCAGACAAGTATCAGATTATAGTCCTCATATTGATTAATTTCTATTGCACTGACACTTATTTAATGGCATAAATGCGAGCGAAGCCGCGGGTAAAAGATAGTATTCAATAAAAATACTCCAAACAAAAATTTACAAATTTAAATATCTAAAAACGTTACTTGATAATGAAAACTTAAGGGCATTATATCATTTTATTTAAATTTCTGGATTCTGGGACGGGGTTAGAAGTTATTCAGAACAGGTTCTAAAGAATAAAATTATTAAAAAACTATAGATATTCATCTGGAAAATCAGTGAAATCAATGTTCTCGACTTGAGACAGTTGTATAACCGTAAAGTCAGCATTGAATATCAATCAATAAAAGATCAGACCAAGTGTTGATTAATTGTTGTGGCACCCTTGAAAAAACATTTATATTTTACCTTTCATTGAACCAAAACTATACAACTCTTTTCCGTAATAAATAACCAGCGTCAATAGTTCATTTCTATTTATAAAAACCCTATTAGATTTTTTCAAAAGAAGTTTGATCAGTGACTGTACTTTGAATATTTTCTGTTATGTTTTATATGTGTGCGTCTGAATATGTATATTAGACGTCAAGGTGTGTAAGCAAATGTGTGAAAAGTATACAGGGTGTAACTGAATAAGTGTAAAACATTTAAGGAGGTGATTCCTCATTGAAAAAAAGATGGGATCTTTCATATAAAGAAACTTCATTGGAGCATCCCTTGTTAAGATACAGCCCCTTAAAGGGGGTACATAAAATTTGTATAACAATTTTTTTCACAAGCACTGAAAAAGTTACAATATCGAAATTCACCTGACGTTTTGTACTACCAAAAAGACACTTAGTCAGTAATTTATTTGGTTTACCCCGTGGTTGTAAGGGGTGGAAAACGACACCTCTAAAATTGTCTTATTATTTGCTTACCATTTAAAAATTTATTTCCGATAGCCTGTTTCATTTTTAACAAAAAATGTCTTTTGGGTTTTTTGCCCACGCATGCATCTAGACGTCGGCGCATTGAGCCACGTGTTCGCTCAAATATTCCTAGAGTATCTCTGATTACCCTGCACGCATCGATGATGCGGTTTCTTAAGTCCTCTACATCGCGAACAAGAGTACGATAAACCAAATGCTGTAATTCTCATATCCTTCATCATCCTCATATCCTCATATCCTTCAGGGTGCTTCATATAAACTTCTTCGTCAAGCTTGCCATAGAGAAATGCAGAAGTAATATCAAAATGGGTGAGAGTCATTTTTTTACTAGCAGAAATACTCAGAACAGCTCTTATCGGACTACCTTTTGCTACAAGGCTAAAAGTTTCATCGTAGTTTTCACCTTTCCTTTGTGAGTAACCTTTGATAACTAATCGGGCCTTGAATTTATCTACAGAACCATCTACATTCAGCTTCCTTTTGTAAAACCATTTACATGGAATTGCTTTCCTACTAGGTGGATGTTCTTCCAAAATCCAAGTTCGATTTTCATTTAGGGATTCAATTTCATATTCCATTTCTCGAATCCAATGATCTTTCTCAGGGCAGGAGATGGACTCTTTGTAAGTGAGTGGCTCTTGATATTCGGTTATTTCACTAGCAACAATCATGGCATAATCATCGAAACGGAGTGGCTTTCTGATTTCATGTCTATCTCTCAGCTGCCTTTTTATTACAATGTCCTCATCTTCTAGAAATGTATCTTCTGTATCTCCAGTTTGAGAGCCGGAGATATGCGATGTATTTTTAGCATCTGTGGCTACTGGTATGTCTTCTTCTGACGTCTCACTTTCATCAGTAAAAGGTACTCATGTCATAACAGAATTTAATGGTTTATCTTCGTGAAAAATTACATCACGAGATCGTATTAGCCTCTTACTTTCTCCACACCAGATACGATATCCATCATCATTCTCATAAACAATGAGTATTCCTTTATAGCCTTTCTATCCAATTTCTTTCGACATTTTTTTGGCGACAGTTATTGCTATGTGCGCATAGCAATAACTGCCTATTACTCTGAGATGCCTCAAATTGGGCTTCTTATTAAACCATATTTCGAAGGGAGATTCGTCTTCAATACCAGATGTACCGGATCTGTTTAAAATATAAACAGCTGTATTGATCATTCCAGCCCACAATCTTTCACTTATTCGTCCTTCTCTAGCATGCATCAAAGCTCCCGGGCTGAAATGATCAATACAGCTGTTTATCCTAAACTTACTTTGTGGTAGAAGTGGCCCCGAAGAGTAACGTGAAGAACAGCTTGGATTTCGCCCAATTTCGATGAAACTTCCTGAATGTATAAGTTCCTGAGGATTATGAATCATGATTTGAGGTGGAACATTGTAATTTTCATAAAATGGATCTCTCCCCAACTTTGTTCAAGCAGATTCGTAGGACAAGGATACGTTGCGGTAGAAGAGGTCCAAAGCAGTTCGTGAAGACCCGCATGGGTTACATCTAATCGTGCCAGAACACCTACAATTTATGAGCATGGGAGGATCTTGGTTTATCATTTAGAGCCTGAATATCCCAGTGGTAAAAACTCATAAAATACTTACGTTTTTTATTATAAAACAACGATAAAAATAAAGACAACAATAAAAATTAATTGGCGCTTCGGGGCGATTCCAGTAGCGCATTTGCTTTTTCAGCTGCAGGAAAACCCGGAAAAACCTGCAGCACCACATCATCTGAAGATCTTGATCCAACAATGTCCTCTCTCTTATAAAACAAAATGTAGGGTGTCTCCAGAGGCTCCAATAAATTCAATGCATCACCAGAACACTTCGTGACAAGACTATCGTCAAACTTAAACCAGTCCGTTTCTTCTTTGACCAAGGCGTAATAATGACCAAATTCAACGCCAGAACCACAGTGAACAATGACTGCATGAATATTATAATAGTGGTCTACTAGGTTGAAATGTTCATCTATTTCGAACGTTCCAAAGAGTTTCTTGCTTCCGTTAGATGTTGAGTCTTGTTTGAAAATCATCAGTGTTATTATTGACTGGAGCCTCAGCTATACTTGTTTCCTTATAACAGTCAGTTAGTTTGGCGCATGTTTGACAATACAGTCGATCATCACCTGTTAAAAATTCCATTTTCAGATGATTTAACAATAAGCTTTGCAGTTATTTGTCGTATTAGGAAAAGCTAGATGAAGTTCCAGAAATTCACATAAGTTTTCGGTACTTCTTGAACATTTACCACAAAGTTAACAAGTGAGGATTTTTCCAGCAAAAGATTTACAAACACAAGACAAGATGGGTTGTACGGAATCATTCAGTCCAGAGCGGTCAGGAGTATTGATTTGGCTATTGTTTTGCTCACGAAGAGTATTCAACAAGAACCCCAAGAATTCGGAACAATCCTCTTGTTGTCCTAACGAGTATCTAGAGGACTTCAAAGACTCCAGGAAATCGCTTGGAGGGAAAGATGAAACCTTCTTACGAAACTGCAGCTGCATGAACAGTTGTTTGAGTTTGATGAATAAGTAGGAAACATTCCTGTTCTCGTTCATCATTAAAACTTCGTTCTTGAAATTCTTCGTCATGAACAACACTTGTAAAATGCTATTAATTTAGCAAGTGTTTCCTAAATTATCCAATCCAATTTTCTTCTCTAGATTTTCAGGACAACTATCTACTGATTTGTAAGGAAGAACATGTTTCACAGATTCTCCATAAGAACCATTTCTCAAGCTGCGATCGATCTTTCCAAGTGAAGAAGGGTTTCGTAGAGGGATCGATTCGGCTCTTGCTTCAAGAAGCTCTTCCACTGAAAGGGTACCAGTTTCACGAGGACTGCAACTCATTTTTTGGGGGCAAGAATGACCTGAGTCCACTGACCGCACTGAAGAAGAAGAAGGTGGATCAATCACTTATGAATTAACCTTGATAGGAGACTGATGAATATTCACATATCTCGGCTTGTTTCGAAGAGGTTTCATTCCGTATTGAAATTAGGGCAATGCATGATCTCATCAAAATTAAAGCAATAATGAAAATAGTATTATATTCGGTAGCAACATATTTTTTAAGTTCTCCTTGTCCTTACTTCAAAACCATCCGTATTTATAAAAACTACTCATATACTCGTATCTGCCAATACCAAAAGTTTGTTCACATTTTTATGACTTCCTCTATATGTTTTGCGAATTCTTGATTACATTTAAACAATTCCCACAACGGAAATAACACTTTCAGTATCTTTCAATTTAAAATTAAAATTGTGTCATTTTTTGAAATTCTCAGAAATTGAAACAAAAGAAACCTCTTCGGAGGAATTCTACATTGAACGGATTGAACTGAAACTATGTTAATTAAAACTAATCAGATTCGAACTACGTCTTTTTTCTTTGGTGGCCATTTAGTTTAATTCGAGATCATTAATTCCTGTCGTGTTTTTTTCGATGTGGATGGTATCAAGTACGCCGCGATGGTATAATTGAGAACCAAGTTTCCTTTTGAAAAATATACAAGCTGTTCGGTATTACGTGGTAGGTAGAATACAACTTTTTACTTTTACAGAGGTGGGCTGTAGCAGTTGAAATTGAATTTCGATTGGTTCAACGCTTATCTTACTATACTGAACGAAGATATTCAAAAAAATAGGTTTTGATTGTGCAATTTGTTATGGAGTAAGATTCCGGACAGATCTGGAAATCACATTTTCATAGGAAGAACGAAATGAAGAAGAGATGACGACTCAAGGAAAAGGTGGATAGAATTCTTTACTGAACAACGAAACTAGATAAATTATTAACAAAGGTACATTGTGGTAAAAGAAGCCCAGAAAGAATATCCTGGAGATCAGCTGACAGAATTTCCTGACCCCACGAACATTTTGTATTTCTCAAACTGAAAGTATGTCCCATTTTGTTCAAACAAATTCATGCTGTGAGGTTATGGTTGTGTTTGAAGGGACCACAACAAAATTCTTGCTCTAACTCTTACTTCTTGTATGTGTAAACACGTGGAAGAGGTGTTTCATCATCTGAAAGGAATATCCTAAAGACCTGTTTGATATACAAACTTTTTATGGCAAAATTCATGAATGAAGATTTCGAATTCCGCAGCAGGAAAACTCAAGGAAAGGTTAATAAAAAATTTGCAGTAATAACAAGAAACTAGATGAGCTAATAAAGAAATGCGTAAGGCAGCAAGTGATAAACATAATATCGATAATAAAACTGACGCTATTGTGACTATCAATATTCAAAACTCTTTGTTGAAAATAAAACAAATATGAGAAGCATATATCAAATATTTCATAACCGCTTTTCATAATTATGGAGGAATGACTCAAAGTTTTGTTTTAAGTAAGGTGAAGCAAACCTCAACAAGCTAATGGTTGACATTTCTGACAAGCCCATTTATATCTATTCATTCCGTTATATAATTATTTTATTTTAAATAGTATTTTTCAAAGTAATGTTATGAATACTATCATTTCAGTTCATTTTTTTTCGGATTTGGGTGTATCAACTTCTCTTAGTTTTCATTATCCGATTCTATTAATATTTTCCAATTATTGTTTCATTTGAGATCTTTTTTGTATTATTGAGTTTGACAGTCTTCAGAGAAAGGCAATCGTGCTAATACAATCTGAAAAAAAATGGATCCAACAAAAACACTGCTTCCATACAGTAGAACTGCAAATTCTAAGTTTTGTCTTCTGTCGAACAAGTTGAGAAATAAAAAAATCAGCGAAGAAAAAACTGCGATGAACTTGAATGTTATCCAATTCTGAAGACGGAAGCAGATTTTAGTCTCTGAACCGTTGAGATAAGTATTTTATGATTCCTCAGCTCTCTTTTTTATAGGCAGAATTATCAAATACGACAAGTTAATATTCAAAATAAATTGTATTGAGAAAACATATTTGGTGTATGAGGCTGATTTTTAATATATGACAAGATATCTCCGTGAAGGAAAATAAAATAATTCAACTAGGTTTGTTATCAACTCCTGAATGATTCGTATGTGTTTTCAGCTACCCATCAATTTACTGACAGGCATGGGGCGGATGTTGGACAGGCTTCTTAATGGTAGGATTCAAGTCTGGTGTGAAAGGGAGTTGAAATTCTGTCCAAACCAATATGGTTTTAGAGGAAGAATGGATACGGTAATGGCAGTAGAGAAAATGGTGAAAAAATTTAAAGAAAACGAGAGAGGAAGGAGACAAGGTCTGGTTGTGGCATTGAACCTGTCCAATGGGCACCGGCGATTGAGAAATGCATGATACGAATGGGTATGCCGGAAAACGTAGGGAGGACGTGCATGAGTTTCATAGGGGAGAGAACAGTCACCTGTGGAGCGGTCTCTGACAACGTGAACAGAGGCTGTCCACAGGGTTCAAGTCTGGGACCAACCCTATGGCTGATTGTGATGAAAGTATGGTTTGAACGAATCAGAAGCATGAAAGAGAGACAAGGCATAGGTACGATTAGGGTACAAGTGCAGGCCTATGCGGATGACCAGCTGGTCATCATCGAAGGTAGCTCTGCAGACGATATCGAGAGAAAATGGAATCTGGTCTGGAATGAATGTAAAGCATGGGAGGAGGAGATGTGGGTGGGATACAACGAAAGGAAAACATAATGCATGTACATACAGGCTAGACGGGATGAAAGAATCCCGGTCATAACAATGAATGAGAGAGAGATTGAGGTCAGAATAAATCTCAAGTCCCTGGGAATTGTGGTGGACTCTGGACTACTGTTAATTGACCACCACGAGGAGGTACACTGTCGGGAAAAATTAGGAGATGGACCGGGAGGAATATTGGATTGAAGACAGAGTGTGTCAGAATAATTTATGAAAGGGTAACGAAACCAGCAGCTATGTATGACGTGCAAGTGTGGGGAAGTAGAATGCATGATAGTAGAGTCAGGAGACAGCTGAGCGCGGCCCAGAGGCCTTTTCTTATTGCCGCATGTGGGGCGTATAGGATGGCGCCGACGGCCGCGCTCAGTGTGATCACGGAGATAGCCCCACTTCATATAGAAGCTGGGGCTAGATACCATGAGTGAAGAATGAATGGGGAAAGGAAGACTGAAGACAGATTGAAAGGTATAGATAAGATACTTCCCTGGATGCAAGGGGGGTTACTGGAGGAGACGCCGGACGAAGGGATGACTGAGGTATATGTGGATGCCGGAGCGAGGATGGACGAGGAAAGAATGGGCATTGGTTGGGCGTATGAAAGCAACGAGGGTGAATGGGCTCTAGGGAATGAGAGGATTCCCGTGCAGAGCAGTGTGAATGAAGCAGAACTGATTGCGGTAGAGAAGGTGATAGAAATGTGGGGCACGAATGAGAATATTAGAGTGATTAGTGACTCCGCAATAGCTGTGGATAGGATGAAAGCGGTACGAGTGAAGAATAAATGGGTTGCCAGGATACAGAGAATGATTAAGGTGAGGTATGAAAGGGAGGCACATACCGAAATCGTATGGCGAAGAGGTCACCAACATGGCAATCTAGGCAATGAAAAGGCCCACAAGGAGGCCGTGAAAGGAATACGTTGGGATAACATTTCATGGAATGTGAGGAAAATGAGTATTAAGAGTGAGGAGAGAAAAAGAATAAAGGAATGGATCAAGGAAGAATGGTAGCGAGAATGGGATAACGGTATGACTGGGCGACTGCTCTACAGATTCTGTAGAGCAGTCGGGTATGAGTCGCTGGATCTGTCAAGGAAGGCAGTCCAGCTGTTCACGGGGCACGGTAACTTTCCGAGATACCTAGCTAAGTTTAACCTGGCGTAGGAGGTGCCGTGCCATGCGGATGGGGGGAGCCTGAAACAGCAGAACATGTGATATGGACGGTGATAGAACTGGGTGGCGCGAATGGAAAGAACGGCTGGAACTAGAAAAGGGAGGAATGCAGCTGAGAGACAGGAATGGAAGGAGAGAGGAATGGACACGTGTGGCGTATGAGTGGGTAGAGAACAATCTTCCTAATCTAGACAACCCTTTGGAATAGACGCTATCTGACTTGCGAAACTCCAATAGCTAGTAAAATGAATTGTTGAACAGAGAGAAAAGATACATGTGTAGATATCTGAATTATGATGTTACACTACTTCCTTTTGATATGGAAGTATTTTGAATATTCATGTATTACCTTACATAGTATTTAGTTAAGCTAAATTTGTTAAATTTGAATCTAAATGTTTGAAAGAAATGTAAATTTTTGTTTGGTATTCAATAAAGTTATGGGTTTTCGACCCCCGGTAATTTGGATGAGCATGGGTCTTTTGGCAGTGGTGACGCTTGGATAGATTGGATAGGCTTTCGAGCCAGGACAGTATAGGGCAATGGCATTATTCATGTCCTCCACCACATAAGTTTTCAGAATGGATGGTTCAGATTGTCCCAACTGTGTTGAATTACACATATAAACCTAATTTGACGCATCAAAACTGTAGTTTTTTTTTCAGGAGGAAATCCTAAGAATGGTAAACTGCTAATTTTCACCAGTTTCTAGAGTTTAATTTTGGTGCAAGGTATCTATATCTGTAGAGTAGGGAAGGTGAGTGTAGGTCATCGTCCATCCTGTCCTTTCCAGGATGGTGGACAAGTCACTAGGAGACATCTTCTCTATATTGGCAGGTGTAGGCCAAGGCTCTTTGGCAACCTTGAGGTGTCTCACGGTGGCATCTGCGTAGGTTTTGGAAGGTGGTTCCCTCCGTGGAGGTGCACAAGTGAGGGAGCTTTCCTGCAGGGGCTCCCGGTTCCTTGCCTTTATTCAAGGCGGAGCTCTTGGCGCCCGCCACAGGAAGTGACCTTGCTGTTGGAGATGGAGTGAGGGAGAAGTAGGGTGCACTTATAGTTGCTGCCACTCCTGCCTCCTTCGCTCTATTTCTCCTTTTGGCCTTGGCGCCGCAAATGCGCTTACGCCTTGGCCTTTGTATTACATCACGAGGTGATCGAGGTAATTCCTTAAACCTTAGCTTGCGTAAGCTGGTCTACGGTGACATGTTTTGCAAAGGCTTTCGGGGAGTTCTGGTTCCCCTCGCCCTACTTATTTCTGCCACTGACCAGGAGTCTGGCGACCCCGTCCGTAAGGCCACATTGGCTTCCCGGGCAGGGCCTCCACTACCCTGGCCGTTCCTCTATCCGTCACCTGGGGACGCGCCCGATAGGTAGCCCAACCCATGGGATGGTGTAAGGTACTATATGAATGAATGAGATGAGATAAATGAAATCAACCAAAAAAAAAGACTTGTTAGATATAGGATGTTTAAGCCCAAAGCACAGACAGCCCTGAAGACTGATTTTGTTCACCTTCAGAAGGTGATAATCTACATATTTCCCACATATTTTAGTCGAAACAGCCCAAATTTGTAACATTCAGTTGCAATATTGTTCACGCAGTTGTAATCCTTGACATGAAGTATTTGGCAAAGTGAATAATGATGGGATGCATTAGATGAATTGAGGTACAGTCCTTCTTATCACTGGTTCAGATCGTTCCCCGGTGATACTTTTACGATGGCTTCCTCCAGTGGAGCTGACTACATTTTTGCTTTCACAGCTATTGGACCAACGCTATATTCTTCCATATTTCTTTCCAGTGCCATCAAATTGTCTTGCCTTAGCATCAACATGAAACTGCAAAACTCGATTTCAACATCTATTCAATCTAGATAATTGGAAGTAATTCATGAATGAAATTGGCAGAAGGATGACTGAAGAAACTGAAGAAACTGAAGAAAAAAGATGTAGTAGCTTTCTGATCCAAAAAATTAGTTTAGCTATACAGCGTGGTAATTCAGATTCTGTTTTTGGCACCATCCCATCGTCACATTACCTAGATTAAATTTTTCTTCATCCCATTGTTTCCAAATCATACTTATACCCTGATAACGTTGGGGTATTGTTTCCTCATAAAACCTCCCATAGACCTTGTGATACTTCCTATAAGTTCCAATCAGAAGATTGGAAATAAAAACAAGTTCTAGAATCCAAAACGTCAGCCATATCCAATTCAGTTTTAGGCAATTCAGCTTCGAATTTCTTATGCTACCGATTCAATGATAGGGTGAGTCGTCGATTACGTGATTACTCACAAGAAGACAGCAGTGGCGAACTTAGTATCAACAGTTGAAACATTAGATCAGAGATACATTCTTCAGTCAAAACTCTTGGATTTATTGAATTGAAAAATATTGGAAACACCTGTTTCATGAACTGTATAAGCCAATGATTATCAAATACGAGATGGTTGGTTGAATATTTTAAAAATGATACATACATGGAAGATATCAATACTAGTGTTTCTAGTATGAAAGGTGCTTCAATCGAAGCGTTCGCAGAAGTTATCAAGGAATTGTGGTCAGAAGTTTCATCTGATAGAGTAATAAACACTGCCTACTTTAAAAGTCAGATTCAAAGATTTGCCCCTCGATTCATGGGATCTGCCCATCAAGAAGCCCAGAAATTCCTTCGATATCTTACAGAAGGTTAATATGAAGATCTCAATGGAATTACTGAGAAACCTGAACCGATCTTAACGGAGATTGACGAAAAATGGAGCGACAGCGGAAAAGCGCAAGAGTCCTGGCTGAGATACTTGAACATGAACAACTCTATGTTTGTAGACAAATTCGTTGGTCAATTGAAATCTACTGTGACGTATCTCTCCCTATATTACAAAGAACTGGCCAATGGAGTTTGTCACAATGCTTGGATTTCTCCACAAAAAAGGAAACCCTCGATGGAGATGAAAAACCAATCTGTTCGAGGTGCAAGGAAAAAAAATGTACAATGTCCCTTTCAATCCATAAAGTTCCCCGTATTTTAGTTATTCATTTAAAAATATTCTTTCCAACGAAAAGATTCAGAGGCAAATTGAATGTGCCAGTGACTGTTTTTCAGAAGGATTAGATATGAGCAATTATGCAGCAGATAATGTGGCTCCTTGTCGTTACAATCTATATGCACTTTCGAATTACAGTGGGACTACTCACAACTGGCAAGACACAGCATATTGCAGACACACTTATAGTGGCACGTGGAATAAATACAAAGATTCACACGTGTCCCCAATTTCACCAAAATTGCTTGTGAGTGAGAAGGCATATGTCCTCTTTCATGAACAGGAGGAAACAAAGCAGCACTTTTGAGCGGTTTTTTTTTCTTTTAATAAGCTGAATTCTGTTTATTGATTTGTATTTTCTGATTTTTCTGATAATAAACTAATTTTGTAGTTGAAAAAATGTATCAATTCCATCTATTTTTTTAAATATAGGAACATCTTCACGACATAGAACACTCCATAAACTAATGAGAACATACGTTTCCACATTTTGAGTTTCAAAAATAGGGAATCGATAGGGATACATGTAGAAGGTAAATGAGAGATCTACTATTCTGACCAATATTGTATTGAATATATTAGAGTGGAAATTTATACTCTAATGGCTGAACTTTCTGAAAAAGTTACGAATATTAATATCGTTACCTACCACGAAGAATTCTGCAGTTGACCATTGAAGTATATAAAATAGAATTAATTTCTCAAAATATATGGTTTGTGTATCAGGTAAAACCTAATAAGTTAATATTTCTTGCAGTATTTTGTAGCGTTCGTGAATTTGTCATCAAATCATCTTTCACACTATCAAATAAGGTCGATAAGAATAATGTACTTTTGAAGGTATTAACAAAGTTGAACTTGATTTTCCTAAGAAATATTCAAACAAAAACCGGAATTCAAATAGATTGAACTTCAAATGCATCTTAATTTTGCATTCTGCACTGTACACTGAATAAACTCAGTACGACACTGTAATCAGAGCATCAATTAGGGCTTCTCATGTTCTTATTTATGCTGGGGTATTCAGGTGTAATGTAAGTTAATGAAGCAAACTCGTACATTCGTGAAATTCCATCTATATTAACTCTATATTTCCAGTAGCGAAAAGCTCGCAAATTAAAATTAATTGATATTTAGCATTCCTTCTCGTAAAAATTCTTTCATAATAACATCAATATTGTATGGTTTATTAAGAATTATGGGTGACTGTTAAATGTTCGCGCTATTACTGAATTTCATTTTATTGGGATGGTTGGAAGTAAAATAGAATTTCAATGAAGTGAATGATGTAGCCGTTACTATGTGATAGGAGATCATAAAGAACAAGAAATGAAACGATCTATGTCTTTACCATTTTTTTACTACTTTTATGAAAGAAAAGAAAAAGAAGAAGAAAATACAGTAAATTAGCTGACGCTCATTTTATTGAGGAAAGCAACAAAATTGATAATAATGGCAACATAATTAACGGATAAAGTGTTCAAAATGACCTTCATCTAGTTCCATACAATAATACAGTCTACTTTCGAAAGCGTTCCTTACATTATTAAAGAAGTCCGGAATCAGAAATTCTCTGTTGCAGATCTCCTACATTTGTAGAATTTATTCAATTAGTAGTAAACGTTTTGAAATGGACGACACTGATAGTTTTTTCTGCACTGGTAGTTTTGGTTGAATCTAGTTGTCGCAGAAGAAAAAATAGATAGTTGGCCCCTGTCACTTCTTCACGAATTATTATTCAAGCATTCTTGTTTACTGTGTTCCAACATGGTTTATTCTACTGAAAAAAGAATAGAAACTGTTGCAACCTATTATCGAAATAATGAATGTACTAAAGATGCTGCAAGAATTCATAATACGAATCATACAGACCATAACGTGAGCCATCAATACGTTAAACAGAAGATCTGCGACAGATAATTGTTCAGGAATGTCGATTTCTGACTCCTGACATCTTCAATAATTTAAGGAACGCTTTTGAAAGTAGACTGTTGTATTAGTGTATAGAACTAGACGGAGGTCATTTTGAATACTTTATCCGTCGATTGTGTTGCAATTGATTTTACTTTTGTTGATTTCCTCAATAAATGCAAAATGCAATGAAAATCCAGGATCACATCTGTCACTTCCATATCATTCCTTGCTCGAATTTATTTTCGTTTTTCCACAATTTTCCATATTTGAATATTTTTTCATTATTGGTTGTTCTGCAAGAGACAAAAATAATATCAACATTCATTAAACTCATTCGTTTCACGAGAAAGTATTTCAAATAACTTTTCATTCATCACCCCGATGAATGTTTTTCTCTAATTTAACGCTTTTATCAATTTTACAATGAAAGTAAATTCTAGTATAGTCGAAGTAAACGATATTATGCACACTTAAAGTTGGCGGCACTCTCAAAAGCCAAAGAAACCAATACATAGAAATGAACTGGATGCGAATAAGTCCACGTGGACTGTAGAATTGGCGGTTCGTATTGGATAATTTTTACAAACTGAATTTTATGATTGGCTGGAGAATCATAAAATTAAATTTGCAGTCATGTTACGGTGACCAATAAAAATCGGGGGCCTTGATTATCGCTGTCGTGTTCAGTTCAGAAACTGATCGCGATTTGAGTGTTGAAATTCGATACTGGTGCAGTTATGATTACTTAAAATGTTTGTTATATGTTTAAAATATGGCATCCTTGGACACGTACTAATAGTAATTCAGTGTAGTAATTCCAATAGTGATGGTGAACGATGCGAAAAAGAGATACCAGTGAATAAAATTCGGATGCATTTGAATATTGAAACACAGAGAGTATGTTTCAATGTACATAAGAATCTACATTTGATTTGATACGAAGGTAACAGAGCTAATTAAAGAAGAA
This sequence comes from Leptinotarsa decemlineata, assembly GCF_000500325.1. Classification (NCBI taxonomy): domain Eukaryota; kingdom Metazoa; phylum Arthropoda; class Insecta; order Coleoptera; family Chrysomelidae; genus Leptinotarsa; species Leptinotarsa decemlineata. The sequence goes on from NW_019290396.1 coordinate 398,142, forward strand.
GTATTTAATATAACACATGGAACATGAAATGAGCTGGTAAAACTCAGGTACCTGAAAAGTCGTTAAAGTATGTTTCCCTCTAAATGGTAATGGCTCATCAACTGCAATACTACCTGGTTTAATCCCAATGTAGAGTGTAGTGTAATATTGCGATTCGCGTTCCTTTATTTGATTCGTGTTTTACAACTCAAGGGTATAATCAGTTTTAATATAATCGTTTAGCCAATACCATATACCGTGAAACCTACCATACTTCAAAATGTAAAATGAAGTATATAAAGCGTTGAATATGTATAATATACTTAGTAAAGACAAAAACGCAACACGTGTTGCGTTTTTGTAATAATTTTTAGAGAAAATCTCACAATAAAGTGTTTTTAAATACGTCTGAAATCACTATAAGATTTCGCACCAAATTCTTTTGACAACATAGTTTTGTTTATTTTTCAAATTAAGGAAGTTTTTAAACCCAAAAAAACTGTAGAAAACTTCAATTCCACTTCTATTCAACGTATTGAAGGTTTTCTGTTCTAAAATACAATTTATCCAGTAAAATAGATTTAACAAACCTCCCACTCCTTGTCTCACTCAAACTCTCAGACTTCTTATGAAAAAACGTGATAAAGACTTTCAAAAATAAAAAAAAAACGAAATCTGTTATTGATCGTATGAGGTATGAAGAATTGAGAAATTATACCTTGTCAATAGTCAGAACTAAAAAGAAGACAAATCTCAAGTCTGTCTGTTCTGGAATACCACGCAAAACCTGGAATGCTCTCTTCAACCTCAATGTTCGTTCAAAAAAACAATATTCATTACCCAATCACCTTGAATCCCGATGAAATGAACAACTATTTTGCCCAATTCGTACAAAATGTTTTTAATAATTGTGATAAAAATATTGAATTTTATAGCAATAATTATTTAATCAGGCAAGATAACTTGTCATTTCGATTCGCTACTGAAGAAGCTATTCATGAAATCCTGAATGATATTAAAAGTCAAGCTTCAGGGGTTGATAATATTTTACTCAGAATATTGAAACTTTGTAGCCCGTTTATAGATAAATATATCACACATATCATCAATTGTTGTTTTGAATGTTCATATTTTCCAGACCTGTGGAAATTGCCATTGGGAAACCCATTCCCAAAAATAATGATCCAGCTAGTTATTCTGATCTCAGAATTATCAGTATACTTCCAAACATAAATAAAATGTTTGAAAGAGTTATTTATTTACAAATTAATGAATATTTCAATACCAATAATCTGTTATCACCATCGCAATGTGGTTTTAGGCATAGTTTTAGTACGGCTACAGCTGTTGCTACTGTTACACAAGACATTGTTGAGGGATATGATGAGGAAATGATTAGCATTCTGGTTCTACTAGATTTTTCGAAAGCATTAGATACCATCAATCATGAGCTGATTTGCATGAAACTCAAATATTACGGTTTTGATAGTGCTGCCTTATTTCTCATCTAGTGTTATTTACTTGGTCGATCTCAAAAAGTTGTTGTTGATGGTCATCACTCCTTACCTCTCAATATTCTATCTGGAGTACCACAGGGTTCCATTTTGGGACCTTTATTGTTCATAATTTATACTACTGAGATTATCTCGTCCATCAAGAAATGTAAAATACAGGCGTATGCTGATGACATACAATTATACAAGCAGTTTAAAATCAATGATTATGCTAAGGCACAAAATCTCTTCAACACTGATCTCGATTTGATCAATGGGCTATCAAGTGACCATAATTTGAAAGTTAATCCTAATAAAATAATGATGATGCATTTTGGATCGCAGAAGAATCGTAAATTTGCAGAAAACAATTTCCATTCAGAATCAGGTCATACTGTTTGGGAAAGAAATTTTTTGGCTTTCTACTACTCCATCTTGATACAAAAAAAAATGTGGGAATCTTCCAAAGAAAGGAAGAAAGTGATCAATTTGAAAATCAGTAACTCTATACATGGATGTGTAGATTATGCAAAGAAGCAACTTTCATACACAAACTGGAAGAAAGCCCTCCTGAAACAGCTACTTTCATATAAACATTGAATTACACGAAAGAAAAAATATTTCGAAACAAATACTTTTATATGAACACTGAATTAAACAGACTCCTGTCAATACAGGTAAAAATTTAGAGGTGATGCTTGATACTGATCTTAGATTCACTAGTCATATTAAAAATTTAATGAAGAAAGCTTATATGTCATTGAAAATGTTATACTGTAATCGTTTTATTTTGAGTCAACCTCTAAATTGAATGCTCTGTGATAGTTTGGTGCTAAGCTATTTCAACTACTGTGACTTCATATATGGGCCACTTATATGATTCAGATAAAAAAAAATACAAAAAGTACAAAATTCTTGTTGCCACCTAAGTTATGGACTCCTTAAGTATGATTCAATTTCTGAAGCCTTTATAAACTCCCGCTGGCTCAATATGAAAAACCGTATGATTCATCATTTGGGTTGTTTTGTTCATAAATTGATTACCCTTTCCCATTCTCTTTTTTTACTACAAAAACATTAGACATAAAAACAAATTGCTGTAAAACTCTATAAATCATTGCACGAGCAATTTAAGAGATTCAATATCAAGAAATTCAATTAAAAATACTTATAAAAATTATATCTATGATAGTCAGTAATGTCAATTTTTGCTCATTGGACAAATTAATAAATAACAGATCGATTAAATTCAATTATTTATCAACTCTCTTCAGAGGGTAATCATAAATTATTATTTTTATTTAAATTTCTTATTTCGTGGTACCATTATGGAGTGGTGTTTGTTGGATGAGTTAGAGTAGCTTTGAAATAGACTTCGCCAATGAGTACCAGAATCTCTTGTAACTTATTTTCATTTTCAAATGTATCTTTGTATTGTTTCTTTTGTATCATCAATGAATCCGATTCATTATTATTATTAAACTACTAAAGAATATGGCAAAAAACGGTTTTTCCACATAACCCTATATTCCAAAGGATATTTTAATAGAATTGTACTTACCGATTACTTGTCCAAAAATAAAAACATGTAAATTTTCCTATAAATGAGACAGTAAAGAACGATCCCATGTACTTTTTTATCACACAACGCCTCAATAGCTACTACTTCCTAGGGCATGGAGAGAAACCCGAAGAGCTATCATGTGGCATAAATAATCCTTGAGCCCTCTGTCTGAGTATTACTGCTAGATTACCAAGACTAAAATATTCAATTGGAACGTAGTATTCATTTGCATACGGCTGTGTTTCAGTGTAATCCGAGTTCATCCTGAATAATTCCATTAATTAGTTGATAATAGTTCGAATTCTTTCTTCGAAATACAGAAGTATGAAATACGTGATAGTGGATATTGAATTTTTAATGTTGGCTCAAGAAGACACTCGAATAATTTATTCTGATTTTATCAAATCGACATTTGTCCTACTCAACACAACCTGGTCATAAGCATTCTATATCCAACAAGGTTTTCCTGGTTTTGGTATTATTATTGTTGTAGTTTTGTTAATGTTTCGCCAACGTGAGGAATTTCATCACGTCACACATACATCAAAGTCTCTATTCATCGACAATAGATTCATCAAGTTATTCATCTTTAGTAAAAGGATAAACAGTGCATTTCTTTAATGCCCCCCCTTTTATTTTTTGAACGGGTAAACTCAAAATATTTAAATTTGGGATAATGCACTTAATGCATGAATACTTTATTTTGAAGTCAACTTGACAGATGAAACTTTCAAGATAGTGACTGCGCGCCGTCTGGAGAAAAAAATTAAATAGAAAAGGGGGTTCTGTGACACATCATTTTGAAGCTCCTGACAGATACTTCACAACACTAGAATATGAAGTCAACCTACTACAAAATGGCGGAATATTTTTTAATTTCCTGAAGACAAACACATTATTACCGATATTTTAGAAATATTTATCTATCATATGGCAATTCCAACAACCTGATAAGGTTTGTTAAGTTATTTTTTGTTTGTAAAAACGACAAAAAATGTCAGTACGACAACGAACATCATTGTTCAGTTAGAATATCCTCATTTAATTTTCGGTTTTACTAGTAGAAAGGTACCACGTCAACAATCTCTAAAATGGTCAATTCTCGTCCATTGGAAGAAAAAATTGAAGCGATTTTTATTAACGGTGCGACGCGTAACTTTCACGGGACGGAAAGAAATTTCTATCAACGTTTTCCGAATCGTCATATCTGTAGAAAATATTTGAGGGAACTTGTATCCGAATTCACAACTACTGGTAGTGTACATAACCAAAAGCCCCCAGGTCATCCGTCCATCCCGGAGGATCAGCAAGTGCAAATAATTGGTGAGATGGTAGTAAATCCTGAACAGTTTACTTATTCCGTCGCGAATGTTTATGAGGTGTTTCCTTCTACTCTGTGGAGACTTTTGAAGAGGAATAGGTATCATCCATGCAAAATTAAAATGTTATACCAATTAACTGAAAATGACCCTGATCGAAGAACATAATTATACGAAATCATGACGGAAACCATTGTAAGGCATCCTACCTATCTCCACAATATTTGTTTTAGTGACGAATTACATTTTTTCAAATGGCAATGTTCACAGAGAAAATTGCCGTTATTGGAGTGACACCAACCCTCACGTCTTCTGGGAAACACATACCCAATATCCAGAACAACTCAACGTTTGGGTAGGAATATTGGGAAACCATATTGTAGGATCTCTATTTATTGATCAAAATTCAACAGGGGAACTGTATTTGAATATGCTGGAAACTACTGTTGACCCTCTCATCATTGAAATCATCGAAGCGAAACCCAATGAATTCGATATGGATATTGTATTCCAACTGTTTGGATACTACTACGCAATGGTCAGCCTGCTCGCCAGATTTGACACCTTTGGACTTTTTTATGGGACTATTCGAAACAAAAGGTGTACGAAACTGAACCTGCTTCAATATTGGATATACGGCAGAGAATAATAAATATTTGTAGAGATATTGGAGATAATGTTTTCGAAAATGTTCGGCGTGAACTATCGGATAGGCTGTTCGTATGTCAAGAAATTCAAGACAACTATTTCGAGCATCTTCTGAACTGACCTTAAGCTTATTGCCTCATATTATGTAGATAAATGTCAATGTATTCAGGAAATTATTGAAAGTTTCACCATTTTGTAGTAGTTGAAGATATTGACATTATATTCTAGGGTTGTGAAGCATTTATCAGGAGCTTCAAAAAGATATGTCACAAGTTCCCCTTTTTCATTTAATTTTTTTCCCCAGATGGCATCCATTCGTCAACTCGACAGTTTCATCTGCCAATTTAACATCAAAATGAAATATTCATGCGTTGATTTCATTATCCCAAATTTAATTTTTTTAAGTTGATACGTTCAAAAAATGAAGGGGGGGACTTTAAAGAAAAGCACTATATACACATACACCACATTCAGTAACTGCAGAGATAAGTTCAATAATCAAGGGTAATGTTTGAAAAAAGTATTCTTTATTGAATTTTCATTGCATTGAAGATACTGAATGAACTCATTTTTCATCTGAATGGAATCTCATGAACTACAACTCACGATTTGATCTCCACAAACTTTATTTGAAAAATATATCACATGTTTCGCCAACACACTAGCTTCTTCAACAGTGATTTGAATATTACAAGCTGCTTCTTACGCTAATATTTATATACAACAGGTAACTACAATTGGAACTACCTCCATCAACTTACCTAAACCTCTTCAATTCTTATATACCTGAGGCACCTCTTCAATTATGATTACCTGAAGCATATTATCTCACTTCTACATAAATATTAAAAATACTTCCTCGGTTTTTCAAGAAAACAAGTTCAATAATGGTAAGGGTGAGCTACACTTGTTCCTTTTTAAAAAATGTACTCTTACTCTTGCATAAAATGAATGAATATGGGGTTAGAGGTGTGGCTCTCTCCCTTCCCACATCGTATTTACAAATGCGAAAGTAATATGTCGATCTAGGAGACAATAAAACGTCTAATTTAGAGCCTACGGTGTTCCCTAAGGATCTGTGCTGGGACCTCTCCTATTTGTAATATTAATCAATGACCTTCTCTTACAAGTTCTGCCCCATAAATGTGTTGTTTATGCCGAGGACACATCTATTGTCTGCTCAGACAATAATTGCAAACATTTATCGAAAATCTCAAAACTTGCTGAAAGTCAAGCTGAAAAATGGTTCAATGCGAATCTTCTTGAAATTAATATGGTGAAAACCCAGAGACTGATATTTTCTTCCAATAACATACTTTTGGAAGGTAAAATAGCCCAATTACTTGGTATAACTTTGGATGACTCCCTAAATTGGACATGTCGTATTGATGAATCAAATACGAAATTATACAAATATCTATTTTTGTTGAGGCAATTGAGAGAATTTGTTTCTATTGACACTCTCCTTGCTGTCTACTATGGATTTTTCAATTCGCTTATTAGATACGGGACACTTCTTTGAGATAAATCTACTTCTGCTGGAAAGATATTTGTAACAAAAAATTGGGAATGATGACTGTTCCATCGATTTTCATTTTTCAGTCACTGCTGGAGGTACATCAAATTAAGGGCATTCTTTTAACTGACCCCCACTTTCATAACTATGAAACACGTGGTGCTAATCTTACACGACCTGCTAGATTCAATCTACAGAAATCTTCCAACAATTCCTTAGATGTTAATCTATACAATATCTTGCCAACTACAGTCAAGAACTTATCACAAACACGTTTTAAAAAAGGCATTGAAACATTTCTCATTGATGTAGGCATTTATAGTATAGATGAATATATGGCTACTTCCATGGTAATGCCCGGATTTTTTTTTCGCTTTTAAGCGAAAGTGCGTGTAATAATATCTTTCAAAATTTATTGTATTTTGTTATACAGTGCTGCTTGTAATAATGTATTTGAAAAAAAAATATTGTCCCACTTTTGGGTGCTTTGTGTTTTCGTTATACTGTAGTGTTAATGTTTTTTATTTCATTTAGGTATTTGGTCATTATTACGCCTTGGTCAAAGAAGAAACGGACTGGTTTAAGTTTGACGATAGTCGTGTCACGAAGTGTTCTGGTGATGCATTGAATTTATTGGAGTCTCTGGAGACACCCTACATTTTGTTTTATAAGAGAGAGGACATTGTTAGATCAAGATCTTCAGATGATGTGGTGCTGCAGGTTTTTCCGGGTTTTCCTGCAACTGAAAAAAGCAAATGCGCCATTAGAATCAATGAAGTCGCCCTGGAGCGCTAATTAATTTTTATTGTTGTTTTTATTATATTTCCAAAGGTATTATTCAATCTGAAATGTTTGACTTATCATATGACTTGCTACAAATGTTTGTATACGTAGTCAAATAAACTATCTATCTATCTAAAGTTATTATTATTAATATTATTAATGCCTCAACTGATCTAAGTAAAAAAAGATGATAGAATCTTCAACTACGTTGTTCGATAACGAAAATGATTTAAATTTCAATACCGGTAGTTCCAAAAATGACGATCCAAACTTCTCAAACTTCATTCCGCAGCCGACAATACCGATCCAGAAAACAATTAATAAAGATCTGCGATGACGGGATCGACTTCAGAATGGAAAGCTCGGTCAAATTAGTAATTATTCGAGTGAATCCATCTTCATTTGTCTGCCAGTCCGAGACGTTGGCAATCATCTATTTCATTGGTTACTGAATGGGTAATGAATGTTTCGCGGATTCCGTCATTCGCAATGGCACCTATTGAATGCTGCTTCTGGTGGGTACCCAGAAACAGTACAAAGAGGGCATTTGTATTTGTCTGTGCCGAGTTTATGTAATTTCCTATAGAGTTCGCCCCTCTCTTTTCGTGGCTACGCTCCGCAGAGGCCTGGCTTAGAATGTGATGGATTGCTACACAGAGAAAAGGCGAATTTCAGGCACTCAAGGAAGTTGAGAACTGACTACTAATAAGAGAATCCTTCCTAGTTCCGGGGTATTGAAATCTAACTCATAATAATGTTTGGAAGTAAATGGTGAAAGTGAAAAAATAGAGTTTAGTATGAAACTATGGTATTTGACAGAGAAAGACTTCAGGTTACATATCAATATCTGTAACAAAAATTTAAGTTTCCCTCCATGTCTGTCTGTTTGTTTGAACACAATAAACTCAAAAACTACCGAATGGAATTTTATTCGGTTTACGCCAATGTCGGAGTGATTCAAAGGGAAGGTTCAGGATGTGTGAAATTTATTAATGTTTCATGAGGATGTTATCCATAAGAAGTCGGGGCCGTGATGCTACCAGAGGAACTTTTATCGAAAACGCGCTACTCAATTTCTTTAAGATATAAAAAATAAAAGCTCTACACTTAGTTTCCTTTAATAGGTCTACAGAAGAGTTCACGAGTATCCTCATAATTTGAGGATAGCTGAAATTGTACCCATTATTGTGTTCAAAATAATGATCACATATAATATGGTAATTGGAATTTAGATGCATAGATATTATCCATGATAATAATCATCCAATTTTTACATTAAGGTGAAGTGGGGTAAGAGCGTAACGGGGGCAAGTGAGTTTATCGGCTATATTTATTATTATATGAATCAAATTACAGTTATTCACATGTAGAAAGAGAGAAACGGTTGCTGTTACCTCTATAATATAGATAGATCAGTGAAATGTGAAGAAGCCGCCTGTTTAACCAACCGAAAAAACAGGTGTCAGTTTGTGGTAAACAATCAAGTTGTTCGTGCTGTTTCAGTTATTTCATTAATTTGACAATATTATGTTGAAGGCTGTAAATTTGTGTAAGTACATGAGAGTAAAGTTTTTAGGTTTCTACTACTTCATCTTGATACAAAAAAATGTGGGAATCTTCCAAAGAAAGGAAGGAAGTGATCAATTTTAAAATATGTAACTCTATACAAGGATGTGTAGATCATGCAAAGAAGCAACTTTCAGACACAAACTGAAAAAAGCCCTCCTGAAACAGCTACTTTCATACAAACATTGAATTACACGAAAGAAAAGAAAGTACTTTTATATGACCACTGAATTATACAAAAGATACTTTTCTCTCAAAAATCACAGTTTTATGAAACATTTAATTCATTCAATTGTTTTACTTTCAATTTTATTTCTAAATCAAATAAAATCACTTTTCTTAAATGTTCTTCTTCTTCTCTCTCCCTTCTCCTTGATCACTCCTTCTCCTCTGCTTCTACCGTTTTGTCAAGAAGCTTAATTTTTTTTATAATATTCTTTTTTTGTATTATATAACGGGTTTATTTTGGTTGGGTGTAGTTTTCAGTTGGGTTTTCTTTTTAAATTATTTGGTGCATAACTACTTCAATGAATTTTTTTCTCAATATGCGTTTGCTGGGAACAGACAAGAGTTATATAATAAAAATTACAACTGTACCACACACTATTCAAAACTCACTTTTTTACTAGACATTTGTTCAGTAAATTCAGGCAGTATCTAAAAGCAAATATACAATTACATTTTTGAGGTCTTAACTTAAATATTAGCTTGAACAAGCATAATAAATTAAAAGGTTTCGGAAAGAAAATTTTTGGCTTTCTACTACTCCATCTTGGTACAAAAAAAGACGACGTGGGAATCATCCAAAGAAATGGAGGAAGTGATCAATTTGAAAATAAGTAACTCTATACATGGATGTGTAGATCATGCAAATAAGCAACTTTCAGATACAAACTGGAAGAAAGCCCTCCTGAATCAGCTACTTTCATATAAACATTGAATTACACGAAAGAAAACGAATCTTTCGAAACAAATACTTTTATATGAACACTGAATTATACAGAAGTTACTTTTCTCTACTCTACTTTTCCAAAAATTTATCACTCCTAAAAATATAACCCCTTCAATTCATACATGAGAATATAGTTTGAATTCTATTTTAGACATGAAAATATTTGGCTTTTTCCATAAGTCTACTCAAAAACCATTAATCTGCTCTTGTCTCGTTGATATTACCATCTGGGGCTTGTGCAGACCAATGTGGCGGGAAACTGCATATTGGTTTGCTCTTGCCCCAGCTTCGTTTCTTGTTGAATTTATTTTGGTTTTACACTTACTCATTAATTTATTTGAATCACCATTGAAATTTGGCTAAGGATTTCAATAGGGACTTCATTTGGATTTTTTTTGTTTAATAACTTCATATTGTTTTTTTGTGATTTATTCTATGGTTGCCATGGTCCGCAATTATGTTAGAAAAACCAACAGGGGTGATTATTCGAGAGAATCGCTAGAAGAATCTATTGGGGAGATTAAAGGCGGCGTATTAATGCTTATAAAGCTGGCAAGCAATATGGCATACCATTGAACACAATAATGTCAAAATCCTTTGACAGAAGAATCGCGTTTCCAATCCAAGACGAAAAACAGCTTGCTGAGGGTCTTCTGAATTAGGAGAAATATGGATTTGGTTTGTCCAGAAAGAAAGTACTTCAGCTTGTTGGACAGTTCGTTCAGTCAAACAAGATTACGATTCATTTCAAAGCCGGAACCCCCGGTGTTGGTTTTTTGGGTTCGCCAAAATGAATAATTCGTCGATAAAATAGCCACAAAACGTGGAGGTAGCCCGCAAAAGAAATTGTAATCCATTCATAATTGACACATATTTCACATTGTTGGAAAACGAACCTAGTTGGAAAACGAACCTAGTTGGAAAACGAACCTAGTAGAGTCTAGAACCTGGATGAAATATTTGGGACCAATGGCAGTATAAGTACATATAGTATTTCCAAAACCACTCACTACCTCACCTAACCCCACGAACACACGGCACTGATATAGAAATATTGTGAAACGGTCAAAAAATTAGTATTCAGCCAGTCCAAGTAGGCGAGCCTTTATTCCTCAACTACATTTGATAGCACGTTTAATAACTATCTGGGCGACTAGGGGCCACAGGCAAGCAATGTTTATGACTGTACTCTTATTTCTATTGCCGTTCCAATTGGAAATGGATAGACTATACTCAGTTTATTTTGTGTTAAAAATTTTTTTCCTTATACTTACTTATACTTATACTTTATTTACGAGTACAAGAGAGCTTGCTATAAAAGTAAAAACGGGGATAGTGATAACAAATTTTCCGAAACAATACTTTCATAATGCTTTGTTCACCAGCGATATAACGTATTTCTGTTACACATTGGAAATTTATAGGTTTAAAGTCCAACTTTATAAAAACCAATCTGCACTTCACTTATGTATTTTATTCAAGACGAGTTTTGCTACATGGTAGCTTTATCAGTTGAACAGTTTGTCTTTCGCAGATCTAAGGATTTGTTGTATCTTCCTGGTGGGCTTGAACACTGTTTTCATTTTATGCTTTTTCCGATTCTACCCGTAACCCTAGGGATGTACGGTCGTATCTGAAATAAAAGGATAAACTTGATGATGAAATTATAAGAGGTTAACAAATCTTGTTCTTCACATCCCTACCATTGATTAGCCCCATATTCTGAAAATTGAACAGAGCTAATAGAAGAGCTGTTTATTACATAACTACATATCATAAAAACAGATGCTTCCGACTACCGAACAATAATATTGTTCCACGGATACATAAAGTCGATTGTCCAGCACTCTTATAATGATTTAGCGCCGAAATTATTCAATATAGTTCCGGAGTTAATTCGTAACATAAATGTTATTCACTTATTCAAAAAGTCCTTGAAAAGTTTCATTTTTGTCCAAACAAGGCAAAAAATTGTTCATTTAATTGAAAATAAGGATATTTAGAACTTTTGTGATTCAACTGTGAAATGTCCAATATTTATTCCTTTTTTAAACTGAAAAAATTTTATTATAATGTTATATTTTAGTGAAATGACCAAAGATTTTTGAATTTTTACCTTTCAATTTGATTTGTTACTCAAAACAAGTGTTTCACTCATTGAGTGTCAATGGTATTTATTTGCAACTCTGTGTTATCATTATATTTTCAAATTGGAAGCTTTTTATTATATTATATTATATTTTAGTGTAATGATTAGAGATTTTAAAATTTTCGACTTTCAATTTTTGACTTTCAATTATATCTGTAATATATTTTATGCAAATAAATAGTAACAGAGGGCAAACTGTACAGTTCACCCAAAAGGTTACTGTGGTAACATGTCACTGATGAATGGTCTGATTCAATATTATATAGAGACCTAGAGTGGAGTACTCCATGAATGATGTCTACATGAAAGATCAAAAAAATAATCGATAAGATTAGTCAAAGAGCCATATACCTAGTTTTCGCCCTTGATTCGTTAAATGCTATCACTATGCTATGTTCCTTAGTTCATTCGATACCTTTTGTAGGATATACGTGAAAACAAAACAGAATCAGTGGATAGCCTGAACAAATTTTGAATGAATATCAGTATCATTACATATCCAATTGATTGGTAAAAAAGATATTTCTTGTATTTTAATTTGAATCCGGTGAAATACAGACATTTGGTTTTCTTCATAAATAATGTGGCATTTGAACATTTTATTCTTTTCACGTTTGTCAAAGAAAATATACTTGTTGTCATCTGAGGTGAAGAAAGCTAAATAAGTAAATAAAATACAGTTAACTTGACTAATGTTCCAAACACTTTTTCCAAAAAGGTTGTTTGAGTCACAAGATAAAATACTTTCAGAAAAAACAATTGCTTTTTTGCCAACGTTTCGACCCTAATTGAATTTCTTTTCGTGGCTCTGAAACGAAAAACTTTGATAAACGTTGTCGTTCTAATGTTATAGGTTTTGAAACTGTTTTTATATATCAACACAATAGCAACTATATACAACTAGATGAACAGAAGTATTAATCAATTAAACTGAATAATGTTCTCATACTAGGTTGAGTTGAAAACAGCTTAAGCTGAACTTCGCCTTTCATCATTATTTTTGTTTTTGTATATTATTATGTTGATGAATAAAGCCGATTTTTATTATTATTATTATTATATTCATTCCTCAAAAATGGAAAAAAAATATTAATTTTCAATAAACTTACACACCAAAAACGAATTTTTCTTTGTTGAAAATATAACTGATTTCTAAAACATAATGCATTTTAGATGAATAATGAAATATAAAAATCAACATAGCAACGAAATATTCGAGACCAACACTAGAAAAATTACTTGACACAAACGAATGGCTTTATTAATGATGATTTTGATGAATTGGTGCCTGGAATTATTTTGGTATTTCACCGATCAAATTTAAATATGCGATATCCTTCATGTGTGAGGATATGTATTATATCGAACAAAAGTCTCCTGGATGAATACTCATATGTTTGGACATTTAGGATAGTTGAATGTTCAAAATGAAAAATGCTTTCTTTCATATCCAACAAGAGCAGTGGAGTTCTTGGTAGTTAATTTTTTAGAACCTTTCTGTGTTCCGAAACTCTAGTTTCAAAATAACGTCTAATTTGGCCAACGTGTCATTTGTGGCAGTTTCCACAGTTCAATATGTGAACTATACTATGTGCACCTACCCACCTACCCAATGGTTCGTAGATCATTCAATTTGAAGACAAAACTTGTGAATACGACAAGTTACTGTCTAACTGGGATAGTTCATCCTTTCAGTGATAAGTTTTTGGATACCTACACAACACTTCTGTAGGTTCTCTGTTAGAGTGTGGAAGCTAATTACCCAAAAATCTACCAAGAAAAATTCGTTGACTCATATAGAGTCGTAGACCATTTTCAATTCGATATTCACAATAAAACAAATGGTTGTATGTGCGTATCTACCGTATATTTCTAGATTCACAGACAGAATTTGAAAACTCTTGGGGAAACACAACATTGAACCAGTTTTCAGACTCATCAAGAAAATTCAAAATCAATTCAAATTTATTAACAAATGTACAATATCAAATGAATGTCTATATATATTAAAAAATTGTTAGTACATGTATAATATTTTAACACAGTCTGCTAAAACTTTGGTTTGACTGTATTTTATTATGAATGAGGGTGAAATAAAATAAAGGGTGAATTTTACAACAAATATATATGCAGTGTTGTTGCATTAAATGTAGACTACACTTAGCAATTTGAAAGCATTTATTGGTCTTTGATCTTGTATCATACTGATGTTCTATTATGTCAGTATTTATAAAATGTTTTTCATATAGATGGTTTGATTTCGTAACATGTTAGACTGAGATTCAAAATGAAATATTTTCTGAATAAAACTTTCGATGGAAATCTGAGAGGTTTTTTGAAAATTATTTTTAATGCATATTTATGAATAGACTTGACAGATTTTAACGAATTTTCATATGCACCACCCCAGGCTACAACAAAGCCTCAGGTCGGCTAAAGACAAAAAATACCCACTGTCAACAGCAGAGGTATATCGAAAACCACGCACTTGTGAGAAGGTTTACATCGGATCCACCAATTTCAACAGAAAAGAAAAAGTTGTAAACCTCAACCGAATATGGAATCTCATTTTGAGGAGTTCAAGAATAACAAACATCATGACGGCAGCTAGAAAAGGGCCATCGAATGTTATTAACAATTTAACTGATCCCGGCGCAGGAATTAGCACACCAAACTACCTGAATCAACATGAATATGCTTTACGCCGTCAGAATACCCAGTAATCGGAGACAAACTCAAGCTGTATGAACTTCTGGAGAAGCTAGCCACTCGCAAGCGAAACGTTAGAAAAAAATTCCAAAAATCGACGATTTTGTCAAGTAAATACCCATTAAAAGAGAGAAGTCACATATTTTTATTGTCGTTATTCGTCCAAGTCTATCCTCACCCAAACACAACTTTTCTCAGTGTGGAATAACCCTCTTCCGAAAAGAACATTCTAACACCGACCAATATTACAAAGCTTTCTGTGAGTCTGCATCGCATCCAATTCCGAGCGGGCCACGGCATGGCAGTGACGGATTGAAGGATATTTGTCATCCTCCCGACTCGGCCACAGTGCTGTCTGCCCCCGCTCCACGCGGCCCCCAAGCGGCGGTCGCGGCCGCCCCTCTCAGATCTCCCAGATAACGCTCTTGAACAAGCATTACATTTTTCAGTACTCTGAATCACGTGTGGGAATTTCATTAGCGTCTACTGATTTTTTCTTCAATTTTTCAGACGCCTGAAATGATTGATGCGGATGGGGTTGCGACGGTGATTTGGGGGAGGACAGAACTGGTAAGGGCAAGAGAGTTTTTAATGAGAAAATCTGTTTTAACTTGGTTGAAAACTGATAAAACTTTCAGAAAAGAAATAAACATCAAATTTCTAGCCATGCTTCTTCATTTACATTCTACAAACCAAACCAAATTCGAATTGTCTAATACGATTCTATTATGATCGAAATCTATGAAAAAAACAAATAAAATCAGACTGAATAGCTAAAATATTAATTATATTGAACAAAGAAATGAGATTTGAAAATACAAAAAACGAATAAAATAGTTGAGATACAAAATGACCACAGAATAAAGAAAACTGAAAACTGAAAATAATAAAAATAAAAATGAGCAAAGAAATTAATGACTTAATTGAAAAATATTTCAAACCAAGTTACTTCACATCAACACTCTAGTGGATCGTGCTTTCGGGCTCTGTAATACGAAGGAAGGTTTCGAAAAGAAAGTAGGGATCATCAAAAAAGTATTTGCAATTCCCTACATCAGAGGAGTGTCTTGGAGGATTTGAAGAAGTGGGTCCAAGTACAACATCAGAACCTGCTTCAGTTCCGGAAACACCATTTGTAACAGCCTCACGAAAAACAAACCACCAAACGCGGACTGCGATTCCAAGAATAGCATTTACCGGATACCCTGTGAGTGAGGCAAATCCTATATGGGTGAAATTGAGAGAACATTGAAAATCCGCATTGTCGAGCACGAAGAAAGGTTCAGCGAGAACAACCCAGCAGCAACCCAGCAACCCAGCGGAAATAACAGAGGATGTTTGGACTCATCAACATAACATCAAGCGGTTCTATGCTGAGGTCATCCACAGGATGAAATACTGGAAGTCCAGACGTATCCACGAGTATATAAGCCATCAAGGATCTGCAACACAATACTGAAATTCACTGATTTCACGATCATCCAATTTATCTGAAAACTTGCTAGTTTATTTGTTGTTAACTGTCAAGTATGTGAGTAAAAAATTATTAAAATATTTGCAATATAAATGGGTGTTTACCTTTCTTTGTCACTTAGTATACTCTAGAACAGTGGTCGCCAACCTGTCGAATGCGAGCTACCGGTAGCTCGCGGAGGCAATTCTGGTAGCTCTCACAACGATTTTAATTTAAAAAATACAAATTGCAAAAATCAGAGAAGCTTCCGAAAATTCCACAAAAAAATCTAATTGTCATAATATTAAACTTAAACAGCGGCAACGTTGCGGTGAGCGATCTGCCGCTGACGCCATCAAGCTAGAATCGGCTAGAACCGACCAGCCGGACCAGCGCGTTAGTGTTCGAGAACGATCTGGATTGCTTTGAACGGGATAAAAACGCACGGCGCGGCGATATTGCGCTTAGTTTGAAACTGAACACGTAACCAACGTCCAGTGGTTGGGTTAGTAGAGAACAACAAAAATAATATTATGGCAAGCAGTTGTAAGAAGGTAAAGACATGCCACTTTCATTTGGAATGGGAAGAACAATACTTTTTTACAGAAGTTAAAGATAAAAATGTGTGTTTGTTATGTAATACTTCGGTCTCCGTTGCTAAAAAAGGAAATATTGAGAGACATCATAAAACTGTACATTCTAATTTTGAAAAATCATTTCCACTACATTCTGCCGCCAGAAAGGAGAAACTGAAACAGTTAAAAAAGCAGTTAATTGGACAACAATCAATATTTTTAAGAACAGTCGACAAAAATAAGGCTGCAACTGAAGTATCGTACCGTGTGTCCCAGATAATTGCACAAAAAAAGAAACCTTATGAAGACGGGGAAATGATAAAACAGGCGTTTTTAGAAGCTGCTGATTCGTTATTTGCCAACTTCAGAAATAAAGACGAGATAGTTTCAGCTATAAAATCTATGCAACTTTCTGCTAATACAGTGATGAGACGTGTAGAAGTAATGAGCAATGATATTTTTTTACAGTTAAGAACTGACTTAGATAACTGTGTTTATATTTCACTTCAACTGGATGAATCAACAGATGTCGTTGACACTGCCCAGATGGCCGTGTTCGTCAGGATGTTTTTTAGTGATTTTACGATTAAAGAAGATCTTTTGACGTTCATTCCACTGAAACGACACACTACTGGACATGAGTTGTTTTCTCATTAAAAAAATATAATTTTTTCCAAGAAAATTCCAATATCGAAAATGGTAGGCTTTACAACCTATGGCGCTCCAGCTATGGTGGGTTGTGATAAGGGTCTGGTGGCGTTATGTCGTAAAGATGAAACTTTTCCGCAATTTCTCTGTTACCACTGCATTATCCATCAGCAAGCATTATGTGGAAATTTCCTGAAACTAAACAACGTTATGAAACTGGTGGTAAAAATTGTGAACAAGATTAGAGCTCAAGCGTTACAAAGAAGATTATTCAGAACCTTGGCCGATGAAGTTGACTGTCAATACGGGGACCTACTCCTTAACTCTGAAGTCCGATGGTTAAGTAGAGGACGGGTGCTGAAACGTTTCAATGATGTCTTATCTGGCATAGTTCAATTTTTCAAACAACGCGATGAACCGACTCCGGAACTAGAAAATTCAATCTGGCTTAGAGATTTTGGTTTTCTCGTAGACATTACAGCGAAATTAAACGAACTTAATTTGCAGCTTCAGGGGAGAGACAAAGAACTAGCGGAAATGATTTCTGATATAAAAGCATTTATCAAAAAGCTGGAGTTTTGGGAACAAAACCTAATTTACAGCGATGCCAAGCATTTTCCTATTCTTTCAAAAAAATATCTCAAAATCCTTTAGAACCCTATGACAATAAATATCATGTAGACATAATTTCTACCCTGAAGAATAACTTCAAAAATCGTTTTAAGGATTTCAATGAAATGGCTTTAGTAGCGCAGTTTGTTGTTTCACCCGTTATGGAAATTGATATCCATCAGTTTGCAACTTGTGTTATGCAGGACTTTGGCGAAGACATCGCTGCAACAGAAATGGAAGTCATTGAGTTTCAAAATGATTTAGCCTTAAAATCGTTAGTCTCAAGTAGGTACTGAATGTATCTGGCCTATTGTAAGTAAAGACAAATATTCAGTTCTATGCCGTGTTGCCTTGAAAGTGAAAGCATTATTCAGTTCAACCTATTTGTGTGAATCTTCTTTTTCCAACAAGAAGTTTATTAAGAACAAATATCGCAATCGACTTACAGATGAACATTTGGATAATTGTATTCGAATGGCTGCATCAAATTATACTGCAAACATTAAAAAAATTATCGATGAGTCTGAGTGTCAGCCTTCTCATTGAACGTGCTTTTTTATTTGTCAATGTTTATATTCATGATAGTGCGTTACTTTTTTGTTGTTATTATTAACTATTTTTAAATCATACGTGATATGCCATTGTGGCTGGATAAAAGTTTGTGTTTATTTTTCAAACACCTTCGTTTGATAGGTAGGAATGTAGCTATGAACAAGTACGTACTAGTAATATTAGTTATTCTGTTATTAGTTTATTATTAGTACCTATGTATTATGTATTACCAGTTAAATAGTAAAATAAATACATATAATGATAAATTAACTGTGGATTATTTCATTTACGTTGCGTTACGTGGCTTACGTGTGGGTAGCTCGCTGTTTATTCCAAAATTAACAAAGTAGCTCAACACATTGAAGAGGTTGGCGACCATTGCTCTAGAAGTTCATATTTGGAAGATCAATAACTGCGACAGCTAAACCCTTTTTGGCTAACCTTACGTTCATCACTCTTCAGTAACTGCCCATATAGAATTAACAGCCCATATAGAATTAAAAATTATACAGCACCTTCCAAGCAGTGTTTCAATTTTCACTAAGTATTGCCAATATAATGACTAGTAGAGATTACTGACTGAAATAACTGATAAAAACAACAAAACTACTCCTACTCATGATATGATGAATATCATAATTAGGAAAAACTAGAGTACAAATGTTGTGATGCAATCCCCAAATCATTCCGCAAAATATTTCCGGTTCTTCTATGTTCTATTATCTTGAAAATTTCCGATGGACCATACTAGTGAGTAACTTATAGAATCAAACATCTTATTCTAATCTTCTTCTCAGTGTGATTCGTCTACAATTATTATCGAAATAATAAAGTTAAATATCAATACTATTATCACTGTTAGCATAAATACTGAAAATGGAAGATTATTTTCCGAAACGCGAACCATCTATAGAAATTTAAATTTTTTCATTGATTATTCATAATATAGGCAAACATTTAAGAATAAAACCCTGGTTAATGAGACTCTTCAGTGTTTTATACTATACAGAAACTTTTCTAGATTAACTTTTCAGTTTACCTTTCATTACACCCCAGCAGAATCTGTTTCGATTAGGATTTGTTCATTTTTCAGATCGTAGGGAAGCTTAGGTTAGGTGCAATGTGAGTGAGTCTATTCGACCTCCACCGCAACCCGCAAGGGTTTTTTGTGACTCACACCTATTCACACTCGACCAAATGAATCCAGGTTCTTAACGAAATTGATCACTCTGTATGGTGAGTGGTCTCTTTCAGGTCAGATGGTGAGAGTTACCCTCTACCGAACTCTAAAAACCTAATTCGGTTCCCAGCGGGGCTTGCACAAAGTATGTGCTTTGCTGTTTCATCATTTTTCCAAACAGAAGCAACACACACTGTCTTCCAACAGTCCGAGTTTCTGCATATGATGATTTGAATGTCAGTGACCTGTAAGAAGGCCTGTTAGACATCGTAGTTCATCCCTACTGTAGTCCAACAACTGTTTGGTATCAAGCTTCGAAGGGTGAATAATCCTTCTAGGATTGGCTCATTCCAAGGCGTTTATGGCCAGAAGTCCATAAATTTTCTTGCCATCTTTGTTTGGCAAAGCCTAAAGCGATACCAATGGGAGTTTCTGGTTCTATGAAGCTGTTTCAGCACCCTGCTTTGCAAGGTAGTCAGCGGCCACATCATGGGGTTATAAACACACAAAAAACAGTAATAAATGATAATTTTTTATGGCTTTTTTTTAGGTAGCAAAAATTGTTCAATGGATTTTGTACCACACTTCTCCTGGCCTATAAGAAGGCACTTATCACGTGTAATTACTGATTTGATTAGAAGGACGGGTGTAGAGTAGATGTCACAGATTAGATCACTGTTACCTCGGGATATAAACTTCTAGAGATCATAGCGTTGTCGAAAACAACTTTAAGGCAGATCTAATTGTTAGACATTATCGTTAACTGCCAGAGTTGTGCTGGGTAAGTGTTGATGATAGTTCATGAAACTTCAGAATGCTTCACGGAAAATTACACATTTGTCACTTCTCTGTTGGGTTCAATAAAAGCCAGTTGAGAGCTGGAAATACTGATACATGAAACAATGAGCTGATGAAATTGATTGGATATTCACATCAAATCAAACTTTCTCATACCATTTTCTAATATACTTGTGATCTTGTGATCAGCAATTGATCATCTTCACGTTCAATAGTTCAATCATCTATTTCATATTTCACTTAATTGAATAAGATGGGCGATTTTTTTCTTTACATAGTTTCTGAAGTATATGTCCATTTTTCAGGAATATTTCCAGTCATGCAGTGTGTTCCATTTAACCATGACTAACCTGAGTTTGTTGCCTAATAAAACCCCATATACCTACTAGACAGATTTCGGTGAAACATTCCCAAATCTTTTTTGCTAGCAATGAAAGACTACTGCGAAAATTATTGGATAATTATTAGAGAATATTGAAATTGTCCAGGTCTATTGTTGCGATTAGTATAGCTGAAGTGAACGATATTGTCCGCACTTGAAGTTGACGGCACTCTCAAAGGCCAAAAAAACCAATACATGGAAATGAACCGGCTGTGAACTAGTCCATGTGGATTGCAAAATTGGCGGTTAGTATTGGATAATTTTTACTAACCGAGTTTCATGATTGGCTGAAGAGTCATAAAATTATATTTGAAGTCATGTTACGGTGACGAATAAAAATCGGGAAATGCGGGGATGGTTATCACCGTCGTGTCATCAATTGATCGCGATTTGAGTGTTGAAATTCGATATTGGTGCAGTTATAATTACTTAACATTTTTGTTATCTGTGAAAAATGTGACGATCTTGGACAAGTACTAATAGTAATAATGAGTCTGATAACAACGCAGACTTTTTCAAGTGTAGTGATTCTAATAGCGATGGTTGAAAATGTGAAAAAGAGATACCAGTGAATAAGATTCGGATGCATTTGAATATTGAGACAGAGAGTATATTTCAATGTATATAAGAATCTACATCCCAAGTTTGGTTTCAAGGGAAACAAACTATTACAAGCAACATCAAATTTGACAGAAATTCCTTTTTCTACTGTACGTGAAACAGTCAAAAACAAACCTTGTGAACGAAAGACACGATGTGATGCTGGATTACCAACACCTTTAAATGTTCATCTAATAAAATCATTGACAAAAACAATATAAGACTGTCACAAAAGCAATCAGATTCCTGCAATTGAAATCATAAGGAAGAAATTGAATACTTCCGGCCATAAGGTGAGCTGCTGTGACAAAACTCATCATAATTGAATGAAGAAACTAGGATTGAGATTCAAAATAATAAGCAAACGTCAAGCAGTTATGAAAAGCCGAAGAATAGTGGAGTTGCGTAAAAATACTTAGAACAAATAACTGAATATTGACAAGAACAACGGCAAATTTTCTATTTGGACGGATCTTGGTATGACACTCACGACACAGTTACGAGAGGGTGGATTGACGGTTCGAGAATGTGTACACCTAACATGCCTGCAGACACAGAATCGCGACTAATCATTGTGCATTGCGGAAGAAGTGAAGGATGGGTTCGGAATTCTTTAAAAATATGTGGAAAAAAACTTGAGGACGGCAATGTTGACTACCATAAGAACATGGATGCTAATATTTTCGAGGAATGGTTTGAAAACACATTGGTCCCAAATTTGAATGCAAATAGTGTAATAGTTTTGATAACGCTTCCTATCATTCGCGCCAGCTCATCAAATTACCGAATAAAAATTCGAGGAAAGATGAAATACAAAGTTTTTTAATGAATAACAATTTGTATTTTGAAAATTAATATACCAAAAACCAACTACTCGAAAATTTACGGAAAAAAAACATTTGAAAACGTGTACACCACCATACTGAGACTTCCACCTTATTTTTGTGTTTTCAATCCTATCGAGTTGATTTGTGGAAAATTGGAAAAAAGCATCAGGCGTAAGAATAATTTTTCAAAATTTGATAAGAAACTAATATTAGTAATTGAAAAAGAAGCATCTTATATAACCGAAAAGACTGGCAGACAAGGATTAAATAAGTAATTTCAGTTGAAAAATGTAAAATAAAAAAAATATTTTTGTCTAGTTTAGTTCTGTTTATTTATTCGTTACGACCGGTTT
This sequence comes from Leptinotarsa decemlineata, assembly GCF_000500325.1. Lineage (NCBI taxonomy): Eukaryota > Metazoa > Arthropoda > Insecta > Coleoptera > Chrysomelidae > Leptinotarsa > Leptinotarsa decemlineata. The sequence goes on from NW_019290396.1 coordinate 420,800, forward strand.
CGGCTTATAAGGCCATTTTCAAGTAACTACCACAAAATGACAAGTTGCGTCTTAAATAGTGTGGACAGGTATCAGCTAGGTACCTGACCTAACACGTTACCAATATTACAATATGTCACGATTACCAACTATTGGATGGATCCTAAAATTCCTAAATTTAAAAGGGGCGAGCTGTATAGATCTAGTTGGTCGTTGAGCGTTATAAACTTGGGGTCCTTGTACAATTTATTTATTTCCAACGCTTCCAATAAATTCATTTTCCTTCCTTTGTTACATGTATGAAGAATTTTCATGTTTCCTTTATTTATTGTATGGTTTGTTCCTTTTAGATGTCCATATATGGCTGATTTTTTATCTGATAATACATGTTCTCGGTATCGTATGTCGAAGTTTCTGCCTGTCTGACCTGTATATGCTGCTGGGCAGTCCCCACATGGCCTTATATGCCGAAACCGGTCGTAACGAATAAATAAACATAGTAGAAACTAGACAAAAGTATTTTCTTTATTCAATATTCAACATGAAATTCCACAAAATAAATAAGTCATCAATCGAACGGGTTTAGTTGAAAAAGACTATATGGAGATTAGACACTTCCATATTAATGGTGAAAATTAATTCATCATTGATTGGAATGACGACAGTGATAGTGAAACAGAGAAAATTGAAGAGGAATTATCAGAAGCTTTCGAAGATAGTGAAGTCTTTTTGAAGCGATCGATTGTATATATAGATATGTTAGTAAGAAGTAGTTAGAAGTATTTTCAATTAAGACAGTGTTATTGGAATCTCTACTTTCCCACTCACCTATATAAACAAAATATTAGGATGCAGTCAAAATTGCTGGGCTGTTGTTTAAAGAATACTCTTTGTTATATGGTTGAGCTTTCGAGAATGTTTACTCCCTTTATCAAGACATCTACAATAAATTGATAACATTGAAGCACTTCGGTGTAATTCATTGTGTGTTTTGTGTTGATGACATATTCAACCAATGCACAGGTAGCTTTATTCATATTACAATCACTTTTATGTGACGTTATACGTCACATACTGAAAGTAACTTACAGAAACGGCTGTTTAAAGAAATGTTCTTTATCAAAAGGGATACAAACAACATGAACAAAAAGACTGAGATTAACAACATCAGTTATATTTATAATTACATCTTGAAATTGGAACTGATTCCCCCAGGTTCCCAAAGTAACAGATAGTGTGTGAGTTTGGAAGCAGTGCTGAGTCTTGTCATTCACTTTTTTTATGAGTACTTGGCAGCACTGTATCCATATTCAGATACTTTTTGAAACTGCTAGTGTCAACATTGACAGTTATTGTGATTTTTATATAATAAGAAATGATTATTGAATAACGAAATTAGTAATCTCCCTAACTATATTATCAAAGGGTAAGTAGGTAGGTTGCACTATATCGTTTACTTGAACTATACATCAATTAAGATTAACATTATACAGAAAATTGTGGAAACAGTACATATCCAGACATTTAATTTCGTGTAGGATCCCAATCTGTAATATAAGGTGTGTATTTAAAAAACACATGTCAGTTCGGTCTTTCTCACACGAACCAGTGTATAAACAAATTTTTAAATTAATTTCGTATCCCTTTCGTAATGAAATCTGGTAAAGAAGTTCACCCATCTCATTCCACAAGTGAGATATTGCCTCTAACATTGAATGCGGGACACACGGTATTCACCATCTTCTTGAGTAAAATTAACTTTCAATCAATAACGTACCGTTTCGTACCATCCGAGACAATATAAAGGTCCGACAGACTGATCGAGGGTAAAGTGAGAACCTGGTTATGTCTTCATTCTAACCCGACAAAAGCACGCAGGTTCGTATCCGTTTTCAGCAGTTTATCTCTTACTTGTTTTCAGTTGAAGTCCAATTAATTTTATGGCATGCCCAACCTTGAATCGACCAATGTTGATATCTGAGAAAGATCCATCTTCGATTCCGAGAGCTCCATCTTTTTTACTTTTCGGGCTGCACATCACGAGTAGGGGTAAGTTGGGTAAATAAAAGTTTGTAACAGAGGGATAATCACCTTCGACAAGAAGTACAGTGTTGAGTCGAACAAGCTTAGCAGACAGAGAGATTAGGTGTAAGTTTGGATTTTTTTATTGTGTGTGTTGTGGGTTGAAATGGAAAAATAATATAATAAAATATGATGGACCACTGAGTAAACAACATTACGATTTAAAATAAAAAACTATCATTCATACATTTATGTATAAATGATGTATGTTTCTACCAAGCCGGTAGAAATTTTGACAAAAGACTCCGTGAACACGTTTGTTTGGACAAAAAATCTACAATGTATGAACATCTTCAAGAATCAAAACACAATATAAGTACAGATAACCTCAAAATCATACACATATGTGATAAAGGGAAAAAATGAATCTGTTGGAAGCCATGTAAATCAACAAATCAATTGAAAAACCAGAAATATATACCCTTAAACTCGATTTATGTGTGCCTCCACTCTTGAATTTATAAGTTTAACAACCCCTATAATCTTGATGAGGTCCTTTGTAGATGAATGGGTGCGTCAACTAACAAAATTGTCGAATTTGTGACGATAACAATACACGTGAGATCCAAGAGCGTCAAATGCATCACAAAAAAGTCATTGTTAATTCTGGATTTTGGACTGGGGCGTCTTCGGTCCATATTTCTTTGAGAACAACGTTGGCCAGGCCATCACTGTCAAGGGCGAGCACTATGGGTTCATTATTACCAACTTCTTTTGGCCTGAATTGTATGATTTGGACACCAAAGATATGTGGTTTCAACAGGACTGCGCTATGTGTCACACAGCTCCTGCCACATGGGATATTCTGCACGAGCAATTTGAGGACATGGTCATCTCACTTATAGGTGATATGAACTGGCCACCAAATCTGCGGTTCGAGCCCGTTAGACTTTTTGTGGGGTTTTCTCAAATGGCAGATATATGCGAATAAGCTACAAATCACAACGGTCCTCAATAATAAGATATATTCCACACATAATGGCATCAATAGGCCTTTCAAACGAATAAAAGCATAGATGATATTTCACACACTTTTTTTTATTTAAATTTAAAGATGGGAAGCGCTTAATAAAAGACCCTACACTTAGAGAAAGTGGAGGTGATTCAATGTTCAATTATTATTAGTATGGTCATTGATCACTGCACATTTTCAGAACTGTTGTCTATTCTGAAAGGTGAATCCTTGTTCAGAAAGATTGCAACACAACGGAGTCCACACAAGAAAACAACATCTTGAAAGTTCTACAGCAGTATCTTTTGTTGGGTGATTTTTTTCTTGACGTTCGGTTAATTCAGGCAGTTTCTTCAAAGGTGTTTCCATTTTCTATATCAAAAATGAACCGTCAACTGTCAACAACAAAGATGACAGATGTTGTTAACTATGCCTGATAACGGCACGTCAGAAAATCAACAAAAGATACTCCTGTAGTAAACGATGTCTGCCGACGCTCAACAACGTCTATGATTGTGAATTTGTTGAAAGAGGGTACAGTAATGTAAAAAAAAGGTAATGACATAATAATGAAACATTACACAGTTGTTCAAAACGGAGATCAGTGACCAAGTGACCAATAAATATGCTACTTTCAATATAATATTGTATTAATAAAAAGCAGTCTCTTTACAAAAGTTTTCTTTCGTGTATATGCTTGTACATACTGTTTTTGTCATTTCAGTTTCATAATCTTGTTTTATGTTCTTATTTTTATTGATATTTTCATATTCAGATGCTATTATTAATTTTGGTTGTGAAATAATTGTGATTTTGAAAGAGGTGAATATCACTGGAGTTATCACTGGAGATACCAACACCAAACCGTCATTTTAACACCGCGACACGTGTTTCGATCATCAAGTGATCATTTTCAAGTTCAATAGTTCAATCTTCCTCAACATGAGTTATGTTGGCTCTGAGGACCATTGTGATTTGTGGATTATTTGCATATACCTGCGACTCAGGAAAACCCCACAAGAGAAAGTCTAACGGGGTCAAATCTAACGATCTCGGTGGCAAGGTCACATCACCTCCACGTGACATGACCATGGCCTAAAATTGGTCGTGCAGAATATCCGATGTGGCATGAGCTGTGTGTTATGTAGCACCCTTCTGTTGAAACCACATGTCGCTGGTGTCCAGATCATCCAAAGCAGGTCTTCGACCTACAGTGCTCGCTGTTGACATTGATGGCCTGGCCAATGTATTCGAAAAAAAAAATGGACCGATGACGCCGCCAAACAGTCACTTTTTGGGATGCATTGGACGGTCATGGATCTCATGTGGATAGGTATCGTCACAAATTCGAATATTATGTTTGTTCACGTACCCGTTTATCTAGAAATGTGCTTCATTGCTGAAAATAATTTTTCGATAGAAATTTGGGTCAGTTGCCAACTGCTCCAGAGTCCATTCTGCGAACACACCTCGTTGTCCATGGTAAGTTTCTCGGGCAGTTGAATTTTTACGAGTTTAGGCCCAAGTTACAACGCAAAATTCGCCAACTTTCCCTAGTTTTTGTCAGTTCAGTTTTATATTCTTATTTTATGTGCTTATTCATATTCATATTTTTATATTCAAATTTTATATTCAAATAATTTTGATTATAAAAGAGGGGAATATTACTGGAGTTTCAATCTTCCTTTTGAAGATGACCACTTGGTGATCGAAACACGTGTCGAGGTGTTGAAATAAAACTCCATTAATATATATTCATCATGGCAATGGAAAATCAGCAATGTAACACCAATTTTCAAAGCAGGAAAAATCCCAAATTGGAAACTATAGACCTATATCTATCATAAATACGCTAGTCAAAATTTTTGAACAATGTGTCAAAAAAAGACTACTTAGTATTTTGGATAAACATCATATAATAACTGACAGGCAATTTGGATTCGTGAACAACTCAAACACGGGGAATGCCATAATGGATTTTCTCGAAACCACTGTGAAGGCCATGGTCAGGTCAACCAAAAGCTTGGCCGTTTTCCTGGACCTGGCCAAGGCCTTCGATACAGTTGACCATGAACTATTGAACAGAATTGAACAACTATGGTATTCGAGGCAAAGCTTTGGCTTTGATGAAGAACTACCTATCAAATCGAATCCAACGAATGGAAATTAGAAATGAAATAAGTAGCGAACTGACTGTACAAATTGTTACACCACAAGGGACCGTTTTGGGACCGATGCGTAAACTAGTTTAAGCTTGAGCTTGTATAGCAGAACATATGTCGCGGTTTTTGTAAATCCCTTTATAGTGAAAATCATACAATGAACTGTATCAATTAATTTTAATATGGATTATCATCAAGCATTGGCCAGTTCTATTCAATTGCTTCATTTTGAATTTTGAACTTTCGAAAATATATCTCCAAATTAAAAATTCACAAACCGTTGTAAACTTACCCCAATCCACCCTACCTATACCCCTCAACAAGCGATGTTTGGTTCTTACTCGATGTTTATATGAGCTAGTACCTGAACGTATGAGTCAAAGTGAGAGAAAACCGCATCTACGAACTCACAAGATATATTAGAAACGAGAAATTAATATGAGAGGCTTTACTTAGTCTTCTGATTAAGATGTGAAGATTTTTATCTTCTGTAACTGCGTACAGGATTACAATATAAATTGAACACTGGATAAAAACATGCAGCATATTACATGTTTGTTTTGAGAATGTGTCTATATCAATCAAACTTTTTTAGTGAACAATGGAGAAGCTATAATTATTGAACGTGATGTATGTGGTGCCAAGAAAAACAATGGAGTTGTTTTTCAGACTTTTAGAAGCTTGTTTGGTGATTCAAATTGATTCAAGTAACACCTTATTTTGAGATATTCAATGAAAAGGTGAAAGAGACGCAACACGTGTTTTATTATGTAATATGCTGATTGCCTGCCAGAAAACAACTACTACTTCTCTGGTTTATACCAGGACGAATATTGGATTACATCCACCAGACAGTTGGTAAAGTTTTTTCACAGAAGAAATCACATTATTGAGCACTAACAGTTTTTCGTAACTTAATTTGTACTTTCTGGGAAAGGTTAGGCTTTCTACTTCTCTATCTTTTTAAAAAAATGTGGAAATTATCCAAAGAAAGGAAGAAAGGAATCGATTCCAAAATAAACTCTCCACAAAGTTGTGTAAATCATGCAAAGAAGTAACTTTCAGACACAAACTGTAAAAAAAGCTTTCTCGAAACAGCTACTTTCATAGGAACTTTGAATTACACGAAAAAAAAAATACTTTTTTAACAACTACTATTATATGAACATTGAATTATACCAAAAAAAACTTTTCCTATTCAGTTTGTAGTCGAAACATTCGTTATGGAATTTATTCAGATATCATTCACAGGATTGCTAAACGATATCACATATGAAAGAGGTAATATTTCACTTACAGGGGAACACTGTAAGGCTTAATGGTGGACATCGATGTTTTCATAAGGACAAAACACAAAAACTATAGGAAAATTCTTCACCTCCTGTGAAAGTATCTACAAAACACAAACAAATCTCCAACCTTTCTTCGATGTTCTAGGCTACCAAGGTTGCAATTGATATTCGTGTCTCCAATCAGGTGAATTTGTCGAATAGATATCTAGCAGTCAGTAGAAGTTATTGCATTTCGAATTCAAAACTCGTTATTCAGGATCAGTATTGGGACCACGTGAATTATATTAGTAACTTCATGCATCAACATAAATCTGTTTTGTTTATTTACTCTGACAAACATTCTATTGAACTATCTAGCATATCAAAGGATGTCGATGAGAAGGCAGAAAGTTGGTTTGTGGCAAATCGACTCAAACTGAACACAGACAAAATGTAACAGTTACAGTTTTCAGCAAGCTCTGTCGCTACATCAAGTACAAACAGTGTTAAATTACTTGGGTTAGTTGTCGATAGTACCCTCACTTGGACCTGTCATATTGACCAATTGATTGAAAAATTATCAATTGTTGCTGACAAATATAACTAGTTTCGATACACTGAAAATAACATATTTCTCCCTCTTCTATTCTCACATTAGCTATGGTGTTATATTCTGGGGCAACTCAACTGGTGCTGTAATAATGTTTAAATTTCAGAAAAAAGCTCTCAGAATAATTACTAATTCTGGCTATAAGGATCATTGTCTACCTCTGTTTTTAAAAACGTTCTCATAGAAATTCATAAAAAATCAACTTCATTTATCAACCAATCAGACCTTCATGACTATGACACCAGACATTGTAACAAATTTCGGACAAACCGCTATCGTTTGAGTAAATCACAAAAGAACACACCTCTACCACTATCTTCCCGATAGTTTCAAAATTCTTAGTATGTCCAAATTCAAGAGAACAATAAAAAATTATCTTTTGAGTTTTTGGTTCTATTCCGTCGAAGAATAAGTGAATCATTTTGTTTGTTTTTATAATATTTTCATTGTTAACAAAATACTTTCATGCTATTTTTTGACTTCTTACAAACATTTTGTAACAAGTCAACCTTGTAACGCGGTGAAATAAATTATCTTATCTTATACCATGAGTACAATACTCCAATGAAGATCTGATCTGAGCTTCATGAAGCATCGAAAGTTGCTGAGGTGTGTACACTTTTCTGGTTCGGAACAGTGTTCCAAGCTTTTGAGAAGCAGCCTTTGCAATACCAGCGACATGATTGGACCAAGACATAGTGGTGTCCATTTTGAACCCCAACAAACTTATCTAAGCAGAAAGTGAAATGGTCTGTCCTGACACTATTATATCCGGTTCAGAGACATTCACCTTTTTGGAGAAAGCCGATGCCTGGATTTTTGTGGCAGTAAATTGAACTTGGTTGGTTTCACCCCAATCCGAAATCGTTTCTAGATCTTCATTAAAATATGCAACCTCCCGCTGTTGGTGAAGATATGCAATCGCAGCCAATGTCCTGGAATCCAAGTGGAATGACGAGACAAGTGTGCTGTCATCAGCAAAGAGATTGATCTATAGATATTTGAAAGATTTTTCTTGCCCTTTTTGGGAATAGGCTGAACACGAGTACTCTTCCAACAAGAAGGAAAAACCCCTTCCTCGTAAGACAGGTTGAAAAGTCTGCAAATTCACTTGCCTTATTGCCTTTACAGCACCAATCTGGTCACGAATAAGTTGACTCTACTCATGGCATCAATGACAGTATTTATTGACATTAATTCGCTTATTTCATTCAATTCTAGCTATAGAAATCTTGCCTAAATTGAAAGATGGCCTAAATCCAAAAATTCCTATGGCTGGAATTGAATCAAATGAGCGAATGAATGCCATCACGTATGCCATCGATGACATAAGTAAATTCACCTCATTTTTTCAAATCACTTGATATATTTGAAGAATGTACACTGAATAATAGAGTCCCCAGGGTTGAACTTTGAGGCACTCCTGGCAGAAGATTGAAGGATTGGAATATTTTTCATGAACAACTTGCACGGTTTTCTCGACAAAAAATGATAATTCACCGAAAATTCATATAGATAACGACATATGAAAGACTGAGAAATGCTTAAATCAACAATCAACCTATAAAAAACATTGTTCATGATCTTGAAACAGAAAAAAACAAGGGATGAATATTCGAATTTTGAAGGTCCTATAAATGAATTCGAAGAATCGATTATACCACGTCTGGTGATAGCAATCAGAAGAGTGATTTTTTAGATAATCCTATACAAATTCTAATTTATAATGCTCATATTCCCTCTCAAATTAGATAAATCATCATAATTTGGTCATCCTGCACACTCAAAGGCATAATATATAATTTATTGTTCAATGAATAAAGCTATAAAGGTAACATTTGAAAAAGCATAGGACACTCCATATTTGGAAATTTACAAAATGACTTAAGGTATGACTTACTCGTAGAGTCATCAAATAGTCTTTGAAAAAGCTGAATTCGTATATTAATTAATATAAGGCACACTACCAAAGGAAATAATGATATAATAATGAATTGTTTGAGAATGTTTTTAATAAATTGCTTGATAAAATAAAAGAACAAAAACAGTTCATTCATTTTCCCAAAACAACAAAGATTTTTTTTTTTCAGTAATGATCATCAAATTATATTTATTTGAATGTTTATATTTTCTTATTATAAAAGTTGTTATTGATTTTTACTCAAATATTTTCTTCAATTTTTTCATAACAGCATAATTTCTGTCCTAAATGTTTGTATTAAATGAAATAAAAATATGATACATGATTTTTTTTTGCATTAGGAGCAAATCCAATGTAATTCAGTTAATGTAAAATTTTATTTTTCATTTTCAGTGACTGTAAAAACAGTTTGCCTCATTCATGAATTGATCATTCTAGTTACAACTCCATTCCATTTTTCTGAAATTTCATCTAGTATCGAACATGTCCATTAAAATTTAATCAACAAATGAACCGAACATAAAAAAAATAGTAATTTTCTCGACTTTCTAGAACAAATGGAAGGTAATATATACAAAATATCCTAATCTATGGTCATTTTTCAAAACAATCCTTATGAATAATGAAAACATCCATCAAATGAATAAATAATCCGGCATTCCTTGATTGTCAGGTGAACATTAAAGAAAATAGCTCTTCCTATTTGTCCAACTATTAGGAGTTCGATGCGTCTTTGATGATGTTTGTCATAGAAAACACATTTCGATATATAATTCATGGTATGAAAAACACCCTCGAAAAAGTCCACACCTATTAAAATGTCATTCGTTGTGAGTGCTCTAATGTCATTAGATGTCCAGTCCCCCTTTATCCCCAATGGCGGACTGGATTTGTTTCTACTAATGGTCGAGGTCTGTAATGGATTTTTAATAACAGCTCTACATTTGTTAGGCTTTGAAAGACTGACGTAGAGACAGGACATTCAGCAAATTTAATTGTAATTTTAGAAGTAATCGATGTCGAAACCAAGAGCTTATTGTTTTACAGAGTTCAACTATGATTATTGTTTCAATTTATTCGTAGAAACTTAGGTAATTGGGAGCTGAATTTCGATGTTTCAATTATTTTCCAGAAACCACGTTATCAGCGTATTCAGTTAATATTTATTATTTTCTGATTGTTTCAGGTCATTTGTAGAAAAGTAGATAATCATAAACAAAATTCAGAACATTAAATAGTTTTCCAGAAACTTCATTAGCAGCGTATTCACTTGATAATATTTAATGTTCTTTGATTGATAACCAAAATACTACAAAATGTAAAATTTCTTGATGTACTACTGAAGATTGTCACACTGGGCTTGTTTCATGCTATGGAAAATGATACTGGTTTGCTTATAGACTGATCGAATTAGGGGTATATTATAAAATACAAAGTCTGAAATGAATGTCATATAAATAAAAGAGACCTACTAAATATACCACCTACCGTTTCAATTTCTCAATCTTCATTTCGGTACCAAAGTATTTCAAATTTTTCAAGTAAAATTAATCGATCACTTCAAAATCGACTCTTGTTAAGTTGTCGGAGTCAGCTTTAACAAAACTAGGCTCAAAATTCACTTTGAAATTATTTTAACAAAAATACGAAATTATGTGTATAAACCATTGACATTAGAAACAACACATTTTCGCATACACTACAGAGGAAGCTGGCTGACATTATGGTGGGTGGCATGAATGCATAATTGATTTATTTTATTAGGGTTCTTGAACATTCAAAAACAATTTGAAAATACAACTCGTTAAATTCTATTTAGAATCATACTTAGATATAACTTGTACTACATCAGTTATCAAGGCAAAAATTATTGTCCATTTTTAAGCTTAATTCGTGGATTCGAGCGATCTTATTATTGTATATTTATTTGTTTGCTGCCTTTATTCTTGAAAAAATGAATGAATAATTACAAAAAATATTATTTGATCGTTCATTTTCTCAGGAAAAAGGATTACCCATATCACAATGTATTGGTTTATTCGGCATTAAAAATGTATGTCATATCGGATCCATTCTGCTTGTTTTTGCAAATTTTTCGCTGACAGCTCGCGTAGAAACAATTCGTTTTTTCATCGGGTTTAGTTTATGTGTGTTTTAAAAGAGATATATTGGAAAATCAATGTGGTGCATTCTTGTGCTGATTTTATTTTTGCGGAAAGGCACAAGAAAACAGAAAGCTCATTGGTTTATAGATGAGTTATTTCATAAAATGAGTTTAGGTTCCCAAAGGATAAAATGATGAGAAAAAAAATGAGTGAAAGTATGAAAAGGAAAAACTACAATCCTTCTGCTCTTCCAAGGCTTTATAGAAATCATTCAAAGAGTGACTATAAATGAAAGGAGGACGAAAATATTGAATTTGATGACACAGTTTTTTATTTCAACTTCAAGTATTCTCCACAGGAAGTTTTATCTGGAGTTAATACTGTTGCTGAAAGTATGATACATTTTACTTCATTAAATTTTATCATTTGATAGATGGTATTACCTCAGAAGCTTTTATTGGATCGGTTCGAGTACAATCAATTATGTCTATACTTGACCTCATTTAACCTTTCTCTAAAGTTTTGGAAGATTCAACACATTACCCAAGCGAACCTTTGATGCTTGAATTTAGTAGCAATATTGGAAAGAGGTATGTATGTATGTAGGAATCTTTTTTTTTAATGATAAAAGTTGTGAAAATTGAGGATTGCAGAATGAATTGAATATTTGAAATGATTCTTTAATCCAGTTTGCTATATTTTTTTATTGTATATTATTAAATAATGCATAAAACCATAGTTTAGGTAAATATTTAGTTATCTTACGACTTTGTGTTCTGATTTTAGATATAGAAATTATTTCCAAACATGATTATTTTTCGTGTACATTTTATTCATGTGGAAAATTTTTCATCAATTGAAACGTTAACGGGTTCCTATAGACTTCCATAATTGAATTGATAGTTATAGGCTTCGTAAATTTTACGATTTGGCAACGTTGACTATTTTTATTGTTCCTATTGGACAATCGAACATTAAGCGGGAATAGGGCCGTGACATCACCGCCCTACCACATTCGATTTTTAATAATCAATTACGGGAAAACTACGATACTTAGAGAGCTAAAACAAAGTGCACTGTTTTTCAATTTGTAATTTCTATCAAGTAAACCAAAAAAAATGAAACAAGCTCATTAAGCAATTATTCATAATAATGGTTTCAATTTATTCGTCGAAACGTAGTTAGTTATGAGCAAAATTCAGAATCTTCAATAATTTTTCAAAAACTCCGTTAGAAAAATATTCAGTTAATAATATTTGTTATACTTTGATTCATAAACAAAGTTCTACAAAATCTGAAAATTACAGAGTACTACTAAAGAGTGCCACAATTAAGATATTATTCATAATAATTGTTTCAATTCATTTATAGAAATGTAGGCAATTATAAGCAATATTCAGAATTTTCAATTATTTCTCCTTTTCCTAAGTTTGTATCATTAGATGAAATTGAATATATTATTCAAAATTAGGGTATGTGTATCTACAGCAAGTTGTGTACAATTTTACTTGAGAAATTTCTTAAATTTCTCACTACGCAATTAATAAGAGGAATGATTCAGCATGCAAAGTCGTATGTTACAACCTGAAACTTAAGTCATTTTCTTGAAAAATTTAATTTTTGTGATGGGAATCAGTTTTCCATTAAACTGGAAATTTTTCCTTCCAGAATTGAAGAAATTAAAAATTTTAGTGGATCACAGGTGTAGAAATAAATATTAAAATCTTTTCATTCAATATTATTTCCAAGACAACAAATATAAATCAACACTGACAACAAAAATTTAAGATACACAAATATTGACAGTACCAAATTGATGAAATACGATAGAATCTTCTTCTAGCAAAACTTTCCATGAGATCAAAATCTACGGATATAAACGCTAAACAAGACTCTCCAAGGCGAATGACAATCGTCCCTTATCTAACTCTGCAGCTTTCACTGCGAGGCAACTAGTTGAATTCAAAGCCTTAAAACAAAGCGCTGATAAACAGCTCGCCTTCCCGTGGGTTGGGCTACCTATCGGGCGCTTGTCCAGGTGGCGGATAGGGGAACGGCCAGGGGACTGGAAGCCCTGTTCGGAAAGCCAATATGGCCTTACGGACGGAGTAGCCGGATTCCTGATCAGTGGCAGAAATAAGTAGGGTGAGGGGAACTGAAACTTCCCAAAAGGCTTCACAAAACATGCCACCGTGGAACAGCCTACCCAAGCTACGGTGTAGGGAATACCGATATCTGAATGGCCGCATGGTGATATGCGGTTACGAACGACCCCCTTGGGGAACTGGGCGAAACCTCATTGTAATCTGCCTATCTCTGGTAATGCGGGGCTCTGCCAGAGGTGACCAACTCTTTCCTTGCTACTCGTTGGAACATGAATGAATGAAACAAACACAAGAACAGAAACAACAAAAACAAAAACCAATCCCGAGGCTGGACAGAAGTGCTCACCTCAATCTAAGGCGGTGGCTGGGGATGAACAGAAATGTCCACCCCAATCTACCGCTTGGAATGAGGCTGGACACAGCAGATCACCCCGTGATGTAATACAGAGGCCAAGACGTAAGCGCATTTGCGGCGCCGAGGCCAAAGAGACAAAGAGAACGAAGGAGGCAGGAGTGGCAGCAACTATAAGTGCACCCTCCTCCTTCCCCACTCCACTTCTAATAGCAAGGGCACTTCCTGCGGCGGGCGGCAAGAGCTCCATCTTGAATAAAGGCAAGAAACCGGCTCCCTCACTTGTGCACCTGCACGGAGGAAACCCCAAGAAGGTTGAAGAAGCCGCACAACGACAATAATATCGCTGCACCTTCCAAAACCTTCACAGAGGCAACCGTGAGACACCTCAAGGTTGCCAAAGAGAGTGTGTGTTGGGCGAGTCTTGGCCTACACCTGCCAATATAAAGGAAATGTCTCCTAGTGACCCGTTCACCTTCCTGGAAAGGACATAATGGATGATGAACTAGGAGGACAACTCCTCGGGAGGATGTACAATGGGTCACATGTGGCCTAAGTGCTCGCCCTCCCTACTCTACAAATACAAAATTGAAGAAAATTGAAATATTAGTGAAACACAGGTGTAGAAATAAATTGAAACATCTTTCAATTCAATATTATTTCCAAGACAACAAATATAAATCAACACTGACAACAAAAAATTAAGAGACACAAATATTGACAGCACCAAATTGATGAAATACGATAGAATCTTCTTCTAGCAAAACTTTCCATGGGATCAATAGAAAACTCAAAATCTACGGATATAAACGCTAAACAAGACTCTCCAAGGCGAATGACATTCGTCCCCTATTTAACTCTGCAGCTTTCACTGCGAGGCAACTAGTTGAATCCGAAGCCCTAAAACAAAGCGCTGATAAACAGCTCGTTTTACCGTGGGTTGGGGTACCTATCGGGCGCGTCCCCAGGTGTCGGATAGAGGAACGGCCAGGGGACTGGGGGCCCTGTCCAAGAAGCCAATGTAGCCTTACGGACGAGGTTTCCGGACTCCTGGTCAGTAGCATGAATAAGTAGGGTGGGGGGAACTAAACATCCCCAAAAGCCTTTGCAAAATATGCCACCGTGGACCAGCGTACCCAAGCTAAGATGTAAGGAATCGTGCCGATAGATTAATGGCTGCAGGGTCCCCTTGGAGAACTGGGCGAAACCTCATTTTAATCAGTCTACCTCTGGTAATGCGGAGCTCTTCCAGAGGTGAGCAACTCTTTCCTTGCTACTTTTGGGAACACACATGAATGAAACAAACACAAAAACAGAAACAACAAAAACCAATTTCGAGACTGGACAGAAGTGCTCACCTCAATCTAAGACGGTGGCTGTGGATTAACAGGAATGTCCACCCCAATCTACCGCTTGGAATGAGGCTGGACACAGCAGATCACCTTGTGATGTAATACAAAGGCCAAGGTGTGAGCGCATCTGCGGCGCCGAGGCCAAAAGGAGAAAGAGGGCGAAGGAGGCAAGAGTGGCAGCAACTATGAGTGCTCCCTCCTTCTCCCCCACTCCACCTCCAACAGCAAGAGCACTTCCTACGGCGGGCGCCAAGAGCTCCGCCTTCAATGAAGCTCTCTCACTTGTGCACCTTCACGGAGGGAACTTCAGGAAGGTTGAAGAAGCCGCGCAACGACGGTAATGTTGCTGCACCTTCTAAAACCTTCACGGAAGTCACCGTGAGACACCTCAAGGTTGCCAAAGAGAGTGTGTGTTCGGCGGGTCTTGACCTACACCTGCCAATATAAAGGAGATGTCTCCTGGTGGCTGTTTACCTTCCTGGAAAGGACAGAATGGAAGATGACCTAGGAGGACAACTCCTCGGGAGGATGTACAATTGGTCACATGTGGCCTAAGTTCTGTAAGTCTACTCTCACCCTTCCTACTCTACAGATACAGATAGATGTATCTTCAGCATTACAATTGGAAAATTTTGAAATAACGCTCAGCTATTGCTTGGTGCAAGTAGTCCGTTAAACACCTGAGAATTAATAAAAATGGTTTCAATAAGTACTTTAGAAGATAGACAAAACCTTGATGTCCTGGAATATGAAGATTGTAGTGTACAATGGGTCACATGTGGCCTAAGTGCTGTGGGTCTACACTCACCCTCCCTACTCTACAGATACAAATACAGAACAGCTCGCCTTTGGGATCACATAGATGGTGTTTACGTTAGAGAAGATGTCATAGCCGTTTCCTACTCCATATTGTTCTTTAAAGACAATTGAGTCCAACAGTGCATTTGTGGTTCAGACTAGAACCTCTAATCAGTAAGTTGAAACAGCACCTACTGTTGTTGGATCTGTTGAAAATATTGTTTTTCACTACGACCGACAACTCTCAAAAATCGAAACCTGTGCGAGCTGAGGACTAACGAAATCTTACCTTTTAACGTGTGAATCCTAACACGGATTGGACTATAGGGAGGGATAATAGATCGCCCGGCAGTGCGGTTCGAATCACCGGTTCGCACATCGGTCGATTGACAGAGTGGAGCTGACCACCCACGAGAACCTACCAGGCTACTGTCCTTCCTAAAATGCTTCGTTTTTGAGCTTTGATATGTGCCTTACAGTAAAAGAAACTATTCTTTCGTGTAAATTGAATTTCCACAAAATCAGTCTATTCGTGAATCATTATGTAATTGAACATACAATTTCGTGTCTTAGACTTTTCGTATCCATCTGCTTCCTGAATATTTGATTGATTTTCGGACATAAAATCTAGCACCCGCGACACTTAAATGTGGTTCAACAGAGGAGTTATAAAAATTATTCGTGTACGTGCCCTATCTTTCATTCTAACAAAAATAGGTAGTATGTTTTATGTTGAGCAACGGGTGATATTATTCATAACGCGTGGGTAATAATAATAACTCTGCGTCTAAATTGAAAGGAGTATATTTTTAGAAGACATTAATTTTTGGGAAAGGAAGGTTTTGGCATTCTACTTCTCCATCTTTATATAAAAAGGTGGAAATTTTCCAAAAAGGCAATTAATTTTGAAATAAATATATTACAAAGATCTATAGATCATACAAAGAAGAAACTCGTCGACACAAATTGGAGGAAAAAGCTCTTTTGGAACAATAACTATTATATAAACATTGAATTACACGAAACAAAAAACTTTCGAAACAACTACTTTTATGATAGAAAGGTTTTGGTTGTGTACGTCTTTATCTTCATACGAAAAAATGTTAGAATATTTCAAAGAAAGTAAGAAAGCAATCAATTTCAATAATTAACTCTATACAAAGTTGTGTAGATCATGCAAAGAAGTAACTTTCAAACACAATCTTGAAGAAAAAGCCCTCTCAAAACAGGTACATTCATATAAACATTGAATTACATGAAAAATGAATACTTTCAAAACAAATAATTTTGTATGAACATTGAATTACATAAAAAATACTTTCTCTATTCAGTTTGTTCAATTAAGTATCAACTTATTTAATAACACTTACTTTTCCGTGTCGTTATAGAATTGTTAAGGAAAATACTTAAATTATATTTCAATTCCAATGTAATTTATATTATTAATAACTGCTTAAATTCTCTATTAATGTTTTCATTAAAAAATATTCCATACATTCATGACTGCAAAAATTAAAAAATTGAATAAAGAGCTACATCTTTCAATTTCAATTATCTTCTTCACCGTCGTTTTCTGACAGTTGTAGTAGTCCTCTTCTTCATTGTCTTCAACGACATTCGCCTTCAGTTCTTCCACGATTTTGGAGTCAAAAGTTCTGTCTTCATTGACATCGCTTTGAAATGTTAAAGCATTGAGGCAAGCTTGCCCATTACACCGGACAGACGCTGAAGAGTAGCGTCCTGTACTGAAGAGTACAGCCCTGATTTCCTGCATCCACATCGCGAATCACAACCACTCTTGCAGTTGCAGGTGCTGAAATTATCGTGATGGGTTCCAGGGATTCGTTACGCATTGTCCAACTGCATTCCTGGGGACCCTAGTCATGCTCTAATCAAGTTTGAATTCGATAATAAACACGATTGAATTGTTGGTGAGCTGCTGCACTTGTTGGTGCAATATTTGACAACTACACATACCGAATATGATCGAAACTGTCTTTGAAGCATTATGCAATATGCAATGCCAAGAAAATTAAAAAGTACGCAAATGAACTCACACCAATAATTTGTAGACTTTTCAACCTGTCTTACAAGAAAAGGGTTTTACCTTTTAATTGGAAGATTGCTCGCATTCAGCCTACTCCCAAAAAGAGCAAGCAAAATCTACCAATTAACTATTGACCAGTCCATTCACTATCAGTGCTATCAGTGAGTGCTATCATGGAGAAAGTCGTGAACCACCATGTCCTCAAATATCTGGAGCGATCATCAATATGGCTTTCGGAAACAAAGATCAACATGCGACCTTTTATCGTATGTCACTCATTTTTGGAATAACGCAATCGAGAAACATGGTGAATCAACAGCTGTTACGATTGATATTTCTAAGGTCTTTGACCGTGTATGGCATGTGTTTGGTTTCATGTATGGGTTTGCTGGCCAAACTTCGATGGGATGGCTTGTCAGATCCTTTCTGTGTATGGCTCTCCATGGTGTGAAAGAAAGTTCCCTGTAAGTGGTCGTCGATGGATATTTCTCGAATACTTTCACTTTCACTGAAAGTAACCATGTTCAAAAACCCATGCATCGATTTTCTCCAAGAAGATAAATGTCTCCGAACCGGATATGATTATGTACAGTTAGACAATTCCGCTTTCTGCTTCGATAAGTTTGTTGGGGATTAAAATGGACACCAATATGGTTTGGCACAACCATGTCGCTTGAATTGCAAAGGCTGCTTCTCAAATACTTGAAACGCTGTTCTGAACCAGAAAACTATACACACCTCAGCAACGTTGTTGATGCTTTATAAAGTTCAGATCAGACCTTCTTTGGAGTATTGTTCTCAAGTATGAAGCTCTGCTCCAAAACATACCCTGAACTTGCTATATTCCATCCAGAAAAGAGCCATTCACCTGATTGGAGACGCGAATATCACGTGCCACTTTGATAGCCTGGAACATCAAAAAAAGGTTGGAGATTTGTCTCTCTTCTCTAGATATTTTGGTTGGAGGTTTACAACTGACCTGGCACATTTTTGCAGTGTCATTTTATTGTTAGGAATACAAATGGTGAAAAACCGATAGAAAAAAAGCTATTTGCAGAAAATGTGCAAAAAAATCGATTTTTGTTACCTTTGACTTCAGATTTTATAGTCGCGTATACCCTACCATATGTAGATTTTGAGTCAGGCTGGTGTTATCACGAATGGATCGTGCTAAAGCAGTAAGAGCTAACTATTCCGATTCCTTCAACAATGAAGGCCAAATTGTCGGTGCGATTACCACCAATAATTACATTACAAAAACAATAATGATAATAAAAGACAGTAAAATAATTATGTTAATAATGAGTTGATATTCATGTACGATTAACTTACAGAGAAAATAAATAACTTACGGTTACTGTGTGGTCGCTGGTTTTATTTGCATCGTCAGAATCCTCGTTGTCGTTAACATCCTCAGATATTCCATCGTGCTGATTGAATCAGTAGGTGTTTCTTGAGCTACAAGAAACCTCATTTCTTCGAAATACTACAACGAAGATTCCACATCCTCTGTTCCGGCACCACCTTTCTCTGCATCGCGAATCCGTTTTAGTTCTTTCCGGAAGTTTGTTCGCAATGAATTTTTTTTAACACTTATCATATCTCAGCATTCGGGTTTTTCCGCGAAACTTTTCTATCAGCACATCGTATTGCTTCCCCTTTGTCGCACGATTACTATAACCTTTGCTCTTTACATCCCACAGAGCCGGAAGACCACGATACACGTCAATAAATTCAATAATGAATTGTTTTTCGGCTTTCTTGTCACTCATGTTTGCTTTGAGATTACTAGTTCAGAGACCAACTGAGAGGTTATTGCGCAATATTGCCAACATACAACACAATATTTTCCTGTTTGTGCAATATATTTTCAAGATTTTGAAAATCACACAATATATTGCATAACCTTTCAATATTGCCCCTAGACGAACAATTATATTGCACAAACCAAAATATTGCGCAATAATATTACACGTCTATAGGCCACTTTATGATTTTAAAATACAAGCTTATACAAGTTTATATCCGAGTATCTCAAATTCTGAGATAAATATCTAATTTTGACTAAGACGACTGGACAATATAGACATACACTCAGACAGACGCGGTGTAGGGACTTTGTTTCATAATATGTAGTGATAGAGATATTAATTGATTGATTAGTAAAGCAAAGTTCTAGAAAACGATGACAAAGGAAAACACTCACTTGATATAATCGTCCCTAAAAGGATATCTCCGGGAAATGATCATTAACCGCGGTCTTCCCCACGCTTTCCAACACGACAAAGACTGGTTACGGAAAAAGCGTCATCTATTAAGTCAGCTGCTGTTTCCTAGATGCTTTTATATTCGGAGGAGATATTTTTCAAGTTGCCGGGGGACATGATGCCGGCGCCTTTAATCTCTTGTTTAATATTTCACCTTTTTACCATGGTGTTGAAAAACATGATAATTGCCTTCGACTAATGTACCTAGTCGAAGGAACGTTTGTACGGGGATTTTTCAAGAGGTTAATAATAGTCGCCTGGGGAGATTTATTCATGACTTGTTATATATAATCTAGAAAGGTTAATGCAGTCAAGCTGCTGGAAAATAATTCCATGAAAATCAAAAAATGAATAGATGTAAATTGGTAACTATTCTAAGAATATTCCCAAGGATTATTCTTAGAATATATCAAAGGTTCGCCAGTAATAAAACTTCGGTAACCTCACAAGACCCTATTTCGTAAATGTTCAAAGTTGTGAATGATATACATATATCTTCACGGAAGTGAAATAAAACCGAGATCTCTTTCAACTACTTCTATGTCTCAGTTTTCGTTTCTTTTTTCTTATATGAACCCGTACATAGAAAAGGAAACGTTACCAACTTGCCCGGAGCACATGAATGATTTTCTGTAAAGCACATCGAGTTTATTTTTGTTGTTGTCTTTTGTAACGCTATTCGCTCGCTCCTGGTTTTGAAATACCTGAACCGCATGTTTATCCACTGATTAATGATCGAATATTTTTAACCAGTTCTGCGGTACTATAATCTTTGAGAGTGCACGTGAAGATTAATTTGAGGTCCTTAATATTATTCATTTATGTGGATTTTAATGAGAAATAATGCAAAAAACATAAGACCCGTCTGAAAAATGGGCTTTTACATGGTTATCTCGAGAATATGTTTCACTGAATTCCCACAGATTTCAGTGGGAATCTGTATTGTTTCTTCAGCAGTCTATGGGAATCATCCGTGAGTAGTCCCATATATTCTATGAAAATCGACAACATTCATCAAGTGTATTTTCCCCGAGTCTTGAGAAAATATTTGAATCAATAAGGAGAAGCCTATGAAGTTTACTCGACTAAAGTAAATGTATAACCGAAAAACATATCATTCTTCGTGTTTCTAAATTGCATAATTGGAAAGATAATAATAGTAATGATAATATTTTTTTGTCTTTTTTAGAATATTGTACAAAAAGGCATAGGGTAATACAGTAAATAATTAAAGAATACCACGAGAAGAAGAAGAAGTAGAATATATTTATTGAAATAGGTAATACTAATACACAATATTGTAATTGTAAGCGATTTACATCAGATTATATCGCAATTTGCTAATCTAGACAATATGAGGGTTTCGCAAAGTTTAAATTTCAATTTGGAAGTCATACTATCTCTACTTTGATAGAGTTGACGTATGATACTGTACGAGCTACAACATAATGAATTTATATGTTTGCCACAAAACGAAGTTCTTGCTCTCTGTAATTATTTGTAGTAAGTCTTGTTCAAGTTTGATTTCACTTCTTCCTTCAATTTCCCACCTTTTGTGGGAATTCAATTTCAGGTTATGGTCTATAGATAGATCGAGTAACTTTTGTAGATCGGTGTAAGTAAATTTTTCCATTGCCACCTGTCAGTTACTTGGAGGAATTCGATAATATAACTGAGTGTCATCTGCATAATGATGAAATATGCAATGATCAATAATTTTATGGACATCAGATATATATAGAGAGAGAACAGAATGGAGTCAGGGGCCAAGGACAGAGCCCTGAGGTACTCCATAGTCAACAGGTAAAGCCCCAGAGCACTTTCCATCCAGACATACTGTCTGAGTCCGATTTCTGAGTTAATTTTTCAATAGATCTACAGTCCTTTCACTGAATCCGAAAAATGACATTTTCCTACACAGAATATTGTGGTCTAATATATCGAATACTTTACTGTAGTCTAAGAGTACCATGGCAGTTACTTCATTATTATCAGTTGCTTTGAATAAATCCTGGGTGATGTTGATGAGAGCTATAGTTCTATTATAAGGACTTCAATGGTAAATTTAACATCCAAAACACCCAAGACATTTCTGGTGATTGGAAAAACTGCTTATTTTGGATTTATTTCACGCCAGAGGTTCCAGTTTTACTGAATCAACCATCTGAAAAATGCATTGTATTAACCTGAAAAATTATAGCACATATAAAAATGTTTGGAAAATTATCCTAACCTGTTGTTACATCAAAATTGCAGATTTTCAACAATTTCACTTTTAATCAGTAGGCATTTCAGAGTTACTGTGGATGTATTTTCAATGTTATCCTAACTGGTGCGCAATGAAAGTCAAAAGTAATGTATCGCACCCATGAAACCACTAGAAGAGGTGTGGTTTTGACTAATGTTCACACACTTTTTAGGGACCATATACGACAGAGGAGTGCCATTTATCTAAGGCACTATTAATTTTTGTTTCATCTTTTTTAGTGCGGGGGTTGTCTGCCATTTGTTCCGAGCCACTTTACAGCTACCGGTGTTGTTTTATTTTTCCATTACTGAATGATTTCTGAATTATTAATGAGTGCCATAAGCGTCCATCATTACCGGAGCGATATCCAAACATGTTAATTATTATGATGGAGAAAATGGTCTTTTAAAAGTTTTTTAAATGGGCCGATGATTGACAGTAATCTTCTTCACAAACAGAGGGATCTGATAGACATTACATTATTATTTCCTGCAATACTGATGATTCAACATGAATATAGAGAAGATTTGTCCAGTATTTGAAATAAATACATACCACATAAAATAACATACCAAACACAAACAATGATAATAATAACTGTATCATATAAAGAAGTTATATTTCCTGTATTTTATAAACTGTTGTACATTTTTTTGAGTCTACTTTAAACTGTAATATATCAATTTGTGAAACGTGAGGACATGCGTTGTCGTGAAGCAGGATAGGACCTCCCTTTTCTGTTGGCCAGTACCGGCTGCTGTTAACGCAATTTCCGGTACAGTTTCCCGAGTTTTTCACTATAGAACTCTGCTGTAATTGTTCGCACCTCTACAAGTGTTTCAATCACCAAGTGATCATCCTCAAGACGAAGATTAAATTAAATATACATTCAATGTCCTCATTTATAGCATAGATACCTCTGCTAGGTACTTGCGTCTTAATTGTCTTAAAATTAATTTTACAATGTTGCCTTATCTACTATTCAGGTAAATCTGATAACTAACAGTAATTATTCCGACAAACTATATAGTAAACCTAGTAAGTATTGGTCCACCATCGTTATTCACAATATTATTTTGTTCACTTATTTCTACACTCTCTTCACTAGCATAACTACAATACAGTTCCTAAATAAAAATAAACTCTAGAAACCATCTCATGATTATTCAGCGAGGCAAATTGATGACTTCTCAACAACCTTCACATCCAAATTGCTCAGAACTGTTACAGAGTCCTAGCTCCAAAGACATTAAATATACTTCCTAAAGAATTAAAAAACGAGACTTTCAAATTCAGATTCAAGAAAGGAATGAAACTCTTCACGAAACAATCTGATCGATATGAGACTCGTGCCTTAATTTAAAACTGAAAGAATAAAATAAATAAAATTATTGAAAAAATCAGATAGAAAAACAATAATTTTATCAACTACTATATTGACTGTTCATCATAATTTCCCATCGTTTTTCATTCTTCACCAGCCATCTGTTATTATCAACTTCAAATATGTTTCTAACACTTTCAATAATTGACAAGTTATCTACCACTCCTTGAATTTATATACATATTGTTTTAATGGGATTTTAACAGTTAGATTCAGATTCAGATTCTTTATCAACCATTTGTAGCGAAGCTGTGCTTGGATGTGGCAAGTCATATTGCACTTAGTAGCACATTATTAATGTAATGCAAAACAATTAAAAAAAAATTGAAATTCAATAAACTATTCATACAGGGACACACCTACATACACATATTAAAATAATTTAGGTATTTTTGCAATAGTTCACATATTCTTCAAGGTTGGAGAAAGCATTCATTTTCAGCATTATTTTAATTTTTTCATTGAAGAGAGGGTGCGATGATAATTCTTTTACATTATTTGATATATAATTGCATAGTGTAAGTTCATTATGTTGTGGTGATTTTGTATAATATGTGTGATTGAATTTTTCGATGCGAAGGTTATCGTTGTTTCTTGTTTCATACCTGTGTCTGTCACCATTTTCAGCATAACAATTTTTATTATTATGTATATATAGTAATATATTTAAAATGTATATGCAGGGAAATGTCAATGTACCCTTTTATTCAAATACTTCTCGGCATGACTCAAAAGGTTTCATATTATATATAATTCTTATCATGCGTTTTTGGAAAACGAAGACTCTAGTCCACTCAGTTGCAAGGCCCCAACTGATTATATTGAATGATAAGGTCGAGTAGACTACGGGGTAATATACTTTCAGGAGAGATGATTCATGAAGAGATTTTTTCAGTGTTAGGAAGGTAAAGCAGCTTTTTTTCATATTGTAACTTATACATGTTTGTACATTTTACGTATAAATTGATTTTAGATTTTTCTTTTCGAAGTTTGACCTCTAATATCACTATAAATGTTTATATTGTAATATTACTTTGTATTGGCCCCATATACAGTGTGACCCATTTAAAATGGAACCACCCCTGTAGAATGTGCATTTTTCAATCAATCTCATTTCGTTAACCAGCTGTCGCACCCCTACGAACGACAACCCTCAGAAGTCGAAACTTGTGCGAGCCAAGGATTAACGAGGTCTTACCTTTTAACGTGTGATTCCTAACACGGGTTGGGTGATAGCAAGTGAAGATCGATCGTTCAGACTAGGGCTTGAACCACCGACCAACACGGCAGTCAATTCGAGTGAGTGAACAAATCACCCACGCCGAACTGCTTGGCTAGCAACCGACCATGTATCATGACAGTAGAATAAATATAATAGTACTAAACTTAGTCTGTTTCTGTATTTATTTTTCGTGTAAAAGTAAGATGAAAATCCAGTATAGCATTGGTATACCGTCACTAATGGAAGCAGAACTAAGCTAGCTCTTTCAACCTTTGTATGATATTTAGATTACTGACAGAGTGCGCAGAATCCCTGTGGCACTTCTACGGAACCCCAGGGTTCCTTGGACTACTATTTAGGGAATCTAGGTATTGAGAAATGGTAGTCCAAACTAAGAATCATTGCCAAACTCATTCAAGCAAGTTCGTATCTCGTTCAATTATTGTTCAGAGATTTCTTGAGTCGATGAAAGTAGTAACGTTACATAGTATGCGATATTACATGCTCATCAACATGATTGATCACTGCTTGTAATCTTGTAATCCCACCTTCGGACAAGCACAGCGTCACAGACCAAATAGAAGATTTTTGCATTGTATTACATGGAGACACCCCCCGGAAGCATCATCACCCCAACCCCAGCACTGTTCTCATTAATATCTCTTTGTAAACAACACCACTGCGTTTGCCGTTTCCTCGCTTGAAGTTCATGCTTCGCTTGTCGTTAATCGAATGTTAGAAAGTTCAGTCCCTGATTTCAACAACAAGCCATCATTTTTCTTTTTAGGGCGGCAAGTAAAAATAACAACGCCACTCATCACGTCTGTACCAATCAACAGGGACGCCAGAAGTGGGCTGACGATGAAATCATTAAGTGCTGTTTCATGGAGGTGATTTGTATGATTGTCATTATTTTTCATGTACATGGGAAACATGCTTTTCACACGGAGGTGGAGGTTGTGAAATCATCACTTAGATTTGGCACCTCATCGGTTAATGAGATTGTCAACAACAACTAATGTCTGCTGAAGGATTCAACGGAAACATTTTCATCGACGGTTATTATTATTGTTTATTAGTATTCCAAAGAAAAAGTATAACTGATGATTCCTAAATTTTTCTCAGTAGTATTGAAATAGCGTGGCCTACTTCAGAAGGACCACTATTTTTCCTATTTTCTCAGTTTAATAATTCATCGAAACTGATACCGACGAGAAAGTTACTGCCGCCGTTTGCAAGAAGATCAATGGGGATTCTACAAGACATGCTGATGTCTCAGAGAAATTCTGCATATCTGCTACCCTTCTGAATCTAAAGCTTTACTCTTTGGAAGGAAAATTGACAAAAATAGATCCGAATCCCCTAGTTCTCTTCATATTCGGAATGAACCTCCAAATTATCGGACTGCGAAAAAAATTTAAGCTTGTTTATCAATCTTTCGCATATCTTTTATCCATACCTCTATTGATATTTTTTATTCTGCTAAGTCATGGTATATAGCTTATTAATCGATGACAACTCTGTACTCTATACATTGATGATCAATTTTTGCAAATTTTAATTGCATGCATCTTTTCAGGTTATATATATGATATATATGATGTTGTTAAGCGATTTTCAGCCAATTTTTTCTCTACGAATTCAAATTGAACGAAAACGTTGCCAAAACAGCCCGATGACTGGAAATTATCTTTTGTTAATTATACCCAACACCATAAAGGAAATAAACGGATAAAACGAAGAAGAGGAAACCTGAAAACATGGAAATATTGTTCCTGAATATCAGAACCAACCATGAAGAATCAAATTTAGGGTTCCAATGCAAATGACAAATAGTATCAAAAATGCTAAAAGACATTGGGCTCTGCAGGTTTCTCAATTACTGAACATCTCGATAGCACGAATTCAAAATTTGTTATAAATAACTGGTTGTAGTTTGAAATTATGTATAAAAGATACTTTATAACATAATCTGAGGTTAATACCCTGCAAGAAGCTGCCACTAATACCAATGTTGCAACTAATGAAATAAGAACTTGAAGTTACCTGGTCACTTCAATAAATATCGAAGAGCGTATCACCAGATGAATATAGGAGATGATATTCGTCTTCAGCAATCTCAGAAGGATGAAATTGGATTCGAGAAAAATGTATTAGTATTAAAAGAATATCAATGACTTGGTGTACTCGTACTGATTCCAACTCAATATAAGGGTCAAACCTGTGATAGTCCATATAGAGAATTCAGATGATGAAGAGAGATAGGTATATCCGTCTCTCAGCAGTACATTTTGATTTCCGTTCGTGCTAGTTTGACACGTAGTTGTTTGTTTTCTGTCAGATATGATTACTTGCTCATGTCCAGCAGATATTGGTGTGACTGATTTGATTTCTGTTTGAGTCTTTTGTACAAAGTTTGCTTTTATCAGATTGCAATACTGTTACTGTTCAAACTGCAAATTGTAAATGCAACTGAAAACTGTCAAAATCTATAGAATCAGCCTTGATTGTAAAGGGTATAGAATCGATTATAATCTTCGCCATGCTTACAAATAAAATAGCAAGCACGACTCTGGTCAGTGGGTTCAGGGCCAAGAAGAGCAGTCTCATGATGGGGTACCATCGTTTCATCTATAATCACTCCTGATGGATAGTCTACCTAATGTCTTGAAGAAACAGTAGTACATCTTCAGGTTGTGCAGTTGACTGCACAACCTGACTGAACACGTCGAGGATGGCTGCAAGTCCAAACAAAAATGTGATAATTCCTTTCACCAGGATGAGTAATTTGGACGATTCAACTCCACTCAGTTTGAGGTTATTTCTTTAGCGATGAAGGCGAAATCTAGGTATTATCCTTGAGAGAGAACATATCGAAGGATTCATTATATCGCGTAGGAAGCAATTATCGAGTGACCGTTACAGCAAACGGTTTTGGCGAAGCTCTTTGGTTGCCTGGCCACGGAAATCCATGTAGACCTACCCCCTCTCCAAACCTTTCTGGAGAGACACTAGATGCACAGCTTACGAAATTGAGCACATTGCCAATTGCACAAAACAGGCTTATCCAGAGCAGACTACTGACTGACTGAAAGTATCAATTACAAATTGTGTCATACAGTCGCAATCCCAAGTGAAGAAGATAAGATTATCCGAGAGGTGGAAATATGAGGAGCACATAACTGATTGTTTACAGATGGATCGGAAACATCTTCAGGTTATGATACAGGTTTGATCATGGGCAGAAATATCAATCTATCTAGGGATCTATGCAATCGAAATTCGGGCGAAAATCGACGGCTACTGATTTTTGGGGGAGGGGATTGGCAGAAAGTAACTAAAACAAATCAATAAAAATATTTCTAAAACTAATTAATACAGTTTATTATATGATTTTCACTATAAATATATTATAGTGAAAATCATACAATAAACTGTATAAAGAGTTTTAATATGGATGTTCATCAAGTATCGACCAGTTCTATTCAAAAATATTTTTAGTCAGCCAAGTGGCCTTGGAAGCTATAGACATTCACCGAGAAAATTTCAAGTTGATAGTGAACTGCCAGAAAGCTTTCTCGTCAATAAAAAAACTTAATAAATTGTCCCTGATTTTCATTCCTGGCCATACTGGCCTTTAGCGTAACCTTGACCCTGCTGTCTCTCTTGAGACAAGCGGCGTTGGAAGCTCTTGGCTTCTATCGAGCAACGTCTAAATTGATAGCAAATTGCCAAAATTTATTCTCCACAATAGGAAAACTCAACAGATTGTCTCTGGTCTGGATTCCTGGCCATACTGACCTGGAAGGCAATGAAGCTGCTGACTCCCTTGCAAAGGATGGTGCTGCAAGCAGCTTCATCGAACCAGAACCTGTCATTGGCATCGCTTTCGGCTTTGCCAAACAAAGATTGAACACCTGGATGGCAAGAAGATTTATGGATTTCTGGCAGAATCTTCCAGGATTGGCTCACTCCAAGGCGTTTATTCATTCTTCGAAGCTTGATACCAAACAGTTGTTGGACTACAGTAGGGATGAACTTCTATGTTTAACAGGCCTTCTTACAGATCACTGTCATTTGAATCATCATATGCAGAGACTCGGACTGTCGGAAGACAGTGTGTGTCGCCTCTATTTGTAAAATGATGACATAGCAGAGCACATACTTTGTGCCTGCCCCGCTGGGGACCGAATCAGGTTTTCAGTTCGGCAGAGCCGTACTCTTACCATTTGACCTGAAGCTGGGTTTATTTGATCTATTGTGAATAGGTGTGAGCCACAATAAACCCTTGCGCGTTGCGGTGAAGGGTCGAATAGACCTACTCACTTTGGGCCTAACCCAACCCAACCTCTCTTGAGATAGCTGCAAGCGGTTTCATCGAACCAGAACCTGTCACTGGCATCACTCAAGACCTTGCCAAACACTGATTGCCAAAATAGTTTCAGATTTCTAGCAAAATCTTTCAGGATTTGTACATTTGAAGGCATTTGGACATCCTTTGAAGTATGTTAGATATTATTAGACAATAGCAGGAAGAGATGAACTACGTAGTTCAATGGGCCTACTTTCAGGTCATTATCGCTTCAATCATCATATGCATAGACTTGTACGTTGTTTGGAAAATGATGAAACATCAGAGCACATAATTTGTGCCTGCCCCGCTGGGGACCGAATCAGGTTCTGAGAGTTTGAAGCAGCTTATCAGATTCGTAAAAAGGCTGAAATCATTCGACTGAGTTTGAATAGGTGTGAGCCACTATAATAATAATAATATTTATTGATTCCTTTGGGACATCGTAATTTCAAACATTATTTTAAAAATATATAAATAAATAACATAAATAACAAAAATTATGATATGATAGAAGAAAAAAAATAATAATAAAAACCATTTTTCAATGATTCCAGAATGGTTTCAACATGAGGATATACATAATAAGAAAATCACGTATGATATTTTATATAATTCATGAGTTTTTTTTTTAATTGGAAAACATTTATTGAATCTTTCAACGAAAGTGGGAGTTTGTTATACTCATTCAGACCTTTGTAAAATAAAGACTTCATCGTACTAGTCAAATTAGTTCGAGGGAGGTGGAATTTTTGGGAGCTACTCGCTCTTGTTAAGTGGTTATGGATTTGAGATTTATATATACAGAATTCTTCAAAATAAGTTGGAAACAAGTTATGTGTTAGTTTGAAAATGAATATCATTGGTAACTCGTACAGTCTCTGGGAAACAGACAGCCACTGCAATGTACTTGACATGTTTGATATACTAAAATACCTATTCACTTGTCAAATAATCATCATTCCACGATTCTGTAACTTTTGTAAAGCCGATACCTTATTTTGGTCAAATGAGTATAAAAGACTAGCACAATAATCAAAATGGGGTTGGATTATATAATTATATAATGTAATTTTTGAGTACATCGAAAGCAGAGATGAAATTTTCGAGAAAAAATATATTTTTTTAGTGATTTTTCTATATATATAATCAAAATGAGCATGAAGAGATAAACGATTATCCACCATGAAACCTAAGTATTTGAATTCACTTACGAACTCTATTATATCACCTGCAATTTGTAATCTTATGTTGAGATTGTTGATGAGTGATAGCTCATAACCAGTTGATAAAGTCATATACTTTGTTTTGGAGGTATTGAGTTTTAGTTTATTGTTATTCATGTACTTGAAAACATTTCTTAGTTCACTATTCATTTGATCAGCTACTGTTTCTATATTATCTCCTGAAATGATGACAAAGTGTCGTCTGCAAAAAAGTTCATAAAATCACAACCATGGATGATATCTATATCATTCAGATAGATTAAAAATAATATAGGTCCCAAAACACTCCCCTGAGGTACTCCGAAAATGACATCGCGCGATGATGACACTGAATCCTTCATTTTGGTTACCTGTTTGCGTTGTCATAAATAATCAGTCAGCCATAACAAAACAGTTTCCCTGATACCAATACTTTGCAGTTTATTTAGTAATTTGTGGCGATCAATTGTCTCAATCTATAAAAGTTTGCGAGTTGCTGTGGAGGATTGAATAAACCCCATCACTTTGGACATAACCTGAGAAACAATCCAATACCGATCTGCAGATGATCTCTTAGCAAGTGCCTGCAATTGGAGAAAGGAATAATCTAGAAGTCGATGTTTCTGAGAAAAAAAAGGTGCACACATATTTGAAGAATGTATTTTGTTGCAGTATTTTCTAGAAAGTTGATTTTTCTCGCCAGGCACATGCCAATACGAGTAAGAAAGCTGAGAAAGATGATTGTTTCGAATTTATTAAAAACATTTATTTCTTCACCATAGCTAAATATCGTAAGAAATTGAAAAACACAGGGATAATTTCAGTATAGGAGAAGACACAAAGCACACTAATAAAATTTTGTTACCTGTCTTACACAGGTAAGGTCAGGTTATCCAATTAGGAAAAACGAAGCCACGTCCATCACTAACAATACAAAACTGGAATGAAACATCAGCATTGTACTTTCTGCTTTGGTAACAACGGGAACAACAACTCGAGCACTGCTACCGTTACCTCATCGACTTTGATAATGTCTACCGCAGTAATAGACGAAATTTCAGGCATAAGAACCTGCAAACCACGGGAAAAAACTCGGAAAATAGCTTTTACAGCTTTATCCTTATCTGTGAAGAGACGGTCCTGATCTGTGGACCGCGTCAAAAAACAAAAGATAAATGTTTTTCGAATGAGAAAAGGCCAACAAAACAAATGGTAATGAATAGGAAACGGTTAAACAGTGAAACGCTTTATTCGCCACAGTTCTGTACCGACAGTGAGTGAGTGATAAGTGAAAAGTAATTATATTTTATTGTTTCACAGAGATGCCGCATACCGTTTGAATAAAGCCTTGTTTTATCATTTATACGCGATTTTGACGCTGTAATTAATAAAGTGAATTTAATTGCGATGTTCTCCCGACTAGTGATAAGGGATATATCTCTTTTGGGCTTCGGGTAATATTGTTTCTTGTCTGCAGAGTTGTGGGTGAATAAATTGAAATTTTCCAATTAATGACTTTGACAGGTTTCATGAAACTACTAAGGGTTTGGTGGATAAAGTTGAGTACTCAGCTTCAGTAAACGATCGACCAACATACGTACGAAGAAGAAACGCTGAAAACAGAAAAAGATCTGCTGAAAACATCGCCGCTGTTTGTGATAGTGTGCAGGATAATTCGAGGCAGTCAATTTTGCATCGCTTACAATGACTCGGTCTCTTGCAAATCACAACTTGGCGAATTTAGCGTCATGACTTGGGCCTGCACGCATACAAATTATAAGCAGGACCCAGGAACTGGAAGTGAACGACCATAGAAAACGACGTGTGTTCGCTGAATGGGCTCTGGAGCAGTTGGTAACTAACTCCAACTTTCATCTCAAAATCATCTTCAGCTATGGGGTCCCCTTCTGGATAAATGTTTCTGGTTATGTGAACAAACAAAATTGTCGAATTTGGAACGATACTAATCCACATAAGATATAAGAGCGTTCAATGCATTCCGAAAAAGTCACTGTCAATGGCAAGTACTAAAGGTAGATGATTATCAACTTCTTTTGGTCTCAATTGGATGATCTGGTTCATATACAAAACCGCGACACGTGTTTCGCTATACAATAGCTTCCAAGCATAAACTGCTTGAGCTATAAAACAAAACTTAAAATATTTACAATTCAGCAAACAGATTTTTTGCATAAATTTAAAGATACATATAACATACATGTAGTATGTATGTTAGGTATGTAACCTACAAATATTTTATTGTAATTGTAATAAAATATTTGTATGTATGTAGTATGTTTTACTAGCTTTTACCTGCGGCTTCGCTCGCATTTATGCCATTAAATAAGTATCAGTACAATAGAAATGAATCAATATGAGAACTATATTTCAATGCTAGGCTGGGATTATCAATTGGATGGGATCGGATTGGCTTATTTTTTCTCTCTTTTTTTTCAATATTGAGTTATACTAAAATGTACTCCCACGAGTTTATAAACCTGTGATAATTTTTTGTTATCTTTTGTTGTATTTTAGTTATATATTGAGGATATACATAATAAATCAATAACCAAACAGAAAAAAGAAAATCACGTATGATATTTTATATAATTCATGAGTTTTTTTTTTAATTGGAAAACATTTATTGAATCTTTCAACGAAAGTGGGAGTTTGTTATACTCATTCAGACCTTTGTAAAATAAAGACTTCATCGTACTAGTCAAATTAGTTCGAGGGAGGTGGAATTTTTGGGAGCTACTCGCTCTTGTTAAGTGGTTATGGATTTGAGATTTATATATACAGAATTCTTCAAAATAAGTTGGAAACAAGTTATGTGTTAGTTTGAAAATGAATATCATTGGTAACTCGTACAGTCTCTGGGAAACAGACAGCCACTGCAATGTACTTGACATGTTTGATATACTAAAATACCTATTCACTTGTCAAATAATCATCATTCCACGATTCTGTAACTTTTGTAAAGCCGATACCTTATTTTGGTCAAATGAGTATAAAAGACTAGCACAATAATCAAAATGGGGTTGGATTATAAATCTTTTTATTTTGTTTCCTATCAATAAAAGCAATTATTATCATTTATCCAACACATTTTTGAAGTGATAACTTCTTATGGAAAGGTAAACAGCTCGGTAACGTAACGCATAACGGCGCCGGTATGTCTGGCTTTCCTCTCTCCTCACTCTATCACACAGCGCTAGCCGTATCTCGGACATATGACATATGGTTCCAACAGGGCGCCGCTAGTTGCCACAAAACTCATGCTACATTGGATATTCTACACGAACAATTTGAGGGCATGTTCATTTCACGTGGAGATGATGTGCCACCGAAATCGTGCGATTTGACCACACTAGATTTTTTCTTGTGAGGTTACCTGAAGTAGCATATATATGCGAATAATCTACAAACCACAGCGGTCCCTAAAGTCAACATAACCAGCGCATAATCAGCCTGATTATGCGCTACAGTCCTACAAACGATCCCCTTGGGAAACTGGGCGAAACCTTTCTGTAATCAGCCCATCTCTGGTAATGCGGGGCTCTGCCAGAGGTGACCAACTCTTACCCTGCTACTGGTGGGAACACACAATGATGAAACAAACACAAAAACAGAGACAACAAAAACCAATCCCGAAGCTGGACAGGAGTCCAGCTTCGAGATTGGTTTTGTTGCCTCAGCCACCGACTCAATCTAAGGCGGTGGCTGAGGATGAACCCAAATATCCACCCCCAATCTACCGCTTGGAATGAGGCTGGACATAGCAGATCACTTCGTGATATAATACAAAGGCCAAGGCGTAAGCGCATTTGCGGCGTCGAGGGCAAAAAAAGAGGCAAGAATGGCAGCAACTATAAGTGCACCTTTTTCCTCCCTTTCCACCTACAACAATTCTACTCGTATTTTTTTTATTCAATTATTTATATTTTAGTTCACTGTTCATATCAATTATTTGTGTTTTCCTGTTCAATATTTCATCATTTTGTTAATTTTGTATCTCAAGTTAACTTAGTTAATCCTATTCATAAACATTTATTGTTTCTTTGGATAATAAAGACGATACAAAAACATCAATGTTCTGCTAGTACATTTTGTTTTATTTTGATTATAATATTTCTATGTAGGATATTTTTATTCATTTTTGTCAAAGAAAAAAAGCCGTGGGTTGGGCTACATATCGGGCGCGTCCCCAGGTGGCGGATAGGGGAACGGCCAGGGGACTGGAGGCCCTGTCCGGGAAGCCAATGTGGCCTTACGGACGGGGTTACGAACTATCCCCTTGGGGAACTGGGTGAAACCTCATTGTAATCAGCCTACCTCTGGTTATGCGGGGCTCTGCCAGAGGTGACCAACTATTCCCTTGCTACTCGTGGGAACACACAGTAATGAAACAATCACAAAAACGGTAACAACAAAAACAAAAACCAATCCCGAGGCTGGACAGGAGTGCTCACCTCAATCTAAGGCGGTGGCTGTGAATGAACAGAAGTGTCCACCCCAATCTACCGCTTGAAATGAGGCTGGACATAGCAGATCACCTCGTGATGTAATACAAAGGCCAAGGCGTAAGCGCATTTGCGGCACCGAGGACAAAAGGAGAAGGAGAGCAAAGGAGGCAGGAGTGGCAGCAACTAAGTGCACCCTCCTCCTCCCCCACACCACCTCCAACAGCAAGGACACTTCCTGCGGCAGGCGCCAAGTGCTCCGCCTTGAATAAAGATAAGGAACCGGATGCCTCTGCAGGAAAGCTCCCTCACTTGTGCACCTCCACGGAGGGAACCCCAAGACGGTTGAAGAAGCCGCGCAACGACAGTAATATCGCTGCACCTTCCAGAACCTTCGCGGATGCCACCGTGAGACAGCTCTAGGTTGCCAAAGAGAGTGTGTGTTCGGCGAGTTTTGGCCTATACCTGCCAATATAAAGGAGATGTCTCCTAGTGACCTGTCCACCTTCCAGGACAGGATGGACGATGACCTAAGAGGATAACTCCTCGGGAGGATGGATGTGCCCTAAGTGCTTGGGTCTACCTACTCTACAAATACAGATAGATTGATGACAGAATCGACTACCGATTCAAGTAGAGAATTATTAAGTATAAAATAACAGTTTTTCACCGATCAATAACTTTTTGGAAGTAGGCTTGGTGGTCTGATATTTTAACCCTTGTACGGATTTCAGTTCTACCAATGAATGTACCAGCTTTCCTCACAGAGACTTCAATGTTCATTCATTATTTTATTATTTTTTGATTTTGTTGAGTTTCTCTTTGAATAATAATGGTATCGACTACACTTCCATTATATTAGTTTGTAATACTAAATGGTCAAAAAAAACCTTCAACTCTTCAATAGGTTTATTATACTGGAAAAATACTAAATGTTCAGTTTTCAATCAACTCGAGTACTGTTTGCATAAAAAATTCAATGTTTTTTTAAAGGAAACTCTCTTAGTGGTTTTGATTAACGCTCTCTTCGCCCGATACCTCCTAAAAATTGGACCGATTGTTAATCGTATTCATTTCCAAGGCGACACTTTCGACACAAAAGAATGGAATAATGGCAAAGTGAAAGAA
The DNA here is from genome assembly GCF_000500325.1 of Leptinotarsa decemlineata. Lineage (NCBI taxonomy): Eukaryota > Metazoa > Arthropoda > Insecta > Coleoptera > Chrysomelidae > Leptinotarsa > Leptinotarsa decemlineata. The sequence goes on from NW_019290396.1 coordinate 456,804, forward strand.
TTCCCGGTTTCAGCAGGGAGCGAGAGGGATTGCCTAGAGACCCAGGGAACTTCTCAATGCGGAATCATCATTTTTCTCAGTCTCCCGAACAACAAAGTCCACTTAGTCATCGTCGAAAACTGACCGAAAAATACAAGGGAGAATAAGCGCTGCGCCAATTCAACACCATCTTTTCAAAGTGTGTTCGGCGAGGATAAATGGACCCGTCTTCGACGCATTAAAAATATTTCTCAGTGTTTTTTCTTGCTCCGATGGAAGTGAACTACAAACTTTACCTCCCGTTAAGAGGTTCATGTAAATGCAGTCACGCATTTGTCATGAATTTGAGTATGTACCGGATGAGTTATAATGAGATGAACCAAATTCGAGTAGGATTAATATCACATTAAATGTAAAGAGTGTTTAATGAATAGTTGGTGTTACTATGAAAGTAGAACAACCTTTTGGAAAACAACCTTTTTGTACAACTGTTATTAAAAGTGACATTTTTTATAGTTGTCAACAATATTAAAAGATAATGTTTACAACGATTTTTTTCGACAAGACAGCAATAAACAAAACATAATTATTCAATTTTCAAGGAAATTTCATTACGAACAATAGATATAGATACTATTAAATCCTACTACAAATGTATCATATTCATAATTATTTTATTATTATTATTTATGAACATTATTATGAGTCGACAATTTCATGGGCATTAGTATTTAATTCTTAAAGTGAGGAGGACGATGCTATAACGCTGGAGCTAGCTGTTGGGACTATTCTTTCAGCAATAGCCTTCTTTATAAAAAATGAATTGATCGATGTAACCCTCAGCTACTGTTGTAGACTTCCATCCTCCATGCTTCTGAATATTCGTTATATTTGCTCCTGATTTTGCTAGCAAAGAAGCAGAACACCTTCTGAAACAGTGACCTATATATTCCTTTGGTTCCGAGAGGTTCAGGAACTCAGCAATGGTAGGGGGTATTTTTCCAAATGTGTTCATACCAAGTGGGTTGGCACTGCATTTATAATTTGGATATTTCATAAAATACGTTGATGATTGATAACCGAAGGGCGTAATGCAACGTATTTATTGAAATAGTCATTGTTTTTTCCAACAATGCAAAAAAAACGACCTTCCTTCGTTTTTGTGTTTGCAGTTTGAACAATCAATGATTTATTCATTAATTCAATGTTTTCCATTGATAAATGGCACAACTCTTCACGCCGACAGGCTCCATATTTTCCGAAAATAGGAGCAACTTTTATCATCAAATATCTGGTGCCTCTTTTATAAAACTCTGGACTATAACTTTCATTTTTTCGCTTCAAGAATGGAATTACCTTGAAATATTTGCTTGTATCAACACCATTTTCAACGATCGCACTCGACTTCATCATTGAAAACTTGCTCCACAAAGTTGACGAGTTCCATACAATTCAGTTTCATAAATTTCAGTTAAAGCTCTTTTTGCAGCCTCTTCAATATCGTCAGGAACACCCAATTTCTCACTATTGTTCTTCAGTATGCAAGACATTAAACACCAGCAAGAACTTTAAATGAAATGTGTGAGCTGTAAACAATACTGTTTGTTAGTTAACAGGTGATTCGGCGTCACCTGACACGGCCACTTCATAGCAAATGCGATAACATGAAAATAGTTAACTATCAAGAGATGTTAAAATTTGTTTTCATAATGAAAACAGATCAGTTGTACAAAACACTATGTATGATATTTGTGTTTAAAGTAAGTTTCATTTTGTTCGTGACCTTTTCACCTTACTTTCAACACTCATATCATTAATAGCTATTTTGGCTTTCGGATCTCAATCGTTATACAGAAAATGAGGGAGAGATACTTAGGAATAATTATTCTAATTTTCAGTGACATGACAAAATTATTAAGTTGAATTGTACTTATGCTTTCGGTTTCATTTCCATTCTTTGGGAAACATGAAATAATAATGATGAAGGCCTTTATTACCAAAATTAATACACATGCCATAAAATGAAACAAATATTGAAATACGAAATACGGAATTTGGGACACTCATCCACAAACTCGTATGAACTTGTATTTTGACATCCTCAAAATTGTCTCAAAACCTACATAGTAGGTTTTTAGTAGTTGTAGTAGGTTGTAGACTACTATTAAAACAAACAAGGTCACGAAAATCGATTTTTTGAAAATTTTTCGCAAATATCTCGTTTTCTATAGACTTTTCGCTATTTGTATTCATTATAGATATTGCAGAAAATTGAATTTCCTACAGGTTTTGTTTCATGGATGTCATCATTGAAGGTCAACCGGTAGTCCCGGTCAGAAACTCGTCATGTAATAAAGTTCATTGATTATTGATAAATACATAATTATTTATAATTTTCATTTCTTATCAACTATTACAATATATTTAAAAATTATTTTGCTCGCGTTTCTATTTTTAATTAAGTATCAATTTATTTAGTAACACTTACCTGCCCATATAGTTATAAAATTATTAAGAAAAATACTTAAGTTGGAAGAAAGAAATTCTTTATTAATGATTTTACAAAAAAAAATTATAAAAATCACAAGAACTACAACTTGTTATTTCAATCACATTCTTCTTCATCGTCGTCTTCCGACCACAGTAGTATTTCTTTATCGTCAACATTTATCGCCAGGGCTTTCATGATTTCGAGATCGAGGGTTCTGTCTTTATTGACATCGTTCTGATATGGTAAAGCATCAAGACAAACTTGTTCATTACACTAGCCACAGCCACATAACTTACCAGCTCACTACAATATGATCCACAGACTGTTCAATAAAACAATGTCCACAGAGAATTTTAATAAGGAATTGAATTTGATAAATTGCCGTGGATAATAATGCCGACCCGAATGCAATTCATCACATCTTTGTTAAAACACTTTTCAAACAAGTTATTACCCGAGTATACTCTCACATCAAAAATAAAACTGGCACTTTCAAGACACTACAATATACAGATAAAATTAAAATGCTATAAGATAAACGAAATAAATATAGCGTATGAGACTGGTAACTCTTTAGGCAGACATATATAGAACAAGTGACACATAGACCAAGATAACAGATCAGGTGTCTGCAAACTAAAATGCGGATAATGCCCAAAAATGTATGTAGAAAGGATTTCAGGAAGTTTCAAAACGGAAATCTTGAAACATAAAAGAAGTTTTTCACTGAAGAAGACCAATTACACCTATGCGTGCCACCTTTTGGAGAACAATCACCATTTTAGCACTATCCATGACATACTACACATAGAAAGTGACAGAAATTGAACCTGCTGGAGTCTCTGGAAATCAATAAGAATAAACATACCAATTCCCTATAGAACGACCAACAAGAGGTTCACCACTCATTATTTGTTCATGAGGTCAACAATCTCATTCATATTCAGAACTCACCTACTACCTGTTATCTCATCAACTATCAACCAACTAACGCCGCCGCTACTGGTTGTCGTGAATCGATCATGACTTGGCCAAGATCGCGCTCAAGTCGACTTGCGCTTAGCGATTGTTCTAGATATCGCGTCGCTTCGAAATACTTCTAGCAGCTTTCCTGTCGGCTTCGAGAGACTTCCATTGCCATATATAAACACTACCAATACGCATATCGAAAGATCTCAGGACACTTTTAGATCGAAAGAAGTCTACTTGAAAGTACGGTACGGAGTGATAAGGAGATAGGCATTTGAAGTTTCAGTTAAAATGTTTTTGTTGTATTGTCAGTGTAGCAGCGAAATGAAGTTGAGTTTAATTGTACAGTGTAGTCAATTATTGTCAAACCCACGGAGAAATCGTAACAATACTGTTGTACATATGAGAATTCTAGTCCATTGTGTACTATTTATTAATACAGATGAAACTACGGTGTTGATGAAACCTGTCCAGAATCAAAAAATGTTTGTGAAGATTGTTTATTCACTATCACGGATAAATAATAATAGAGATAGAAGGAAATAAAATATCATACGATACATGTTCTTTTATATTCCATGGAACTCGTACTGCGATAAGTCGTCAACCGGGTGACGTGAAATACTATTATTTAAGTTATTTTCAGATTTTGAGTTGTGCATAAAACTCTATAGAAAACCCAACCTGCCATAATTTTTCCACCAATGACGGCAGTGATCTGTCACATAACTGGTAGGAGCAGTCCATAGATCATAATCCCATTGAAATATTTCATAATATGTGATAAATGAGAAACGAAGCATTTCTGGGGCGTTTCTATAAATACGAACAGGAAACGTATGGTTGTTACTCGATTATTATAATGTACAACTATTAATAATTTTCAGCACTACATACACCGGCTCGCACGGCGAACAACTTGTTTAATTCCGCAACAAAAACAAAATGAAAACAAATAATTAATAACTCCCAATACACGAACATCCTGTACACCTATTAATCCCGTCGTTTTTCGACCAGTCAAGGTAATTTCATACTCTCTTGTTCAATTCTAAATGAAGATGTAGTTTGAAGCGAAATGAAAAATGACAAAGGGAAATAAGACAATAAATTAAGGCGGAGATTGATGAAGATGACACCGTTGTGTGGACCGAGACTAATGCGTGTGTCTTGTCGCTCTGGATGGTTAGTTATCCAGTTATTTCTCCGAACCTGCTACTGTTGGAGCAGCTCGTTTATATTTACGGGTTAATTTACATTTACATGTTTTTAATTTTCAGGTTTTGATATGACGCACTGCAAGGTATCCTAAGAGATTATATTCAATTTTGCATGAAGTCTTTTGAGTGATGAGTTTCTATAAAGGTGTTTCAACACGAATTTCTTCTCAAGTTTTTTGAGTACACAGATGTTCTGTTCTTATTAAAAATTGCAAACTAGTTGTTTTTTAGTTGTTTAGTTGTTTTCTATTTGAGTAACTATAGAGAGATTCCTATTGGAAATGTGTTGAAATCGTGCTTCTTGTTCTCCTTTGATTAACAGTGCAAATATTCTACCTTCTATGAGCTACATAATGACCTACATAGTAGAATATTTCAGAACGCCGAAAACAATATTAGCCAAAACCGTAGATTATTTCGAATGCATCTTTCTGGAAAATATCATATTATGATACTATTTCCCTCAATCGAATAACAAAACTATGACTAACTATAACTAACTAACAACTCATTAATAACTATGGTTATTAATAACTATGGTTATTAATGAGTTGTTTTGTACACTCAATAAACATTTACTCTACTGATCGAAATTTGGTACTCTATGGGGGAGACTGGTGTGGGTTGTAACAATTTTCACAAATAACAAAACTATGACTAACTATAACTAACTAACAACTCATTAATAACTATGGTTATTAATGAGTTGTTTTGTACACTCAATAAACATTTGCTCTACTGATCGAAATTTGGTACTCTATGGGGGAGACTGGTGTGGGTTGTAACAATTTTCACAAATAATTTTTTTTCAAACCAGTTGAACTTTTTGAAATTTTCAATTTACTCTAACCTATACTAGGCACTCTATTACAGAATATCTTCAGCACAAAAGCTGACTATATATTACAGAAATGACCCTTTGTGCAACTTCCTAATGTATTAGAGTTGACACCTTACTGGTGTAACAGAGCTGGTGTTGATTGTAATAGATATCAAACTATAAAGTAAATAAATCAAGTAGCATGTAGAGAAACATATATTACATAGGACGATGATAGAACATTTACGTAAGCAGTAACATACAAAAGCAGTAACAAATTCTGATAACATTTTTTCAGAGGAAAACAACTTACCACTGTCAGAGTTAGAATTGAAGCAAATATAGAATGGGCATTTGTTTATACAGTTTAAATGTGCCCAATGCTTACATTCACGACATTGTAACCAATCTCCGGAGTTCGATGAATATGGACCACCCACACACCAAGCACAAAACATGCTAATCGGAAGAATCGTACGAATAATTTTCAGGTACTTTCAGAGTTGTTTTGCACTTTTCCATATTACATATTGTCGATGGAAACGATTTTTGCTGTCAATCTGCATTTTACGCTTGACGCTGTTCCTTTTCTTTGAATTCTCTTCAATCAATATCTTCTGCTGCTGCTGGATTATTAGGCTTGGGTGGTGGAGTAGTATGCCTTTTTGGTGATAATGTAGTGGATGGACCCAGATGACTTTCCACGTGACGGTTGTCTTGAACTGCAGATTCTGGTTGATTATTTTCTACGTCTCCTTCATCAATATGCCTATCAATTACAGCTGATGCATCAAAATCACTAGCTCTAAAAATCTCTCGATTGAAAGGCCAAATACCAGTGCAGGAGAATCTAGCAAGAATATTGGCAGGCGTAGGGGCTGGCCGAAGGAAGTCAAGTTCTCACAATTGAAGGCGAATCGTATACAGTCATCCTTTTGCCAGAATTGTTGTCATCCACTGATCACCAGCATTATGGGAATATTTCTTGAAAGGACCATACACCCTCCTATCTAAAGGTTGAAGCCTATCTCTATCAGAGAAATTTAAATATGAGACGAGTAGCTGTCTAACAATACAAGCACCTTATTGATTTGGTTTTACGAGAATCAAGAAATCTATTATTCTGCACCCATCCAGACAAGTAAAATCTACTTTTAACCTAATCAATTTTTATAATTGTTACTACATATTCAAGAGGCATTTAGCAAAAATCATTCATGTATGAAAATTTCGAATGAATCTATTCTATATCTTTGTTTTCATTATCATTACCAACGTTTCATTTCACATTTCATATCACACGTGATTTCATTGAAAAATTGGTCATCAGAATATTTTATAAATATATAGAAATTGAAGATATAATTTTTCGAATTTTCATTTGGGCGGCATTTAGTTTTGTGAATTTGATATCCTGAAAAAGTTATCATTGAACGACTATAAGAATTAAAAAAAAAATGAAATATCCTCAGATAAACATTTTGATTTCGAAGAGCATAGATCAACAAACCATTATATCTTATAACTTAAATATATAATTCATCAGATAAAAATAATTCGGATTTTCTCCGTATCAAAATTTTTGATTGGTAATTGCTATGAACTAGTCACTATAGAGACCAAAAGTTAACTGATTTTCTATGGTATACCACAGGAAACAGTTTTGAGTCCCACGCTTTACTATACATTCAATGTGTTTGTTAACAGTGAGTAATGCGATAAAAAAAAAACTGTTCTGTTTAAAATCTGTTTTTCCATTAATCAGCTGTCGCTCCCATACAAACGACAACTCTCAGAAGTTGAAAAACTTGTGCGAGCTAAGGACTAACGTGTGATTCCCAACAATAATGAATAATCGCTGATGACACAGTATTAATCTCTCAAGGAACTACACAGAACGAGCTAAAAAATTGAGCTCGAATTAATATAGTGTTAGTTCAAAAGTAATTTTGATAGGAATGATTCACATGAAACAAATTCGTTATCTCTGGTCTCTACCAAACTAGAAAACCATCAAAATTGAGGTTACTAACAGCATTAAAAAATAGAAAACATATTTTTTATACATTTTTAGTGCAAGGAAAAAAGGAATTGTTTTTGAATCACTACGGATTTTTTTATGGGTGTTTAGTGTGCAGTGTATCATATCATATTTTTTATTTCATTGAAAAACTGGATTATGCTATTTCTACTACAAGACTAGTAATCTCATATTTTCTGACAGAAAAGAATTTCCTTTTTTCTTGGAGTTAGTCAAATATTCAAAAAAATTCAAATAAACAAACCTATTTTGGAAAGAGAGTTATCATATCTTATAGTATGTTCGAGCAAAACATTTCTATTTGAATATATGTGACCAACCGGTGTTTCACATTTTTTTCAAAGCTTCTCAGTACCTAGAATTGTTTTCATATTTTTTCACAGCTCTCAGACAAAATCAATCACAAATTCAAACCTGACGTTGACATATAGCCAACTAGGCCTTCTCTATACTTCCATTTATCCAGCAGAAAATTTCACACGGCTTCCCTCTTTACTCCTCAAAGTAGCAGTGGCGGAACACACGTGTGGAAAAGATGATGTCTTCATAAACTCCGTTAGGTAAGTGATGGAAGTATTATGTTTTCATTTTTGTACAACAAAAAATTTCATATTGATATTTATGTACAGTTGAGGTCTAAGGATGGTGCAATTTATAGTGAGATAAAAATATATTTTCTTTGGATTATTTCTTGGTAATCAACTTACCACAACTTTTCCACAAATCACTGAAATCCTGATGAATGTACTGCAAAGTTGTTGATCTCTATCAATATCAATATATAGCCCTGAACAATTGTTCGTCAACTTTTAAGAAATATTACGTCAAGTGTGCCACAGGAGTCTCATTTGAAGCCACTAAACTAACGATTATTTTGGACAACAGTACGATATAAATCATAGAACTTACTAATTACTGATTATATCGATATCGACATAACTTTTCATTCATAAAATGTTTAATATAAATGTTGATCTGGTGAATGTTCAACTTATTGTTTCAACATATGAAGAAGTTTCAATTGTTTTTCTTACTATATTATTTCGCGAATTACTTGATAATTCCATGATCACAAAATGTATTGATGAGCTGTAGTGAATTGGATAATTTCAAATGTTATACTAATAATTCTGAGTTTACGTTGTAAATTCATTTGAAATGCACATACATACTCCCATACCTAATTACTATATGATTGTTCCTTTCTCCATTTTCTTTCGAAAATTATTCAACACTGTAACTTTCGTTTGAGTTGTATTAGATTAGATCTGTTAGAGAAATCGAAATAATGAGATTTTTCTATCTGAAATAGCTCGAAAATGGATCAGTTTGATGAAATTGATTTAGAAATTAGTTGATTTGGAAAAAACCTGCTGAAGATGAGAATTTTCTAAGTGAAATAGTTGAAAAATCAGTTTGATTTGGGGAAATAAATGTAAAGATAATTTTCTAGGTGAACTTGAAAGTTGGGTGATTCGGAGAAATCTCTCCGGAGAACTGTCTAGATGAGATCACTTTAAAATTAATCCATTTGCGAGTATTGCTTTGAAAATCAGTTCATTGGAGAAAATTGAATTGAAGATGAGAACTTTTCAGGAAAGATAGCTTGATATTTGGGTAATTTGGAGAAATTGATTTATAATCAATCGATTAGGGGAAATCTGTCTATAGATCAGAATTATCTAATTACCCACATTGAAAAACCACGGCTTTCACCTTGTTGATATTAGTCATTGATCCATTCTTTATATGTTTGAGCCATAGTTATTCTTCTTGGATTAGTGAAATTATTTCAAGTACCTAATCATATTTCATTATAATGAACGTTGATAATCATATTCTTGATTATTTTTGAATGGTAACAAGATGTTATTCATTAAATAATTTTCCAAGGCATCATGCTTTTAAAGTCACATCACAACTTCCATAAGAATTGAACGGGTTATATTTTTAGGAGTGATTAATTTTTGGGAAAGAAAGTTTTTGGCTTTCTACTACTCCATCTTGATACAAAAAAAGAATGAGGGAACCTTCCAAAGAAAGGAAGGAAGTAATCAATTCGAAAATAAGTAACTCTATACATGGATGTGTAGATCATGCAAATAAGTAACTTTCAGACACAAACTGAAAGAAAGTCCTCCTGAAACAGCTACTTTCATATAAACATTGAATTACACGAAAGAAAAAAATTCTTTCGAAAATGCAAATAAGTAACTTTCAGACACAAACTGAAAAAAAGTCCTCCCGAAACAAATACTTCTATATGAACACTGAATTATACAGAAGATACTTTTCTCTACTCAGTTTGTATTTCGAACTTTCGTTATGGAATAAAAATCAGATATCATTCACATGGTAACAAATTGCACTTACATGGAACACTGTCATCCCCACTTGTATACATCGATGTTTCGCCTTAAGACACTTGCCCCAAGGCTCTTCAGTACCAAATTGGATAACATTATAGAAAATACACATAAGAAATAATTTTATTCATTATTTCTAAAGTATGTTTTCAATTTCATTATTTTGATGATTTTCTATATTACTTTCGCTCCCAGAATTGTCATTTATTTAGAAATTCCTCACAAACATGTGGCTTAAAGATTATATAGATAATGATTATAATCAAACTTTTCAATAACCTATTTTTTACTATTTCTTCCACTTATTTCCTTTCATTCTTATTATGTATGTACTTAATAAACATTCTCATTTCAAATTTCTATATATAATAATAACAATAACATTCATTTGCCAAAAACAACTACAGTAGCTAATCAATAACAGTCTTTAGTCAATATCAATGCATATCAGTCTTTTACTCATGTGATCATAACTAATTGACAATTATTGACAATTATAGAATGGGCTTAAAAAAATCTCAGATTTGAACATAAACCGGCTTCTATCATTCAGTAGTACTCCACAATTGCGATATGTTTGATGATCATTTAATGAGCCATAGTAAGTCTTAATAATCAGATGTAGTTGCAGATAAAAAAAAAACGTAAATGAGAAAAACCGTGAAGGAAGAAAGGATGAATAAGGTCTACGAACTAGAGTTGATTCAAACAATTCAAGGTAGCTTCTTAAAAATTTTTTTTCCTTTTCTTTATTTAATTTTTTCCATTTTCATTTTATTTTTCTTCTTAGCATCTCCCATCATAGTTTTTTAATGTAGTAATTATTTTTTATATCAATGAATCGGTATAAGTTTTCTCGAGGTATACTAAGTAACCAATTTTTTGTATGAGTTTCAAACATTTCTAGGGAATCAATTTTTTTCATCTCAATGTCCTATGTTCTATATAATTTAGGTCCGAAGTAAGTACGACATCTTTGCGCAATAGCATTTTCTGGTTTTGGTATTTTAAGGGCGTTTGTGTTGTGTCTTGTGTTATGTATATGTGATAGTCGAATCGAAACTTTCTTGTTCTTGTGTTGATACACGAGAAGACGTGACAGAATAATTGACGAATATCAAGTACTTTGATCTCGGTGTATAACGAGTCAGATGAGAATCGTCTTGTTTTGTTGAATGTAATTTTCAAAAGAAATGTCTGTATAGTTTCAAGATTTCGTTTCAAAGTTTTATCTGCTTCTTTGCTCCTCCCTAGACTACGATTCTATATAATAAATGCGATTCCGCTAATGCATGGTAGGTAAATTATTTTAATTTTTTCCACTTTCAGGATATTTGATCAATATTTGAACTTATACAGTAAGTATCTCAGTCATATTATATGCGTTTCCCATTTCAAGTGACTATCTGAAAATACTCCTGAATATTTAGCACTTTTGGTAGACGAAATTTCAACTTGGGAAGTATTATGCAAGAGTGTAAGCTTATTATATTCTGGTAAATGACTCATCAGCATTTTGAAAATTTGTGACTATCACGTCAAATTTTTTTTCGAATAAAAAAATTATCATTTTAGATATGCCCATTTCAATTTTTAGGTTTTGTGGTATATTTTAATTTCGAACTTATATTAATGTTTTTTTCAGCTCTTCCATTAAAATTTTTCCTTAACTTCAAATCATATACTTTAGAGTGAAATATTGTTGTGTCAAATAAAAGTACGCCACTGAATTCTTCAACTTATCGAAAATAATTCCAAGCGTTCAATACAGAGTCTACACGTGCGTGAGGCAGATAAGCGAAGATTTTTGGACATTTGACTAATTTCACGTCATTAATCTGTTTCACTTTTCGCAAAAGCTACTACCTCCACCTTTTATACTAGGGTAACACACCTTCAGTTTACGGAAATCGAGTTAAGCTATTTAATAAATGACAAAAAGGACCTTGTGATAGACTCAAAAGATTCCTTTTGTGCTCTGGTTGAAAGTTTTGTCTAAGTGACCTTGTCGCACCTTAAACGCAATCCTTCATGTCCTTTTTAAATGCGCAATTTTACCGTCGTTTCGTGAAATTGGCAAGGTATTTGTTAGCAAAATGGTAACTGGAGATACCTTGAAAAATCAAGGTCTGGGGTGTTATTCAGGTACGAGTATAATAATAATAATAATAACTCGACTTTTACTGAGGATGAATAACAAATAATACATAAATTATGACACTAAAGTTGAAGTCAACTCAATTCGGTTCATTGTCCCAAGAAAAAATGAATGAATATAATTAGGAACTGTTAGAAATAACCATTAAAATTTGTTAATTTTTCAATAATTATTCATATCTTTTTTTAACCGTTTGTAGAACCTAATTTGAGTATTTCAATTTTTATCGTTCAATGTTATTATTCATCCTATATGTATAAAAATCTCATCCAACAGGAGAAAGTTGTTAAGGAAAAATACGTCAAATTGAAAGAGATTAATATTAAAATCCTCTTTTGAGATTTGTTTGAATCGTAAGTTGAATAATGTTTGTTTTAAATTGATCACTTTCTTATTTGCGTTCTTTTCAGGAATTTGAGTATATGATATACATTACACATTGGAATGTGTATAAAGGTGCCCTGTTGAATAAAATTATTTGCTAGTAAAACAAGTTATAGTGGTTTGTTGATATATACTGCAAATTGGTCTCTTAGTAACCTATTCAAACTAAGTAATATCAACAGGGACTATAGCTAACTATAAAGTATAATAAAATAAGGAAAATAACATATTTTACAATGAACACATCTAGAAAAAAAATACCAATGAAATGCAGTCAAACAATAGCTAAGGCTTATCCTACTTGACCATCAGAGGGTCTAACGCTGCAAAAGAGGTTGATTATAGTGAATCTAATAATAAAAAAATTCCTGACTACTAAAAATTTGATTTGTTTTTTGAATGAATGATTGAGTAAGAGCTCCTGTATTAAAAATATTTTTATATTCATTAATTTTTTGTTGATATTTCCATTTGCTACTACTATTTTCATCTGTTGTACTATAATATGCATGTTTTTGATATTTTTGTTACTAGGTATATTCTTCTACCCTGTAGGTTCTAATTTGCTACTTCAACACTCATCTTTTTGTGAAATATACAATTATGATATATTTATAAACATACCCTAGTGTTAGATTTTATATGTATATTTGGCTGACGTGTTACTTTTCAAATAAACGTTATTATTATTTTTTTTACCGCAGTATGCGCACCAGCATACCAACGACCACTCCTCACACCCATTGGGTCCAAGAATCTTGTGCCCTGAGCAAACACAGTGAGTCAAGAATGACAGCCTTCTGCATCTGTCCGGCTAAGATTTCTGCCTTAGTGCGGCAAGCCGGTAGGTATGATTTTAAGATTCGAGAGTAGAGAGGGCATCATTCCACCAAGGACTCCAATAATCAGAACAACTATCTTGACAGAGTGATCTGGATAGAGTCTGCGGAGTTCGAAGAGAAAATCTCGATAATTTATCCGTGTTTCGTCTTCTTTTCGGACGATATTGTTCTCGCCAGGAGCTGAAAACTCCACGACAAATATCGTTTTGGTCTGGTGGTCGAGAAGGACTACATCAGGCTTATTAGCTTGCATGAGCCTGAAGGTGGGGAACGAATAGTTCCAATAAATTCGGCACTTCTCGTTCCCCACAACGGATTCAATATCCCCCGAAGCGTAGGGCAACACCGGTGTCTCGTCAATACCGTTATGTCGATGGATATTATTATTGTTGATGGTTAATTGCTTCATTATCAGAGAGATTACATTGATATGAAAAATTATTTGATTTGAGATATGGGTAATTGAGAGTGCTTACTAATAAGAAGAATTTGAAAAAGAAGGAAGAATGGTTTGAGAGTTTGTTCTGTTGTCCTGTATTGTTACTGGCCAACATATGAAAGGAAATAAACAAGTATCATATGTAACATAAAGGATGAGACTATTAATGCGCAAATTTTATACTCTGATAGATATTTAAGAAAAAAAAATGTTTTTTTCAATATATCAGTCTCTGACAGATTCTATAATGAGATATGGTATAATAGCATGGGATGGCACTTTCAACAACCACATTAATTGCCTAAAAATAGCACATAACTGAATTTTGACAATGATATTCGAAAAAAAGGAAGTTTTCCAAAGACTCATTCATATCAAGAGAATTATTTACTTAACGTGAGATCATCACCAAATCTTAACATTTTTAAATCAAGACTGAAAAAGGCACTTATTGAAAAAAATTGCTACACACTTGACGAATTTTTAACTGTTTCTTTATATTTTGATGAAAAAATATCACAACTATGTTATAAAATTAACTTTCATTTATTTATAGTTATTTTTTTACATAATCTAAGCCAAACCAATAATTATATGTATATGTATACCTATATGTATCATATTTTTAGATTATTGATTACTACAATCTCTCTGTAGGACACGTTACTCTGTAACGTGTCCTACCCTCAGACTTTTCCATGTCACTGTACGTTTAACAATGTACTTTTCAACAACGAAATAATAAAAAATTATTTTTATTAATTATTATTAATATTTATTATATGGTTCACCAGTGACTAGTATGAATGTTCTCGAACTTCAACAACTATGTAACTCATACAACAGTAGGAACTAGATCAGTCAAGAATTTAAATTTGAGAATGCTACTCTACGAGAAAACTCACACAGAATGATTCGTGTCCAAAACTTTACAACCTACTTTCAGTAGAATTGAAAATAATATAAAAAAAAACTCAAATATAACCTCAAGCGATCTTCAATCAAAAACTCAAAGAAGAAGAAGAAGTAAATTTCCGACGTTGAATAACAGTTGCTATGCCATATGTGAATAACCATGTTATTTTTCAAAATATTTCTATTATTTTCATTACCAAAGAGGACTATTTTGGATTTACCCAAACTCAGCTTCAGTCAGTGTTCTTCAGCTGATTTCTCAACATTTTCGAGTTCATTGTTAATGATATCCATAGCTGTATCTGAGCTATCCATACTGAAATTCAGATGAAACTTTGTGTCATCTGCATAAGCCTGTACTTTACAACGTTCCACCTCATTTCAAACACCTGCAGTGTGTATATGATGAAAAATAATGGGCCCAAAATAGACCCCTGGGAAACCCTTGTGAATAGACTTATTTTTCTGATTGATTAGGCCGTTACTTGACGAAGATCTATAGTTATTTCATAAGCTACAACTCACGATTTGATCTCCACAAACTTTTGGATCATAAAACCAAATTGATTATCAGAAATTAAATTGTACTTTTGTGTAAAACTGATGACTCGTTTTTTTATAATGTTTTCAATTATTTTACTGATATTCAAAATCACTGAAATAGGTCTATAATTTGTAAGGAAACTTTTAGTTCCTGACTTATAAAGATGTTTCACTACAGCGATTTTCAATATTTCTGGAAATACTCCAGTTTCATAGACCAATAGGATAAATTAAGAGGTCAATGCATTTCTTAATGATCTCTTATCCTATTCAGTCCAGTCTTGGGGCCTTTTTTGATCTCAATTCTTTTACAACCTGTTTTATTTCTCCCTTATCTGTTGGACCCAAGTATAGTATATTTGAAATTATGTTTGTGTGGAATTATTGACCTGTTCCCATTATCTTATTAGCAAGGTTTGCACCCACATTGATTCCACAAAAATGGCCTCACACACACACTTCGTTTTATTCAAATTTAAAGAGTCTATAGAAGAAAAAGTTGCCTAATAAAAATATGTGCATTATTGAATATTTTAATAAATATTGCATGCGTAGTCTTTCATTGCCCCGCGTGCAAATCATTTTCAAGAAATCTTCAAGACTCCACCGCCACCCCTTTCAGAATGTCGCCCAATATTCCATCACCGAAGCAGCAGCAACCAGAAGCTGCTATGATATCCATCCAGTCATTAATTACAGAAACAGATCGGAAGGATCATAAATAAAATTCGACATCCCATTTGGCAACGTCGCGAGGAGGGAGGGGCGCATGTGACGCGATGATGGAACGAACTCCGGAGAAAAATGATCGTGTCAGGACGGAGAAAGATGGCACGAATGGCGGGGAGAGCGACGATCACTTTGACCGGGGGTTGTTCGGCCTTGATGGATTACAACCCCGTTCGGGGGTGAAAGGGGAATACTCCGCTGCGACACACGTCTCCCTCATACCAATTAGAATTCCTGCGATTCAATCCCTGATTACGATATCTAGAAAAGCGGACCTGATTTCGTTTATTGATGGAAGGAATTTCCAAAAGGGAAGATTGGGAAGATTCCGGAATATAAGTTGAATTTTTTTTAGGTATACAAGTTCCAAGGTCTGCAATAAATGTTGCGAGTGGGCAAAAGTTCACATGAAAAAGTAATTGCACATGAAAGTCTTCTTTGCTAAGGAAAACTTCTGCTGGAATTGTGTCTTTTCCTAATCAATAAATCTCTGGGTGGGTATGTTTCATGTATGTTTCACGCATGTTTCATTTGAGCTACATAAATTATACTATTACGCTTACGCACAAGAATTGAGTGTTTTTTCTCATAATGTTATCCGCATTGGTACAAAAAATGACGATAAGGCAAGTGTCTTTCATTCATTATATTGCATAGGAATCCGGTCAATGATATCTGATTCGATTCCATTACGAATGTTTGGAATATAAACTGAATAGAGAAAAGGGTTTTTTTGTATAATTCAGCTTTCATATAAAAGTATTTGTTTCGAAAATATTTTTCTGTCGTGTAATTCAATGTTAATATGAAAGTAGTTGTTTCGAGAGGAGTTTTTCTTCCAACTTGTGTCTGGAAGTCACTTCTTCGCATGATCTATACATCTTCATATGAAATTAATTTTTTTTTTATGTTTTTGTATGAAGATGGAGAAGCAGAAAGCCAACACCTTTGTTTCACAAACATTGGCATATTTCACATTTCCAGACTCCTTTCGCGTCTATCAAGCAAGTTTGAAAATGAAGAGAATTAGGGGAGAATAAATTGATTATAGACTCTAAAAGCGGGGGCAATTTAGGCCTCCGAAAATTTAAGATGAATATGTATTATTCCTGGCTTTGAATTTACGCAGAAACTTATCGAGGTTATCTGAGTTTGCCCATTTTATACGTGTTAAAGTTCATATTTTTCAGATTATGGGAGGTGAATATAATTTCAATGATTTGACGGTTTTGAGTTTTCACAAATTATCACATAATGATTATTGTGACATGTGTTCAAGCTAACAAATTTCTTAAGAAAAATAGATTGTATAAATCTTTTCATATTGAGATCGTCATCCACACTGTTGGTATTTTTAGGGCTCTCTTTTAATCTCATATTTTTATCTCAGAAATAGTTCTGCAGTTCTTCCTGAGGCAGATAATAATAAATAACATTTGTTTATATATCAAATTCGGATCTCGTAAACGAGATAGAGAGATAGAGTGTCGGTAAAATTATAGCAAAGTTGCGTATTTTAGTGACCTATTCAATGATGTGAAGAAATCGAATATAACTCTTTTGGCTCTGGAGATATACAGAAAAACTTACCTTAGATATACAGAAAAGCTTAGGCCATATAATTAAAATGACATTTCCGTTGTTTTTTTCTAACCTGTTTGAGTTTCACATGGTTCATGTATAAAATAAATTCAAATATCTATTTATATTGTGATTAACTATATATTTTTCACTCACTCCCATTTCATTTTATTACTTTCAAATCATAATAACAATTAATATATTTCGAATACTTGACGTTTAACAATTTTATATTTTATCAACATTTTGCCTGACAATCTCAATTGATATTGTAAGTATTAACTAATTAATTATTCTATCATTCAAATAATCCTATTTATCATCTTGTAACTCCCTGAAGATGACAGTATTCATTATCGAAATATTGGAAATATAATGTTATAAGAGTACACCTAAAGACACCTACGACTGTGAAGAAGTATATAATGATATCGTTAAAAAAATTGTACTCTGTACATTGATAATGTTAATATTTTCCCAACTTCAATTTTTTGCTGCTTTTCAGCTTATTACTCACTGTATGATGTCATTTATTGAACGATTTTGGGCGATTTTCTCTGTGAATTCAAATAGAATCAAAGCGATGCTGAAACAGCCCGTAAAAAATTAACCAGATATTCGGCAATGATAGAATTAATAAATGCACTGTTCGACGCTGGTTTGCTAAATTTCCTTCCGGAGATTTTAGCCTAGAAACTGGTGGAGACCGACATATCACAAACGGTGCGTTGGATGGCCAAGGACTTAGTCGTCAGCTCCAGGCAGTAGTTGATGTTTTAAAACGTATTAGAAAGATGGAAAAGCTCGAAAAGTTGATGCCCCACGATTTGAAATCTCTGCAACCGGGCCAAATCGTCACACCAGACTACTATTGGGGGGAAATTTTCGAAATGCACCGAAAATTGCGTCAACACTACAACGCTCGTCCGCACCTTTCACAAATCACCGTCTGAAAATCAAACGAGTTGAGCGTTGAAGATCGGTCTCACCCACCATACTGCCCAGACCTCTCGCCATCAGTCTACCATCCTCTCAAGCATTTCTATAACTTTCTCACCGGTAAACCTTTCGCCAATCCGGACCAGGCCCATCCTAAATCTAGAAGACTAGCACATATTTTCAACGTTATGCGTTTGATTCAACCCCCTCTCTTACTCCTACCAAAAAAAATACGTATCGATTCGAATTTTTCCCACATCCGGGATAATATGAGTGACTTCAGATGTGTTTGGCGGACAGATTCATACATAAATTTCAGGTCGAAACAATAAATCAAACTTTTTTACTCGAATCGATGCCCAATTCAGATGCCAGAGTATCGATAATTAAATTGAAATAAAAACTTCTTTGTTATTCCGAAAAACTTTCATGGAGCTCGAGAAGATTGAATGTACTCGGGGAGAATTTCAAAACAATGCATAAATCAAATTGGAGGAATTCTTCTTCGGGAGCCAGAATGATCTATTGGCATTATTGAAAGTTTGTTTCTGCTTTGAACCAATTTCGATTCTTTGTGTTCATATCCAAAGTAATTTATTCGGAATTGATACAATTTTTTTTGAACTGTTCTTTTCAAAATTTGTTTTTTGTCAATTAGCTGTCAGCCCGCTTGTGAAATCAAAAGCTTGTGCGAGCTAAGGATTAACAAGGTCTTACATTTTAACTTGCGATTTCTAGCATTAAGATTATCGAAATCAAACACAAGTATGGACGTGTGATTATATTTTACGTGAGATAACAATAACTGCCATTATCTTCCATATAACCTAGACGACTTGTTTAAAGAGGGCCGATTTTCATCATAATTAATATAAGGTTGTTTCAAAAGCTTTGTCCATTTTGATAAGTCTACTTTGAACTGAATACTTTCTTATTCAATTCATTCGAAATGAGCGTCATTTGAACCAATGCACTTTTACCAAAGTACCGCAAGTCGATTGATTCCATCAGCATACAAATTCGGTGCTGAGTATTCGATAAAGTAGACGAAGGCCGTTTTTGTCTGGTCCAGCAACCCAACTTCCAAAATTTCTATTCGAGGAGCCTCCTGTATACTCAAAATGAAAGACTACTTCGAAATCAGTATTGAGAAATTCATTCAGTATCTATTGATCTCCAGAATTAGTCTGATCAATAAGTTCAAAAACATGAAAAATAGAGGTGAAGGTCCTAAAAGTATGAGCGATAGCTCATTCGATTCGGAATCACCTCTAGAAAAATGTTTTTGAAGCATTTTGGTGCAGGTGAAAAATTGCAATTGTTATTAACAAAATAAGAATAAAAAAACTGATATTATTGATATTCAAGCAATTTTGAAAAAAGCTCCTCAAAGAGGAGGACATTTCCGATAAAAAAGTTCCGACTTCCGAAACTCTATCTCCATTATTTATAATTTCAATTTGACGTTGAAAATAGGGTTCCGCGCGGCTGTTACGGCATGCGCGCGCTGCCGCTAAAGAGAGTTTATCAAAAGAAATAATTTTTTTATAACATAAAATGTCATTTTGAAAATTTGAAAAATCTAGTATCTTCTTAACACTTGAATGAATCGAGTCCCGTAGAAAAAAAAGTTTTATCACTATTTTTCAAAAAGTTATTCAATTGTTAACTAACAAATTTTTTCCTAACCTCCGTTGGCATAAATAATGGGATAAAAGTTATGAATAATTGGCCTATAAATATTAAACTTCGTGGAGCCCTTTTGATATATATACTTCATACGATCCTGCGATGAATGTTCATAAAAATTTATATATTTGTTAATTATGATTTTTATAACTATTGCAAAATAAAATATCTGAAAATTGTTGATAATTTTTTTTTTTCAATTGATATTTAGCTGTCTGTTTTCACATTAAACAATGGCAGTTATCAACATAGGATAGTAATTTTTTACGTAATTTGTTTATTAAATTGTTTTAAACAAATAGAGAATTTCAATATTATTGAGAAATTTTTTTGGCTGTTTCGTTGTCTAGAGAATTATGATTTTAAAAAAATTAGTTTTTTCCTAATTTTGATTTTTAATTGTTTAAAATCGATTTTTTTATATTTCGATTGTTCAAATAATTAGTAAAGAAATAATTTTGCTTTTAGAAACCCTGCTGGGTGGCATTATAATGTAAGTTTTTGGTGATTTGTTGTATTTTTTTATTAACATTTCAGTGTAATTTTATTCCTGAAGTATTTTCCCCGTTTCGTTACAAATGAATTTTTTAATGAGTTCTTTCATTATTTGGATGAATGAATGAATGGGTGAAACAGCGAATAAAATCCTCTCGTTAATAAGCCAAGCGACAGTAGTTTTGATTACAAATTAAGAGGGAAGGATAATTACCAAACGTTTCGTAAAATTAGCATACAGCTTTCTGTGTATTTGAACTAAACAACTACGTTTATCTAAAAAAGTATTATTGACCTAGTCAAGGCGTTTGATTCTGTCAATCAGGACATACCCTTTCAGCGATTGGAGGACGTAGCAGTAAGACGTGTAGGATTTCATCTATTCAAAGATTACTTTTCAAACAAAATTCAGAGAATGGAAATTAATAATCCCTATAATAATCCACTACAGTTTGCCAAGGGTGTGCCGCAGGGAACTGGCATGGGCCCCATACCGTGTTAGGAATCACACGTTAAAAGGTAAGACCTCGACTTTTGAGGATTGTCGTTTGTAGGGGTGCGATAGCTGTTTAACGGAAAAACAGTTTTTAAACCGACAGATACTAGTTTTACTGTAATTCAATAATATTTTCAATATTGAAAATTTTTAAGGAAATTTAACGCCTTACGCTGATCATCGAGCTGTAACATTCGTAGGAAAAACGTGAAACGAAATATATGAAACGGCAGAAACTGGCATGAAACAAATCTACTCCTGGCTAAATACTACTGAGCCCGAATCCAGACAGAACCAAACTCTTTACTTTGTAGTGAAACGGATTTTTCTTTCAAGCTTTTTCGTGGGTGGTCAGGAAAAATTAGACTGCTTGCTGATCGTAGCATTTTTTTCATGGACGAAACACAAGCAATACAGGAAAATCATTGAGGCGTTCTAAGAGCGGTGCCTGTACGAAAGTAGCGATTCACATTGGATTTGAGACGCTGGAGATTATTTCTATTTGGAAAAACGTTCAGGAACTTTATTTTACATTGACGCAGTTCTCCAAATGAAAGAGTTCTTCAACAGTGAAGTTCGAGGTGTACAGAGTTCAACCTAAAAACGATGAGCAGCCTCAGCCGCCGGGTATTTCTGATATGTACCGCTCTTGGTAGAATCAAATGTGCCAAGTCCCTCGAACACTTCCGTTGAAAGTACTTATAGAAGAGAGACAAATCTCCAACTTTTCTTCGATATTCCAGACAATCAAGGTTGCAAGTGATATTCGCGTCTCCAATCAGGAGCATGGCTCTTTTCTGGATGATAAAGCAGCTTCAGGGTATGTTTAGGAGCGTAGTTCCATACATGAGAACACTACTCCAAAGAAAGTCTGATCTGAGCTTTATAAGTATGGAAAGTTGCTGGGTGTGTACAATTTTCTGGTTTGAAACAGTGTTCCAAGCTTTTGATATAAAGAAATCACAAGCAACGAAAAAGTTGATCGACTTAAAAAAAACTATAAAAAAGTCAGTGGTTTTGTTTTTTTAATATTGTTGGCAGTGGTACCCACTGAGATCCTACTGGACCTAATAATTCCAACTTAGTTTCGGCTAAATAAGCGGCTTATCACTTCACTTGATGCAGTCTTGATGAATGAGAATAAGGTTTTTATGTTGACGGAAACCTGGCTTGACTCATCCATCGATAACTCGATAACTGGTAATTTTAAAATATATAGAACATACAGAAATTTCACTGCTACCAATGCTAGTAGAGGTGGCGGTGTGCTAATTGCTGTACACGAAGATATTGTCTCATCACTAGTCAATTTGTCAAATTATCATTTTCCAGTGTCTGGCTTTATTGACACAGTAGTTGTGGAATTATCTTTCTCCGATAACAATCTCTTTCTGATATGCGTTTTTATCCCTCCTAAAACAACTATAAATGAAATTGAAGCATTCTGGGAAGCTGTAGAATCGCTTGACCCACTGTATAACCATGCAATTCTGATGACTGGGGACTTCAACGTATCTGAATATGCGTCATATTAAGAAACAGATCGTAGTAGCCTGCAGACCACTTTGTTGAACAACATGTCAAGAGATTTTTGGCTTATCGCAAAATAACTTTGTTTACAATGAGATGCACAGACTTTTAGACCTGCAATCACTTCTGTCTCGTTGAAAAATCCCTAGATCCATTAGAGAAGAGCTAACTTTCCGCTCATGTATGAGCTGATCCTCAATCTTGATTGGACGTTTCTAAATGCCTTTCGCAATGCAGATGATGCCTGTCTTCGCTTCTATGAAAAATTATACAGTGTATTTGATCGCTGCGCGCCAAAATTCTCGATAAAACCTAAAAATAATTATCCAGCCTACTAAGATGGTGCATTGATAAAGAAAATTCGAACTGAAACCAAATTTTGATGTAAGTGCAAAAGAAACGGCGACATTCACGCTTTTCACGAATTTAAACGTCTTCGGGCAGAAATCAAAGCAGCCATTAGAATAGCTTATGAAAATTCATTCAGAAAACTGAGAGCGAAATTATCCATAACCCCAATAAGTTTTGGTCATTCATTAACATGTCAAAATATACGAATGGAATCGAGGATAAAATGTTACATAAAGGCAAGATACTCGATAATCCCTCAGATATTCATGATGGTTTTGCAGATTTCTTCAGTGGTTCTTATATAGTGTCAACATTAAGTGACCATGCGAACAACATTAGTGATATTCCCAGCTTAGCAATCAAAAAAATTAGTATTGAAGAGGTTCATCATATCCTAAAAAAATTGAAGTCTAAATTTACTGCGGCACCTGATCATATTCCAGCATTCATCATTGAAGATTGTCCCTCAGCTCTGGTTGAACCACTAACAACTCTAATTAATATATGCCTGAAAACATCAACTGTACCACCAATATGGAAAATATTGAAAGTCTGCTCAATTTCCAAAAAAAGGGATGAAAGTGATATAAAAATTTACAGACCAATCTCTATCATATGCAACTTTTGTAAAGTGTCTGAGATGCTTCTTGAGAAGACAATCTATTATCATATCAGCAACATTATTAGCCCCAATCAACAACTTTTTAATGAAAGTACGTTCAACCACCACCAATCTTGTAACAACAACTCAATGTATTGCAGAGGGTATTGATTGTCAGTGTCAGACTGATGTCCTCTACACTGATTTTTCTAAAGCGTTCGACAGACTTGACCATAGTAGCCTGCTCAACAAGCTTTCGTCTTTTGGGTTATCCAATGAATTAATTACACTCTTCAAATCATATTTTTACAACCGTAAGCAGTACGTCCAACTCAATGGCCTCAAGTCTATCGAATATGTAGCCACATCTGGTGTACTACAAGGATCAAATCTAGGACCCCTACTGTTCAATATGTTCATTAATGATATCGGAGCTGAGATTGATGTCTTTTTCCATTTATACGCAGATTACTTGAAACTCTATCACAATATAACATGTTCTAATGATTGCGAACGTCTCGTCCTGAATTTAAATTGCGTTGCTACATGGTGTCGGAAGAATAATCTATCTCTCAACATATCCAAATGTAATGTAATGTTTTACTCACTGAAAACGAATTTGAATTTACACAACTACGTCATAAAAAATCAAATTCTGGAGCGTCCTAACACATTCACTGATATAGGTGTTACTTTTGATTCATCTCTATCTTTCAATAAACATATTGACACTACTCTAACAGCAGCTTATCGCATGTATGGGTTTTTAGTTGGAAATACAAAAAAAATTCGAAAAAGCTTCAACATTGAAATTACTTTATTTCACTTTTGTTCGATCTAGGCTGGAATATGCATCTGTCGTGTGGAGGCCCTACCATCAGGTTCATATAAATCAACTACAAGCCCTACAGAGGCGCTTCCTAAAATATATGTCTTTTAAACTTGAAGGCACGTATCCTACTGTAGGAATACCCTAATATGAATTGCTTGTAACTCACAATTTTTGTAGTCTCGAAGTAAGGCGTAAATATTATTCATTTCTTTTTTATTCAAGGTCACAAACAATATCATCACCTGCTCTCAACTGTTACATATGTTGAATTTTTGGGTTCCTAGACGGTCATCTAGGAATAGTGTCACATTTTATCTCAACACTCCGCGTACAAATATAATGCAAAAATCTCCAATTTATACAATGTGGAATACCTCCAATTCTGTTAGTCATGTCCTAGATATATAAATCTGCCAGATTATAGAAATCAAAAGACATTTCTTGGCTGACTGACAGTTTTGTTTTTATTTTATTTTTTTATATAGATTCACAAATTATATTACGTGAGTACATATTTATAAATGCCACTGTTACTTCCTATTCTGTAATTGGGTTCATCCTGTAGAATAGTGTATGAAATAAATAAATAAATGGATAAATGAATAAATAAATAACTGTAGGAAATTTCAACCAAATCGGTGGAAGGATATTCATGATGTTTTATAAATAACTTGTTCTTAAACTTCAACACCCTCTATCTCAGAAAAGAATCAACTCCGGACATATGTTTACAGGAATTTTTTTTCTTAAAACGACCTAACGACACACCCTGTGAAGTTCTGTACGGGGAAACACCCCGTATATTTTATCATTTGTACAGAACAATTTCCGTTCGACCATGCAAGAGACAGATTAAAGTAGAAACGTCAGTCAAATTCAAGAATTTAGTGCGTACTATTTTGAAATTATAGTATAATGTGTATATAATATAGCTGAATATAATTTTTAATACTGCTGTCAACCTGAATAAAATACTTAAAAAATACAGTATTCAAAATTACTTTATACAATTCATCCCTGCAATCCTTATTAATGATATTTCATTTCTAGTGCAAGAAGATCTCCACAGCAACAGAACAGACTATCCAAATCATATTCAGAACAGAGAGAAAGGAACTCTTCTACACTGTATAAAAATGACATCGCATCCAATAACTCTTCTTTTTCAGGAAAGCTGCACATGAAAGAAGACAAACTGCTCGCATCAAACGATCCCGCAAGAAAAAATAGTGTGTCGAGCATAGAACAGTCATCTATAGGTTAATCAGTCACTGGAACGATGGGAGGAAATATAGATTGGCGATGATTTTTTACTCCTTTGCGAGATTTGTTCCTTTCCGAATGATAAGACCTTCGTGTCTCTCGCCATGGAGGTCATCAATAAGCGGTCTGAACCGTAATCTGCTTTCTTGATGACCGCCTTTTTTGTTTACGACTCATTTA
This sequence comes from Leptinotarsa decemlineata, assembly GCF_000500325.1. Classification (NCBI taxonomy): domain Eukaryota; kingdom Metazoa; phylum Arthropoda; class Insecta; order Coleoptera; family Chrysomelidae; genus Leptinotarsa; species Leptinotarsa decemlineata. The sequence goes on from NW_019290396.1 coordinate 482,657, forward strand.
CTCTCGAATTTTTCTTTCGCGGAAAGCCGTTAATCATAAAAGGTAAAAACGAGCTTTTTCATGTTTTCCCCGTGCTGCAAGATGAATTAAAATGTCCGATGTAAAAAGCGGTGGAAATGCTTTGCGGAACGGCTGGATTTCTTTCTTCGTTTCAGACTAGGGGAATTCAATCGATGTGATTTTCGTGGTTTGTTTTCAATTTGATTATGAATGTATAATTCGTAGAATCTACATTGATAGAAATTTATTGCGATCGAGAGTCGTTATCATAGTTTGGTTCAAAAGATCTTGGTTCAGTCGAAGCCGCTGGCCACCTTACAATGACCATGATTATTTTTGATGAGTTTTCGCCTTTGGTAACTGCCTGGATGGCACATCCATGACCAACTACAGTCCTGAACGTTTTCTGTTGTCGTAATAGATTTCCTTCTCATCACACGTGACGACTCGATCCCAAAAGGATTTTTTGGTTGTTTCAAAAGTTTTTGACCGTGTGGCAGCGAGTTATATTGAATCACTCCAGCCGATGGCCACCTTCCACCAACCATGATCATCTTCTGGTAGGTTTTTGCCTTTGGGAGCTACATGGGTGGCTGACCGGTGTCCAACCACTGTTCTAAACGTCTTTTATTGTCGTGAAAGATTCAATTTTTATCACACGTGATGACTCGATCCCAAAAGGATCATTTTGATTGTTTCAAAAGTTTTTGGCCCTGTGGCAGCGAGCTGGCTGCCTTACAGTAACCATGATTATCTTTTGGTGGGTTTTTGCCTTTGGGAGCTGCATGGGTGGCTAATCGGTCTGCAACCATTGTTCTGACCGACTCCTATTGTGGTCTAGGATCCACTTTTCATCACACGTAATGATCCGATCCAAAAGGGGTTGGTTTTGGTTGCGCAAAAGTAAAGACGAACAGACCTCGAAACGTCGATGGTATGAATTGTGAAGCACTCACTTTTTGAGTTTTTTGGCCTTTCCAATAGGTACATTTTCGCCATCCCACACACCGTTTGTTAAGAGTCAGTCTCCACCAGGATCCTCAAATCCTCGCCATGGAGTACTGTAGGTCAACCACTTTGGGGCTCATCTATGAGGCCAAAATCCCCGGAAGGAAATTTCGAAAACTAACGTCGAACAGGGCGCGTTCATTAATACCATCATTGCCAAATGCCTTGGAAATTTTTAGGGCTGTTTCGACTACGATCTGGTGAATGTCAAGATGGAAAAAGAATTTTCGTATAATGATAGAAGTACGAGAAACATAATTGGAAATGAGCAAAACCTGGAATATCGTGATGAAACTTCTCATAAGACAAATATGTTCCCAAAATTGAAAAACGATGACGTTGATACAGTTGCAGTACCCCGGTGAGCAGCAAGCTTTGTTTTATGTGTCTACAATCTAAACATCCGTAGAAATGTGGAAAATTGAAACATAACGACCTATTTTTTTTTAAATATACAATAACATATAATTCATCACAACATTGAAATCTGCAGTTCAAAAATAACTTTTCAAAACGCTCAAAGGTGCGAACTCGTTTCCTCCTTTTCATAAAAGAGGATGTATGCATCTCCACTCACAAGCGACTTTGGTGAAATTGGTGACACGTGTGAGTCATTGTATTCGTGCCACGTGTCAGTATAAGTATGTCTGCAGAATGCTATATAATGTCCAACGTAGGTAGACCCAGTGTGATTCGAAAGTGCATATAGATTATAACGACAAGGAGTCACATTTTCTGCTGCATGATTGTTCATATCTAATCCATCTAGAGAAAATTCGATGGCAACATTTAACTTGTCTCTAAATCTTTCTTGAGAAAATCTTTTGAAATGAATAACTAAAATACGGGATGACTTATGTGCTTTTCCGCTGTCGCTCAGTTTTTCGTTAATCTCCGTTAAGGTCGGTTTGGTTTTCTCAATAATTCTATTAACGTCATCATGTAAACCTTCTAAAAGATAACGAAGGAACTCCTGGGCGTCTTGATGCGCATGACCTTTGAATCGAGAGGCAAAACTCTGAACCTGACTTTTTAAGGAGACTGTGTTCACTGCTCTATCAGATGAATCTTCTGACCACAATTCCTTGATAACTTCTGCGAAAGCTTTGATCAAAGCACCCTCCGTACTAGAAATATTAGTATTGATATATTTCATGTACTCATCCTTTTTCAAATATTCCAGTAACCATTTCTCGTATTTGATAAACATTGGATTACGCTGTTCATGAAACTGGTGTTGCCAATATTTTTCAACCCATTAAGCCCAAGGATTTTGAACAAGGAATGTATCACTGATCTAATTGTGTTGTAGCTGCTGGTGATACGTTCGCCACCGCTGTTTTCTTTCCAGTAACCACGGATGCAATGATTCTTTCCATCAGTGTACCAACTGATTGAGAAATTCGAAGTTACATTTCTTGAAACTGAATCAGATATACTCATGGTGGTTTTTTTGAATTTTTGAGAAGATAAATCCATAACTTATTTATTATCCTCTGCATCTTCTGAAAAAATTAGGAAATGATCAATCTCATTATTTCATTTTGCGATGTTCATAGAAAATTTTGATGTGATTTGTGGGTTCAGGAATATTTCATCCAAATTTTCAGTAGACAGAAGAGTACCATATATCGATGTGGCATTACCCCTTTGAATGGCGATACTGATCCTATGAATTAAAAATGAATGAGCTCGGTTGTCATTGGTAGAATTCATCATTCTCTACCAATTTCTTTCAACAATTCAGAAGCATGAAATCCAAAAACACCAAAGGTTTCAATAGCAACAAGAAATAAACAGTAGGAATCTAGCAAAGTGGAGTATTTCCGAAATTTTTATTTTTCTGCAATCATAGCTGCTTTTCACTAGTTCGGACTTCCATTGTCTACCATATAAAATGATTTGAAATCCCTGAAACAGAGAATAATTAAAAATGAATAGCTGAAAATAACAATTATATTAAGCAGAAATAAACCTGAAATGAAATAATAGTGAAATAATCTACAAGTAAAAATATAACAATTGAATAAATAAAATAAAGGAATGAAAAAAGAAAATAATAAAAAGTGTAGAGATTCCAAGTCACGTTAGTTCACGACGTTTCGATTGTTAGTATCTACAATCGTCTTCGGGTGATGACTGGACTGATTCCTCCGAGAGATGACTATTTA